>CM031985.1:182242-782242 GCA_018804465.1 Populus tomentosa
ATCGCGCTCAAATTTTTTACAAGAGTTTCCGGAGGCTCTTTTCCATGATGTTGCGATGAATCTGTACGCCACGTCGACAGCATCCCGGCGGGGCCATTCCACCAACAAGACAAGAGTGCCGGCTCAAGAGTTCCGTATCTATAGATCCGACCGTTGGATCGCGGTCAAATTTTTTCTCGAGTTTCCGGACGCTGTTTTCCATAGAGTTGCGTGGAATCGATATGATAAGGCGACAGTGTCCGGTCAGGGCCATTCCACCGACAACATAAGAGTACCGGCTCAAGAGTTCCGTATCTATAGATCCCACTGTTGGATCGCGCTCAAATTTTTTACAAGAGTTTCCGGAGGCTCTTTTCCATGATGTTGCGATGAATCTGTACGCCACGTCGACAGCATCCCGGCGGGGCCATTCCACCAACAAGACAAGAGTGCCGGCTCAAGAGTTCCGTATCCATAGATCCGACCATTGGATCGCGCTTAAATTTTTTCACGAGTTTCGGAGGCTGTTTTCATGGAGTTGCGGCCAATCAATACGATAAGGCGACAGTGCCGGTCGGGGCCAATGCACCGGCACGACCAGAGTACGGGATCAAAAGGTCCGTATCTATAGATCCGACCGGTGGATCGCCCTTAATTGTTTTACAGGAGTTTCCGGAGGCTGTTTTCAATGAAGTTGCGTTGAATCTGTACGACACGTCGACAGCGTCCAGCGGGGCCATTCCACCGACAAGACAAGAGTACCGGCTCAAGAGTTCCGTATCTATAGATCCGACCGTTGGATCGAGCTCAAATTTTTTCACGAGTTTCGGAGGCTGTTTTCATAGAGTTGTGGCCAATCAATACCATAAGGCGACAGTGTCCGGTCGGGGCCATTCCACCAACACGACCAGAGTACGGGATCAAAAGGTCCGTATCTATAGATCCGACCGTTCGATCGCCCTTAATTTTTTTACAGGAGTTTCCGGAGGCTATTTTCAATGAAGTTGCGTTGAATCTGTACGACACGTCGACAGCATCCAGTCGGGGCCATTCCACTGACAGACAATAGTACCGGCACAAGAGTTCCGTATCTATAGATCCGACCGTTGGATCGCGCTCAAATTTTTTCTCGAGTTTCCGGACACTGTTTTCCATAGAGTTGCGTGGAATCGATATGACAAGGCGACAGCGTCCGGGCGTGGCCATTCGATACGACAACGCGACAGCATCCGGGCGGGGCCATTCCACCGCCAAGACAAGAGTACCGGCTCAAGAGTTTCGTATCTATAGATCCATCCGTTGGATCGCGCTCAAATTTTTTGCAGGAGTTTCCGGAGGCTGTTCTCCATGAAGTTGCGTGGAATCTGTACGACACGTCGACAGCGTCCCGGCAGGGCCATTCCACCAACAAGACAAGAGTACCAGCTCAAGAGTTCCGTATCTATAGATCCGACCGTCGGATCGGGCTGAAATTTTTTCACGAGTTTCGGAGGTTGTTTTCCATGGAGTTGCTGCCAATCGATACGATAAGGCGAAAGCTTCCGGTCGGGGCCATTCCACCGACACGACCAGAGTACGGGATCAAGAGTTCCGTATCTATAGATCCGACCGGTGGATCGCCCTTAATTTTTTTACAGGAGTTTCCGGAGGCTGTTTTCAATGAAGTTGCGTTGAATCTGTACGACACGTCGACAGCGTCCAGCGGGGCCATTCAACCGACAAGACAAGAGTACCGGCTCAAGAGTCCGTATCTATAGATCCGACCGTTGGATCGCCCTCAAATTTTTCACAGGAGTTTCCGGAGGCTGTTCTCCATGCAGTTGCGTTGAATCTGTACGACTCGTCAACAGCGTCCAAGCGAGGCCATTCCACCGACAATACAAGAGTACCGGCTCAAGAGTTCCGTATCTATAGATCCGACCGTTGGATCGCGCTCAAATTTTTTCACGAGTTTCCGGACGCTGTTTTCCATAGAGTTGCGTGGAATCGATATGACAAGGCGACAGCGTCCGGGCGGGGCCATTCCACCGACAAGACAAGAGTACCGGCTCAAGACTTCTGTATCTATAAATCCGACCGTTGGATCGCGCTTAAATTTTTTCCAGGAGTTTCCGGAGGCTGTTTTCCATGAAGTTGCGATGAATCTGTACGCCACGTCGACAGTGTCCCGGCGGGGCCATTCCACCGACAAGACAAGAGTGCCGGCTCAAGAGTTTCGTATCCATAGATCCGACCCTTGGATCGAGCTCAAATTTTTTCACGAGTTTCCGGACGCTGTTTTCCATAGAGTTGCGTGGAATTGATATGACAAGGCGACAGCGTCCGGGCGGGGCCATTCCACCGACAAGACAAGAGTACCGGCTCAAGACTTCTGTATCTATAGATCCGACCGTTGGATCGCGCTTAAATTTTTTCCAGGAGTTTCCGGAGGCTGTTTTCCATGAAGTTGCGATGAATCTATACGCCACGTCGACAGTGTCCCGGCGGGGCCATTCCACCGACAAGACAAGAGTGTCGGCTCAAGAGTTTCGTATCCATAGATCCGACCCTTGGATCGAGCTCAAATTTTTTCACGAGTTTCGGAGGCTGTTTTCATAGAGTTGTGGCCAATCAATACCATAAGGCGACAGTGTCCGGTCGGGGCCATTCCACCAACACGACCAGAGTACGGGATCAAAAGGTCCGTATCTATAGATCCGACCGTTCGATCGCCCTTAATTTTTTTACAGGAGTTTCCAGAGGCTGTTTTCAATGAAGTTGCGTTGAATCTGTACGACACGTCGACAGCATCCAGTCGGGGCCATTCCACCGACAGACAATAGTACCGGCACAAGAGTTCCGTATCTATAGATCCGACCGTTGGATCGCGCTCAAATTTTTTCTCGAGTTTCCGGACACTATTTTCCATAGAGTTGCGTGGAATCGATATGACAAGGCGACAGTGTCCGGTCGGGGCCATTCCACCGACAAGACAAGAGTGCCGGCTCAAGAGTTTCATATCTATAGATCCGACAGTTGGATCGCGCTCAAATTTTTTACAGGAGTTTCCGGAGGCTCTTTTCCATGAAGTTGCGATGAATCTGTACGCCACGTCGATAGCGTCCCGGCGGGGCCATTCCACCAACAAGACAAGAGTGCCGGCTCAAGAGTTCCGTATCTATAGATCCGGCCGTTGGATCGCGCTCAAATTTTTTCACGAGTTTCGGAGGCTGTTTTCCATGGAGTTGGGGCCAATCGATACGATAAGGTGACAGCGTCCGATCTGGGCCATTCCACCGACACGACCAGAGTACGGGATCAAGAGTTCCGTATCTATAGATCCGACCGTTGGATCGCCCTCAATTTTTTCACAGGAGTTTCCGGAGGCTGTTCTCCATGCAGTTGCGTTGAATCTGTACGACTCGTCGACAGCGTCCAAGCGAGGCCATTCCACCGACAAGACAAGAGTACCGGCTCCAGAGTTCCGTATCTATAGATCCGACCGTTGGATCGCGCTCAAATTTTTTCACGAGTTTCCGGAGGCTGTTTTCCATAGAGTTGCGTGGAATCGATATGACAAGGCAACAGCGTCCGGGCGTGGCCATTCCACCGACAATACATGAGTGCCGGCTCAAGAGTTCCGTATCTATAGATCCGACCGTTGGATCGTGGTCAAATTTTTTCACGAGTTTCGGAGGCTGTTTTCCATGGAGTTGCGGCCAATCGATACGATAATGCGACAACGTCCGGTCGGGGTCATTCCACCGACACGACTAGAGTACGGGATCAAAAGGTTCGTATCTATAGATCCGACCGTTAGATTGCCCTCAAATTTTTTGCAGGAGTTTTTGGAGGCTGTTTTCCATGAAGTTACATTGAATCTGTACGACACGTAGACACCGTCCAATGGGGGCCATTCCACCGACAAGGCAAGAGTACCGGCTCACGAGTTCCGTATCTATAGATCCGACCGTTGGATCGCGCTCAAATTTTTTCACGAGTTTCCGGAGGCTGTTTTGCTTAGAGTTGCATGGAATCGATATGACAAGGCGACAGTGTCCGGTCGGGGCCATTCCACCGACAAGACAAGAGTACCGGCTCAAGACTTGTGTATCTATAGATCCGACCGTTGGATCGCGCTTAAATTTTTTTCAGGAGTTTCCGGAGGCTGTTTTCCATGAAGTTGCGATGAATCTGTACGCCACGCCGATAGCGTCCTGGCGGGGCCATTCCACCAACAAGACAAGAGTGCCGGCTCAAGAGTTCCGTATCTATAGATCCGGCCGTTGGATCGCGCTCAAATTTTTTCACGAGTTTCCGGAGGCTGTTTTGCTTAGAGTTGCATGGAATCGATATGACAATGCGACAGTGTCCGGTCAGGGCCATTCCACCGACAAGACAAGAGTACCGGCTCAAGAGTTCCGTATCTATAGACCCCACTGTTGGATCGCGCTCAAATTTTTTACAGGAATTTCCGGAGGCTATTTTCCATGAAGTTGCGATGAATCTGTACGCCACGTCGATAGCGTCCCGGCGGGGCCATTCCACCAACAAGACAAGAGTTCCGTATCTATAGATCCGACCGTTGGATCGCGCTCAAATTTTTCCATGAGTTTCTGGAGGCTGTTTTCCATAGAGTTGCGTGGAATCGATAGGACAAGGCGACAGCGTCCAGGTGGGGCCATTCCACCGACAAGACAAGAGTGTCGGCTCAAGAGTTCCGTATCTATAGACCCCACTGTTGGATCGCGCTCAAATTTTTTACAGGAATTTCCGGAGGCTGTTTTCAATGAAGTTGCGTTGAATCTTTACGACACGTCGACAGCATCCAGTCGGGGCCATTCCACCGACAGACAATAGTACCGGCACAAGAGTTCCGTATCTATAGATCCGACCGTTGGATCGCGCTCAAATTTTTTCTTGAGTTTCCGGACACTGTTTTCCATAGAGTTGCGTGGAATCGATATGACAAGGCGACAGTGTCCGGTCGGGGCCATTCCACCGACAAGACAAGAGTGCCGGCTCAAGAGTTTCATATCTATAGATCCGACAGTTGGATCGCGCTCAAATTTTTTACAGGAGTTGCCGGAGGCTCTTTTCCATGAAGTTGCGATGAATCTGTACGCCACGTCGATAGCGTCCCGGCGGGGCCATTCCACCTACAAGACAAGAGTGCCGGCTCAAGAGTTCCGTATCTATAGATCCGGCCGTTGGATCGCGCTCAAATTTTTTCACGAGTTTCGGAGGCTGTTTTCCATGGAGTTGGGGCCAATCGATACGATAAGGTGACAGCGTCCGGTCGGGGCCATTCCACCGACACGACCAGAGTACGGGATCAAGAGTTCCGCATCTATAGATCCGACCGTTGGATCGCCCTCAATTTTTTCACAGGAGTTTCCGGAGGCTGTTCTCCATGCAGTTGCGTTGAATCTGTACGACTCGTCGACAGCGTCCAAGCGAGGCCATTCCACCGACAAGACAAGAGTACCGGCTCAAGAGTTCCGTATCTATAGATCCGACCGTTGGATCGCGCTCAAATTTTTTCACGAGTTTTCGGAGGCTGTTTTCCATGGAGTTGCGGCCAATCGATACGATAATGCGACAGCGTCCGGTCGGGGTCATTCCACCGACACGACTAGAGTACGGGATCAAAAGGTTCGTATCTATAGATCCGACCGTTAGATTGCCCTCAAATTTTTTGCAGGAGTTTTTGGAGGCTGTTTTCCATGAAGTTACATTGAATCTGTACGACACGTAGACACCGTCCAATGGGGGCCATTCCACCGACAAGGCAAGAGTACCGGCTCACGAGTTCCGTATCTATAGATCCGACCGTTGGATCGCGCTCAAATTTTTTCACGAGTTTCCGGAGGCTGTTTTGCTTAGAGTTGCATGGAATCGATATGACAAGGCGACAGTGTCCGGTCGGGGCCATTCCACCGACAAGACAAGAGTACCGGCTCAAGAGTTCTGTATCTATAGACCCCACTGTTGGATCGCGCTCAAATTTTTTACAGGACTTTCCGGAGGCTCTTTTCCATGAAGTTGCGATGAATCTGTACGCCACGTCGATAGCATCCCGGCGGGGCCATTCCACCAACAAGACAAGAGTTCCGTATCTATAGATCCGACCGTTGGATCGCGCTCAAATTTTTTCACGAGTTTCGGAGACTGTTTTCCATGGAGTTGCGGCCAATCGATACGATAAGGCGACAACGTCCGGTCGGGGCCATTCCACCGACACGACCAGAGTACGGGATCAAAAGGTCCGTATCTATAGATCCGACCGTTGGATCGCCCTCAAATTTTTTACAGGAGTTTCCGGAGTCTGTTTTCAATGAAGTTGCGTTGAATCTGTACGACACGTCAACAGCATCCAGGCGGTGCCATTCCATCGACAATACAAGAGTACCAGCACAAGAGTTTCGTATCTATAGATGCGACCGTTGGATCGCGCTCAAATTTTTTCCCGAGTTTCTGGAGGCTGTTTTCCATAGAGTTGCGTGGAATCGATAGCACAAGGCGACAGCGTCCAGGCGGGGCCATTCCACGGACAAGACAAGAGTGCCGGCTCAAGAGTTCCGTATCTATAGATGCGACTGTTGGATCGCCCTCAAATTTTTTACAGGAGTTTCCGGAGGCTGTTTTTCATGAAGCTGCGATGAATCTGTACCCCACGTCGACAGCGTCCCGGCGGGGCCATTCCACGGACAAGACAAGAGTGCCGGCTCAAGAGTTTCGTATCTATAGATCCGACCGTTGGATCGGGCTCAAATTTTTTCACGAGTTTCTGGAGGCTGTTTTCCATAGAGTTGCGTGGAATCGATAGCACAAGGCAACAGCGTCCAGGCGGGGCCATTCCACGGACAAGACAAGAGTGTCGGCTCAAGAGTTCCGTATCTATAGATCCGACCGTTAGATCGCCCTAAATTTTTTGCAGGAGTTTTCGGAGGCTGTTTTCCATGAAGTTACATTGAATCTGTACGACACGTCGACAGCGTCCTGTGGGGGCCATTCCACCGACAAGACAAGACTACCGGCTTAGGAGTTCCGTATCTATAGATCCGACCGTTGGATCGCGCTCAAAGTTTTTCACGCGTCCGGGCGGGGCCATTCCACCGACAAGACAAGAGTACCGGCTCAAGACTTGTGTATCTATAGATCCGACCGTTGGATCGCACTTAAATTTTTTTCAGGAGTTTCCGGAAGCTGTTTTCCATGAAGTTGCGATGAATCTGTACGCCACGTCGACAGCGTCCCGGCAGGGCCATTCCACCGACAAGACAAGAGTACCGGCTCACGAGTTCCGTATCTATAGATCCGACCGTTGGATCGCGCTCAAATTTTTTCACGAGTTTTCGAAGGCTAATTTCCATAGAGTTGCGTGGAATCGATATGACAAGGCGACAGCGTCCGGGCGGGGCCATTCCACCGACAAGACGAGTGTACCAGCTCAAGAGTTCTGTATCTATAGATCCGACCGTTGTATCACGCTCAAATTTTTTTCAGGAGTTTCCGGAGGCTGTTTTCCATGAAGTTGCGTTGAATCTGTACGACACGTCAAGAGTGTCCAATTCGGGCCATTCCACCGACAAGACAAGAGTACCGGCTCAAGAGTTCCGTATCTATAGATCCGACCGTTGGATCGAGCTCAAATTTTTTCACGTGTTTCCGGAGGCTGTGGAATCGATATGACAAGGCGACAGCGTCCGGGCGCGGCCATTCCACCGCCACGACAAGAGTGCCGGCTCAAGAGTTCCGTATCTATAGATCCATCCGTTGGATCGCACTCAAATTTTTTTCAGGAGTTTCCAGAGGTTGTTCTCCATGAAGTTGCGTGGAATCTGTACGACACGTCGACAGCGTCCGGGCAGGGCCATTCCACCAACAAGACGAGAGTGCCGGCTCAAGAGTTCCGTATATATAGATCCGACCGTTGGATCGGGCTCAAAATTTTTCATGAGTTTCTGGAGGCTGTTTTCCATGGAGTTGCGGCCAATCGATACGATAAGGCGACAGCGTCCAGTTGGGGCCATTCCACCGACACGTCTAGAGTACGGGATCAACAGGTCCGTATCTATAGATCCGACCGTTGGATCGCCCTCAAATTTTTTACAGGAGTTTCCCGAGGCTGTTCTCCATGAAGTTGCGTGGAATCTGCACGACACGTCGACAGCGTCCGGGCGGGGCCATTCCATCAACAAGACAAAAGTGCCGGCTCAAGAGTTCCGTATATATAGATCCGACCGTTGGATCGGGCTTAAAATTTTTCATGAGTTTCTGGAGGCTGTTTTCCATGGAGTTGCGGCCAATCGATACGATAAGGCGACAGCGTCCAGTCGGGGCCATTCAACCGACAAGACAACAGTACGGGCTCAAGAGTTCCGTATCTATAGATCTAACCGTTGGATCGCACTCAAATTTTTTCACGAGTTTCCGGAGGCTGTTTCGCATAGAGTTGCAAGGAATCGATATGACATTGCGACAGCGTCCAGGCGGGGCCATTCCACCGACAAGACAAGAGTGCCGGCTCAAGACTTCTATATCTATAGATCCGACCGTTGGATCGCGCTTAAATTTTTTTCAGGAGTTTTCGGAGGCTGTTTTCCATGATGTTGCGATGAATCTGTACGCCACGTCGACAGCGTCCCGGCGGGGCCATTCCACCAACAAGACAAGAGTGCCGGCTCAAGAGTTCCGTATCCATAGATCCGACCATGGGATCGCGCTCAAATTTTTTCACGAGTTTCGGAGGCTGTTTTCCATGGACTTGCGGCCAATCGATACGATAAGGCGACAGCATCCGGTCAGGGCCATTCCACCGACACGACAAGAGTACGGGATCAACAGGTCTGTATCTATAGATCCGATTGTTGGATCGCCCTTAAATTTTTTACAGGAGTTTTCGGAGGCTGTTCTCCATGCAGTTGCGTTGCATCTGTACGACTCGTCGACAGCGTCCAAGCGGGGCCATTCCACCGACAAGACAAGAGTCCCGGCTCAAGAGTTCCGTCTCTATAGATCCAACCGTTGGATCGCGCTCAAATTTTTTCACGAGTTTTCGGAGGCTGTTTTCCATAGAGTTGCATGGAATCGATATGACAATGCGACAGCGTCCGGGCATGGCCATTGCACCGACAATACAAGAGTGCCGGCTCAAGAGTTCCGTATTTATAGATCCGACCGTTGGATCGCGCTCAAATTTTTTCACGAGTTTCGGAGGCTGTTTTCCATGGAGTTGCGGCCAATCGATACGATAAGGCGACAGCGTCCGGTCGGGGCCATTCCACCGACACGACTAGAGTACGGGATCAACAGGTCCGTATCTATAGATCCGACCGTTGGATCGCCCTCAAATGTTTTACAGGAGTTTTGAAGGCTGTTCTCCATGCAGTTGCGTTGAATCTGTACGACTCCTCGACAACGTCCAAGCGGGGCCATTCCACCGACAAGACAAGAGTACCGGCTCAAGAGTTCCGTATCTATAGATCCGACCGTTGGATCGCGCTCAAATTTTTTCACGAGTTTCGGAGGCTGTTTTCCATGGAGTTGCGGCCAATCGATACGATAATGCGACAGCGTCCGGTCGGGGTCATTCCACCGACACGACTAGAGTACGGGATCAAAAGGTCCGTATCTATAGATCCGACCGTTCGATCGCCCTCAAATTTTTTACAGGAGTTTTCGGAGGCTGTTTTCCATGAAGTTACCTTGAATCTGTACGACACGTCGACAGGGTCCAGTGGGGGCCATTCCACCGACAAGACAAGAGTACCGGCTCAGGAGTTCCGTATCTATAGATCCGACCGTTGGATCGCGCTTAAATTTTTTTCAGGAGTTTCCGGAGGCTGTTTTCCATGAAGTTGCGATGAATCTGTACGCCACGTCGACAACGTCCCGGTGGGGCCATTCCACCGACAAGACAAGAGTGCCGGCTCAAGAGTTCCGTATCTATAGATCTGACCTTTGGATCGCGCTCAAATATTTTCACGAGTTTCGGAGGCTGTTTTCCATGGAGTTGCGGCCAATCGATACGATAAGGCGACAGTGTCCGGTCGGGGCCATTCCACCGACACGACCAGAGTACGGGATCAACAGGTCCGTATCTATAGATCCGACCGTTGGATCGCCCTCAAATTTTTCACAGGAGTTTCCGGAGGCTGTTTTCCATGAAGTTGCGTTGAATCTGCACGACACGTCGACAGCATCCAGGCAGGGCCATTCCACCGACAAGACAAGAGTACCAGCACAAGAGTTCCGTATCTGTAGATCCAATCGTTGGATCGCGCTCAAATTTTTTCACGAGTTTCCGGACGCTGTTTTCCATAGAGTTGCGAGGAATCAATATGACAAGGCGACAGTGTCCGGTCGGGGCCATTCCACCGACAAGACAAGAGTACCGGCTCAAGAGTTCCGTATCTATAGATCCCACTGTTGGATCGCGCTCAAATTTTTTACAGGAGTTTCCGGATGCTGTTTTCCATGCAGTTGCGATCAATCTGTACGTCACGTCGAGAGCGTCCCGGCGGGGCCATTCCACCAACAAGACAAGAGTGCGGGCTCAAGAGTTCCGTATCTATAAATCCGACCGTTGGATCGGGCTCAAATTTTTTCAGGAGTTTCTGGAGGCTGTTTTCCATGGAGTTGCGGCCAATCGATACGATAAGGCGACAGCATGCGGTCGGGGCCATTCCACCGACACGACCAGAGTAAGGGATCAACAGGTCCGTATCTATAGATCCGACCATTGGATCGCCCTCAAATTTTTTACAGGAGTTTCCGGAGGCTATTCTCCATACAGTTGCGTTGAATCTGTACGACTCGTCGAATGCGTCCAAGCGGGGCCATTCCACCGACAAGACAAGAGTACCGGCTCAAGAGTTCCGTATCTATAGATCCGACCGTTGGATCGCGCTCAAATTTTTTCACGAGTTTCGGAGGCTGTTTTCCATGGACTTGCGGCCAATCGATACGATAAGGCGACAGCATCCGGTCAGGGCCATTCCACCGACACGACAAGAGTACGGGATCAACAGGTCTGTATCTATAGATCCGATTGTTGGATCGCCCTTAAATTTTTTACAGGAGTTTCCGGAGGCTGTTCTCCATGCAGTTGCGTTGCATCTGTACGACTCGTCGACAGCGTCCAAGCGGGGCCATTCCACCGACAAGACAAGAGTCCCGGCTCAAGAGTTCCGTCTCTATAGATCCAACCGTTGGATCGCGCTCAAATTTTTTCACGAGTTTTCGGAGGCTGTTTTCCATAGAGTTGCATGGAATCGATATGACAATGCGACAGCGTCCGGGCATGGCCATTGCACCGACAATACAAGAGTGCCGGCTCAAGAGTTCCGTATTTATAGATCCGACCGTTGGATCGCGCTCAAATTTTTTCACGAGTTTCGGAGGCTGTTTTCCATGGAGTTGCGGCCAATCGATACGATAAGGCGACAGCGTCCGGTCGGGGCCATTCCACCGACACGACTAGAGTACGGGATCAACAGGTCCGTATCTATAGATCCGACCGTTGGATCGCCCTCAAATGTTTTACAGGAGTTTTGAAGGCTGTTCTCCATGCAGTTGCGTTGAATCTGTACGACTCCTCGACAGCGTCCAAGCGGGGCCATTCCACCGACAAGACAAGAGTACCGGCTCAAGAGTTCCGTATCTATAGATCCGACCGTTGGATCGCGCTCAAATTTTTTCACGAGTTTCGGAGGCTGTTTTCCATGGAGTTGCGGCCAATCGATACGATAATGCGACAGCGTCCGGTCGGGGTCATTCCACCGACACGACTAGAGTACGGGATCAAAAGGTCCGTATCTATATATCCGACCGTTCGATCGCCCTCAAATTTTTTACAGGAGTTTTCGGAGGCTGTTTTCCATGAAGTTACCTTGAATCTGTACGACATGTCGACAGGGTCCAGTGGGGGCCATTCCACCGACAAGACAAGAGTACCGGCTCAGGAGTTCTGTATCTATAGATCCGACCGTTGGATCGCGCTTAAATTTTTTTCAGGAGTTTCCGGAGGCTGTTTTCCATGAAGTTGCGATGAATCTGTACGCCACGTCGACAACGTCCTGGTGGGGCCATTCCACCGACAAGACAAGAGTGCCGGCTCAAGAGTTCCGTATCTATAGATCTGACCTTTGGATCGCGCTCAAATATTTTCACGAGTTTCGGAGGCTGTTTTCCATGGAGTTGCGGCCAATCGATACGATAAGGCGACAGTGTCCGGTCGGGGCCATTCCACCGACACGACCAGAGTACGGGATCAACAGGTCCGTATCTATAGATCCGACCGTTGGATCACCCTCAAATTTTTCACAGGAGTTTCCGGAGGCTGTTTTCCATGAAGTTGCGTTGAATCTGCACGACACGTCGACAGCATCCAGGCAGGGCCATTCCACCGACAAGACAAGAGTACCAGCACAAGAGTTCCGTATCTGTAGATCCAATCGTTGGATCGCGCTCAAATTTTTTCACGAGTTTCCGGACGCTGTTTTCCATAGAGTTGCGTGGAATCAATATGACAAGGCGACAGTGTCCGGTCGGGGCCATTCCACCGACAAGACAAGAGTACCGGCTCAAGAGTTCCGTATCTATAGATCCCACTGTTGGATCGCGCTCAAATTTTTTACAGGAGTTTCCGGATGCTGTTTTCCATGCAGTTGCGATCAATCTGTACGTCACGTCGAGAGCGTCCCGGCGGGGCCATTCCACCAACAAGACAAGAGTGCGGGCTCAAGAGTTCCGTATCTATAAATCCGACCGTTGGATCGGGCTCAAATTTTTTCAGGAGTTTCTGGAGGCTGTTTTCCATGGAGTTGCGGCCAATCGATACGATAAGGCGACAGCATGCGGTCGGGGCCATTCCACCGACACGACCAGAGTAAGGGATCAACAGGTCCGTATCTATAGATCCGACCATTGGATCGCCCTCAAATTTTTTACAGGAGTTTCCGGAGGCTATTCTCATTACAGTTGCGTTGAATCTGTACGACTCGTCGAATGCGTCCAAGCGGGGCCATTCCACCGACAAGACAAGAGTACCGGCTCAAGAGTTCTGTATCTATAGATCCGACCGTTGGATCGCGCTCAAATTTTTTCACGAGTTCCCGGAGGCTATTTTGCATAGAGTTGCATGGAATCGATATGACTAGGTGACAGCGTCCGGGTGGGGCCATTCCACCGACAAGACATGAGTACCGACTCAAGACTTCTGTATCTATAGATCCGACCGTTGGATCGCGCTCAAATTTTTTTCAGGAATTTCCGGAGGCTGTTTCCCATGAAGTTGCGATGAATCTGTATGCCACGTCAAAAGCGTCCCGGCGGGGCCATTCCACCGACAAGACAAGAGTGCCGGCTCAAGAGTTCCGTATCCATAGATTCGGCCATTGGATCGCGCTCAAATTTTTTCACGAGTTTCGGAGGCTGTTTTCCATGGAGTTGCGGCCAATCATTATGATAAAGCGACAGTGACCGGTCGGGGCCATTCCACCGACACGACCAGAGTACGGGATCAAGAGGTCCGTATCTATAGATCCGACCGTTGGATCGCCCTCAAATTTTTTACAGGAGTTTCCGGAGGCTGTTTTTCATGAAGTGGCGTTGAATCTGTACGACTCGTCGACAGCGTCCAAGCGGGGCCATTCCACCGACAAGACAAGAGTACCGGCTCAAGAGTTCCGTATCTATAGATCCGACCGTTGGATCGTGCTCAAATTTTTTCACGAGTTCCCGAAGGCTGTTTTGCATAGAGTTGCATGGAATCGATATGACAAGGCGACAGCGTCCGGGCGAGGCCATTCCACCGACAAGACAAGAGTACCGGCTCAAGACTTCTGTATCTATAGATCCGACCGTTGGATCGCGCTCAAAATCTTTTCTGGAATTTCCGGAGGTTGTTTTCCATGAAGTTGCGATGAATTTGTATGCCACGTCGAAAGCGTCCCGGCGGGGCCATTCCACCGACAAGACAAGAGTGTCGGCTCAAGAGTTCCGTATCCATAGATTCGGCCATTGGATCGCGCTCAAATTTTTTCACGAGTTTCGGAGGCTGTTTTCCATGGAGTTGCGGCCAATCAATACGATAAGGCGACAGCGTCCGGTCGGAGCCATTCCACCGACACGACCAGAGTACGGGATCAAAAGGTCCGTATCTATAGATCCGACCGTTGGATCGCCCTTAAATTTTTTACAGGAGTTTCCGGAGGCTGTTTTCAATGAAGTTACGTTGAATCTGTACGACACGTCGACAGCGTCCAGGCGGGGCCATTCCACCGACAAGACAGAGAGTGCGAGCTCAAGAGTTCTGTATCTATAGATCCCACCGTTGGATCGCGCTCAAATTTTTTCACGAGTTTCGGAGGCTGTTTTCCATGCAGTTGCGGCCAATCGATACGATAAGGCGACAGCGTCCGGTCAGGGCCATTCCACCGACACGACAAGAGTACGGGATCAACAGGTCCGTATCTATAGATCTGACCGTTCGATCGCCCTCAAATTTTTTATAGGAGTTTCCGGAGGCTGTTTTCCATGCAGTTGCGTTGAATCTGTACGGCATGTCGACAGCGTCCAGGCGGGGCCATTCCACCGACAAGACAACAGTACGGGCTCAAGAGTTCTGTATCTATAGATCCGACCATTGGATCGCGCTCAAATTTTTTCTCGAGTTTTCAGAGGTTGTTTGCCATGGAGTTGCAGCCAATCGATACGACAACGCGACAGCATCCGAGCGGGGCCATTCCACCGACAAGACAAGAGTACCAGCTCAAGAGTTCCGTATGTATAGATCCGACCGTTGGATCGCGCTCAAATTTTTTCACGAGTTTCGGAGGCTGTTTTCCATGCAGTTGCGGCCAATCGATACGATAACGCGACAGCGTCCGGTCGGGGCCATTCCACCGACACGACCAGAGTACGGGATCAAAAGGTTCGTATCTATATATCCGACCGTTGGATCGCCCTTAAATTTTTTACAGGAGTTTCCGGAGGCTGTTTTCCATGAAGTTGCGTTGAATCTGTACGACACGTCGACAGCGTACAGGCAGGGCCATTCCACCGGCAAGACAAGAGTACCGGCTCAAGAGTTCGGTATCTATAGATCTGATCGTTGGATCACCCTCAAATTTTTTACAGGAGTTTCCGGAGGCTGTTTTCCATGAAGTTGCGTTGAATCTGTACGACATGTCGACAGCGTCCAGGCGGGGCAATTCCACCGATAAGACAAGAGTACCGGCTCAAGAGTTCCGTATCTATAGATCCGACCGTTGGATCAGGCTCAAATTTTTTCACGAGTTTCTGGAGGCTGATTTCCATAGAGTTGTGTGGAATCGATATGACAAGGCGACAGCGTCCGGGCAGGGCCATTCCACCGACAAGACGAGAGTACCAGCTCAAGAGTTCTGTATCTATAGATCCGACCGTTGTATCACGCTCAAATTTTTTTCAGGAGTTTCCGGAGGCTGTTTTCCATGAAGTTGCGTTGAATCTGTACGACACGTCAACAGCGTCTAGTCGGGGCCATTCCACCGACAAGACAAGAGTACCGGCTCAAGAGTTCCGTATCTATAGATCCGACCGTTGGATCGCGCTCAAATTTTTTCACGAGTTTCCGGAGGCTGTCGAATCGATATGACAAGGCGACAGCGTCCGGGCGTGGCCATTCCACCGCCAAGACAAGAGAACCGGCTTAAGAGTTCCGTATTTATAGATCCATCCGTTGGATCGCGCTCAAATTATTTTCAGGAGTTTCCGGAGGATGTTCTCCATGAAGTTGCGTGGAATCTGTACGACACGTCGAAAGCGTCCGGGCGGGGCCATTCCACCGACAAGACAAGACTACCGGCTCAAGAGTTCCGTATCTATAGATCCGACCGTTGGATCGCGCTCAAATTTTTTCACGAGTTTCCGTAGGCTGTTTTCCATAGAGTTGCGTGGAATCGATAGGACAAGGCAACAGCGTCCGGGCGGGGCCATTCCACTGACAAGACAAGAGTGCCGGCTCAAGAGTTCCGTATCTATAGATCCGACCGTTGGATCGGGCTCAAATTTTTTCACGAGTTTCCGGAGGCTGTTTTCCATAGAGTTGCGTGGAATCGATATGACAAGGCGACAGCGTCCGTGCGTGGCCATTCCACCGACAAAACAAGAGTAGCGGCTCAAGAGTTCCGTATCTATAGATCCAACTCTTGGATCGCGCTCAAATTTTTTCAGGAGTTTTCGAAGGCTGTTTTCCATGAAGTTGTGTTCAATCTGTACGAAACATCGACAGCATCCAGGCGTGGCCATTCAACCGACAAGTCAACAGTACGGGCTCAAGAGTTCCGTATCTATAGATCCGACCATTGGATCGCGCTCAAATTTTTTCTCGAGTTTTCAGAGGCTGTTTGCCATGGAGTTGCAGCCAATCGATACGACAACGCGACAGCATCCGAGCGGGGCCATTCCACCGACAAGACAAGAGTACCGGCTCAAGAGTTTCGTATGTATAGATCCGACCGTTGGATCGCGCTTAAATTTTTTCACGAGTTTCGGAGGCTGTTTTCCATGCAGTTGCGGCCAATCGATACGATAACGCGACAGCGTCCGGTCGGGGCCATTCCACCGACACGACAAGACTACCGGCTCAAGAGTTCCGTATCTATAGATCCGACCGTTGGATCGCGCTCAAATTTTTTACAGGAGTTTCCGGAGGCTGTTTTCCATGAAGTTGCGTTGAATCTGTACGACACGTCGACAGTGTCCAGGCAGGGCCATTCCACCGGCAAGACAAGAGTACCGGCTCAAGAGTTTCGTATCTATAGATCCGACCGTTGGATCGGGCTCAAATTTTTTCACGAGTTTCGGGAGGTTGTTTTCCATAGAGTTGCGTGGAATCGATATGACATGGCGACAGCGTCCGGGCGTGGCCATTCCACCGACAAGACAAGAGTACCGGCTCAAGAGTTCTGTATCTATAGATCCAACCGTTGGATCGCGCTCAAATTTTTTCAGGAGTTTTCGAAGGCTATTTTCCATGAAGTTGCGTTGAATCTGTACGACATGTCGACAGCGTCGAAGCGGGGCCATTCAACCGACAAGACAACAGTACGGGCTCAAGAGTTTCGTATCTATAGATCCGACCATTGGATCGCGCTCAAATATTTTCACGAGTTTTCGGAGGCTTGTAAATAGCCTATGGAAACTCATGAAAAAATTTTGAGTGCGATCCAACGGTCAGATCTATAGCTATGGACCTTTTGACCCGGTACTCTAGTCGTGTCCGTGGCATGGCCCAATCGGACAACGACGGCGCGGAGTTCTGATTCCATGTTATGCCATTGAAAACAACCTATGAGAAATAGTAAAAAACTTTTGAGCACGATCAAACGGTCGGATCTATAGTTACGGACCTTTTGAGCCGGTACTCTAGTCGTGGCAGTGATATAGACCGACCGGATAGCCTATGAAATATAGTGGAAAAATTTTGAGCGCGATCTAACGGTCGGATGTATAGTCATGGACGTTTTGAGCCGGTACCCTGGTTGTGTCCGTGGCGTGGCCCGACTGGACGTCGTAGGCGCGGAGTACGAATTCCACGCTACTCCATGGTAAACAGCAAATGAAAAGTATTGAAAAAAATTTAAGCGCGATTGAATAGTCGGGTCTATAGTTATGGACCTGTTAAGCAAGTACTCTAGTCGTGTCGGTGGTATGGCCCGACCGGACGTCGTTAGAGCGGAGTACGGTTTCCACGTTACACCATGTAAAAGAGCCTACGAAAACTAGTGAAAAAATTTTGAGCGCGATCCAACGGTCGGATATATAGTTATGAACCTTTAGAGTCGGTACTCCGGTCGTGTCGCTGCGATGGCCTGACCGAACGTCGTCTGAGCAGAGTACCGATTCCACGCTACTCCATGGAAAACAGCCTCCGGAAACTCGTGAAAAAATTTGGAGCGCGATCCAACGGTCTGATCTATAGTTATGGACCTTTTGAGCCGGTACTCTAGTCGGGTTGGTGGGATGGCCCGACCGGACGTCGTCATAGCGGAGTACCGATTCCACGCTATTGAATGGAAAACAGCATACAAAAACTCATGAAAAAATTTTAAGCGCGATACAACTGTCGTGTAAACACTCAAAAGAATATATATATATATATATATATATATATATAGAGAGAGAGAGAGAGAGAGAGAGAGAGAGAGAGAGAGATGATGACTCAGTTTTCGCTGTCGATGCAGAAATCGGCAGCAACGCAGTTTTTGCTACCCATTTCTTGATCGGCAGCGATGCAGTTTTGTTGGAAAATAAAAAATGGAAATAAAAAATCATGGTAGAGGGCTGGCTTTAACTATGGGGTGGGCCAGCATGCATGTGTGTGTTCTGCTGGGGTTTAGTTATGTTGTAATTAATGTGTTCTGCTGGGGTTTTGTTGAAAGTTTATATGCTGTAATTGATGTATTCTGCTGGGGTTTTGTTGAAAGTTTATATGCTGTAATTGATGTATTCTGCTGGGGTTTTGTTATGTTGTAATTAATGTGTTCTGCTGGGGTTTTTGTTGAAAGTTTATATGCTGTAATTAATGTGTTATGCTGGGGTTTTGTTGAAAGTTTATATGTTGTAATTGATGTGTTCTGCTGGGGTTTTGTTATGCTGTAATTAATGTGTTCTGCTGGGGTTTTGTTGTGCTGTAATTGATGTGTTCTGCTGGAATTTATTGAAAGATTATATGCTGTAATTGATGGTTTTCCATGTGTGTGTTCTGCTGGAATTTTATTAAAGGATTATGTGCTGAAATTGATGGTTTCGATGTGTGTGTTCTGCTCGAACTTAGTGACGGTGCATATACTGGGGTTGTTATAGCATGTGTGGTGTGTGTACACGCCAAAATGTATGTTGTGCAGCGAAATTCTGATTCGCTGCCAAAACTGCGTTGTTGTGCAGCGAAACTCTATTTCGTTGCCGAAACTGAGCCTTCTGCAGCGAATTAATATTCGCTGCCGAGTTGTGTGTTATGCAGTGAAAATGTGATTCGCTACCGAAATTGTGTCGGCTGCAGCAAATTAGCATTCGCTGCCGATTTGTGTGTTGTGCAGCGAAACTCTGATTCGCTGCCGAAACTGTGTTGGCTGCAGCAAATTAGCATTCGCTACCGAGTTGTGCGTTGTGCAGCGAAACTGTGGCGCCAACAGCGAAACAGTTTTTGCTACCGAACTGGCTGCCGGCAACGAAACAGTTGTCACTGCCGAACTAGCAGCCTGCAGCGAACCACTTCTCGCTGTCGAACTGGCAGCCTGCAGCGAACCAATTCTCGCTGCCGATTTCTACAATAAGCCTCCTAGGCAGAAATGACTTAAATGCGAGTAACAATTTCATGATATGATGGTGTAAAATATGAAACACTTGAATGTGAACATATGAACTCTTGAAATAAGTGTGGTGAATAATGTGATTCAAAAAAATAAATAAATACAATTGTACTGATTTGTGACCATTGATGTCTTAGGTGGTGCGGTCGGGATTGGACCATCATCAAGACAAGAACAACCCACAGGTGGAGCAGGTAGGTGACTTGCACATTTCTTTTTCATATGTTGAATATTGAAATATTTTAACTTGAGTATTACCATATTGTTAGAACCGATATTAGATTGTCGAACGCTTAAATGTTGAGTAATGGTTGATTAGCTTCGGCTAATGGTATCCGAATGGATGACCGGGATGAAGGACTGATTAGCTTCGGCTAATGGCATCCGGATGGATGGCCGGGACAAATGAATGATTAGCTTTGGCTAATGGCATCCGAATGGATGGCCGGGATGAAGGACTGATTAGCTTCGGCTAATGACATCCGAATGGATGGCCGGGACAAAGCATGATTAGCTTCGGCTAATGGCATCCGGATGGATGGCCGTGACAAATGAATGATTAGCTTCGGCTAATGGCATCCGGATGGATGGCCGGGACAAATGAATGATTAGCTTCGGCTAATGGCATCCGAAAACTTGTGCATCTATATGTACTACTAGCTGTTATATCAAATACATGAATAAATTATAAATGTTAATGCTTCATTTAACTGCCAGACCGTTAGTTACCATTATTATTATTATTAAGTATTTGCATTCTCTTAAATGTTTTGTACTGCTGCAGGGACGTCACACCAACGAGATGTCTAGGAAACCCGATACACGGGAACCTACTTTTGCAAGGAATCATGTAGATGCATTCTAAATCACAATGTATTTTGTATGGATCAATGTACTGAATGTATAACTTTTATTAGATCCTTTTTGTTTAAATTTGTGATGGCTATTAGTAGGATAGGAATGCAAACTCATGTCTATGTATATATTTTTAATATGAACTTCAAATCATGCAACCTTAATATTACGTGTTTGTGTAAGATTCACTTTTAAATGAAATGTTGATTGTATGGATTGTATTTTGATGATGTGAAGATTCAAGTTCACTGCTTACCGACACCATGTGTATTAAGTGTGTGTGTGTATATATATATTAAAAAAAAAAAAAATTACTGTTGTTTTGGGCTTGGAAAGCCGGGTTGTTATAGTTGGTATCAGAGCACTTGGTTTGAATCCTGAGAATCATTAATAAATGTGTTGTTGCGATGAATTTTAGAATGGTACGCACCCGACAAGGGACACGAACTGAGCCACCCTCCTTAGAAAGGAGGGGCATGAACTAAGGTGCCCAAGGTTGGCAAGACGAAGATCCCTTGGATGATACGGCATCTCATGCTCCGATAATACCACCCAAAACCTTGCAAGGGGAAGATACGGTGGTGGGGGAAGGCCCGAGGCCTAATCAGACAGAGGGAACACCCCCAGTCGCAACAGAGCAGCGAGAAAGATCAGAAGCACAACCATCTACTGTTCCAACTGGTGTGCCCCCACAATATGTAGATGCGGGACTCCTTGTACAAATAGTTAAAGCAGTGATGGAGGGCATGGCTAGTTCAGCGGCACAAACAACTCCCACCACGCAGATTCCACAAGCAGCCCCTATGACTAGCATGACCATGGATAATGTGGTGCCACTGGTGCGACTAGTCAAGAGTATGAGGGAAATGGGTTGTGAACCGTATATGGGGGAACAAGATGCAGAGTTAGCTGGGAGATGGATCAAGAAGGTAGAATAGGGCCATGACATGGTGGGAAACAGTTCAGCTGAGGCATGCAACCGAGACACTAACTTGGAGTGACTTCAAGACAGAGTTTGAGAATCAGTTTTATTCCAAGAATCATCGCAAGGTGAAAGAACAAGAGTTCTTGGCATTAAGACAGGGTGATATGTCGGTATTGGAGTACGAAAAGAGATTCCATGACCTCTCATTGTTCGCCCCACACTATGTGCCGACAGAGGAATATATGATTGAGAAGTTAAGAGATGGTTTACGACAGGATTTGAGACAAGGATTGATCGCCTTGCGATTTAAATCTGTGAGGGAGTTGATTGAGGCTGCACAAGCTCTGGAGGCATGTATTGGAGAAAGCCAAGGGGGGTATCAGGGTATAAGCAAAAAAAGAGATGGGGACTATTTCAGCGGCAGACCATCGCACCCCAAGAAAGGAAAAAGTGGAGTGTTTGAGCAGTATGGAAAAAGGGGGAGTTTGATATTACCGCCTTACCAACAGTCAAGTGGGAGAGTGATGGTTGGACAGTCGCACTCGAGGGCAAACTCTTCAACTGGGACCGGTGACCGCAAGGGTGTTGACTATCCTTTTTGTGTAAAATATGGACAAAAACACCCTGGGGACTGCTCAGTTTCCCCTGGGCGATGCTTTATGTGCAGAGGAGAGGGTCATAGGTGGAGGAACTGCCAGTATCTTAGTCAAGGGTGTCATTACTGTGATGGAAGAGGTCATTACAAGAGGGACTGCCCTAAAAGGAACACCGGACAAGTACAGAGCTATAGACAGCCTAGTCAGAGCCACCAGCAGTCAGTCACCGTTAATAGGCCAGTGAGAACTTCTCAATCAGGGGCAAACTCCAGTCGAGGGAAGTCGAGGGCACAAAATGATCGGACCCCGGGGAGGGTCTTCCACCTGACACAGGAGGAGGCCAGGGCTGCATCGGATGTGGTGGCAGGTACACTACTATTGAATGATTTTAATGTGCATGTGTTGTTTGATCCGGGTGCCACCCACTAATTCATTGCTAAGAGAATTGTCACTAAATTGAGAAAGGAAGTAGAAATAGTAGAGAAGGGGTTTGTAATTGGAACTCCAATGGGAAACATGGTTGAAACAAATATTGTATATGTGGATGTGGGGGTTAGTTTATCCGGGTATGAAACAGAAGTAGACTTGATTCCCTTAGAGCTGCATGATTTTGACATAATACTAGGCATGAACTGGTTGAGTAAATACAAGGCTCTAGTAGATTGTTATGCTAAAACTGTTACTTTCCAAACACCTAAGGGCGAGAAAATGACTTTTAAAGGAGAGAGAGTTCTCAAACTGAATGCTTTAATATCGGTGGTAACAGCCCAAAAACTTTTAAGAAAGGGATGTATGGGATACCTCGCATACATCTTAAACTCTGATGATGAAGGTCCACAATTGAAGGATATTCCTGTGGTGAAGGATTTCCCAGATGTGTTTCCTGAAGAAGTACCAGGACTACCCCCGGAGCGAGAGGTAGAGGTGTCTATAGACACTTTTCTTGGAGTCCCACCCATAGCCCAACAACCGTATCGGATGGCTCCAGCAGAACTGAACGAGTTAAAGACTCAATTACAGGAATTATTAGACAAAGGGTTCATACGGCCCAGTAATTCTCCTTGGGGAGCACCGATCCTATTTGTAAGAAAGAAAGATGGAACCCATAGACTTTGTATTGACTATCGATAGTTGAACAAAATAACAATGAAAAACAAGTATCTGTTACCTCGGATAGATGATTTGTTCGACCAATTAAAGGGAGCGAGGCAATTTTCAAAGATAGATCTGAGATCAGGGTACTATCAGATGAAGATTAAAGAAGCGGATGTAGCAAAGACCGCATTTAGAACTCGTTACGGACACTATGAATTTTTGGTGCTACTGTTCGGGTTGACGAACGCCCCAGCCCTCTTCATGATTTGATGAATCAGGTTTTCCAACCATACCTGGATAAGTTTGTGGTGGTATTCATTGATGATATACTAGTGTACTCAAATTCTTTCGAGGAGCACGAAGAACACTTGAGACAAACCTTACAAACCTTGAGAGATCACCAGTTATATGCAAAACTGAGTAAATGTGAATTTTGGCTGAAGAGAGTGACATTTCTGGGACATGTCATTTCAGCCGAAGGTGTTTTTGTTGACCCCCAAAAAGTCGAAGCAGTCTTGAAATGGGAAAGACCGACTTTGATCATTGAAATACGTAGCTTCCTAGGACTTGCAGGATACTATCGGAGATTTATCGAAGGTTTTTCCCTGATTGCAACCCCTTTGACCCAGCTAACTAGGAAGGATAAGAAATGGGTGTGGTCAGAAGAATGTGAGAAAAGCTTCCAAGAATTGAAGAGGAGGCTCACCACTGCTCCAGTGTTAACCCTTCCCTCAGGGACCGAGGGTTTTGTGGTATATAGTGATGCCTCGGGGAAGGGATTGGGGTGTGTTTTGATGCAACATGGGAAGGTGATCGCCTATGCATCAAGGCAATTAAAGACTCATGAGGTGAACTACCCCGGTGCACGACCTGGAGTTGGCAGCTGTAGTATTTGCCTTGAGGATATGGAGACACTATTTGTATGGGTCTCGAACCCAAATTTTTACTGATCATGAGAGCCTGAAGTATCTGATGTCACAAAAGGAGTTGAACATGCGACAAAGAAGGTGGATAAAGCTCATTAAGGATTATGATTGCACCATAGAATACCACCCAGGGAAAGCAAACGTGGTGGCAGATGCCCTCAGTCGCAAAAATAAAGCCTCCTTGGGAAGCTTAACAATGGGAAAGGAGCGGCAATTGGCAGAATTAAAAGAGTTGGGTGCAGATTTAGGAATTAATGCAGGAGGTGGGTTAGTAGCCCAATTAGTGGTGCGACCAACGTATCGAGAACAGATACTACATGCCCAATTCCATGACAAGGTGGGGTCCAAGATTAGGAAGAATGTGGAGGCCGAGGTAGAAATGAAATTTCGAGTAGTGGATGATGGATCCTTGATGATGGGACAACAGTTGTACGTGCCTAATGACGAAACAGTCAAACGAATGGTTCTACAAGAAGCACATGAGTCCAAGTTCTCCATACATCCTGGCAGCACTAAGATGTATCGAGACCTGAAACACCTCTATTGGTGGCCTAATATGAAAAAGGAAATAGCTGAGTATGTGTCAAAGTGTGGGATATGTCAACAAGTCAAGGTTGAACACCAAAGGCCTGCGGGACCATTACAACCATTACAAATTCCAGAATGGAAGTGGGAGATGATCACCATGGATCTCGTGTTAGGATTTCCCAAAGGGAGGAAAGGAAATGATGCGATATGGGTCATCGTAGATCAGTTGACGAAATCCACACTATTCTTGCCTATAAAGATGACCGACTCGGTGGACAAGCTTGCCAAAATCTACATAAATGAGGTGGTACGACTTCATGGGATTCCGGTGCCCATTGTATCGGATCGAGATCCCAAGTTCGCCTCTCGACTTTGGGCGAGCATACAACATGCCTTGGGGACAAGATTGGACATGAGCACTGCGCTTCACCCTCAAACGGATGGCCAATCGGAAAGAGTCATCCAAGTCTTGGAAGACCTATTACGGGCCGGTGTGCTAGAATTTGGAGGAAACTAGGAGGAACACATGGCATTGGTGGAGTTCATGTATAACAATAGTTATCAAGCCATAATAGGGATAGCCCCATATGAAGCCTTGTATGGTAGGAGGTGCAGAACTCCTTTGTGTTGGGAGGAAATTGGGGACCGGAAGTTATATGGCGCAGAGTTGGTCCAAGTCACCACGGAGAAAGTGAGAACTATCAAGGATCGCATCAAAGCCACATAGGATAGATAGAAGAAGTATGCTGATGTGAGGAGAAGACCTCTCGAGTTCAGTACGGGGGACCAGGTGTTCCTGAAGGTAGCCCCATGGAAGAACATGTTACGGTTTGGATTGAAAGGGAAGTTAACTCCTCGCTTCATCGGACCCTTCAAAATCTTACAACGAGTAGGACCAGTAGCCTACAAAGTGGGCTTGCCCCCACAGTTAGCCAAGGTCCATGATGTGTTCCATGTCTCCTTGTTAAGGAAGGCTGACATGGACCCCTCCCGAGTTCTACCCCAGGTTCCAGTAGAAGTCAAGGAAGACCTAACACTGGAATTGAGGCCCATAAGGATACTAGATCAGGAAGTGAAGGAGCTACAGAGCAAAAAGATCCCCATCATCAGAATCTTATGGCAAAATGCTCAAGTAGAAGAGGAAACTTGGGAGAGGGAGGCTGAGATGAGGAAAAAGTACCCCAATTTATTTGAACTACCAGGTATGGAGTGTGAAACTTCTTAAATTTCGAGGATGAAATTCATATTTAGGAGGGGAGAATGTAAACACTCAAAAGAAAATATATATATATATATATATATATATATATATATATATATAGAGAGAGAGAGAGAGAGAGAGAGAGATGATGACTCAGTTTTCGCTGCCGATGCAGAATCGGCAGCGACGCAGCCTTCGCTACGGATACAGAAATCGTCAGCGACACAGTTTTTCGCTGCCCATTTCTTGATCGGCAACGACACAGTTTCTGCTGCTAATTTCTTGATCAGCAGCGATGCAGTTTCTGCTGTCGATTTCTGGATCGCCAGCGACGCAGAGCTGGGAGGGAGGGGTAAAACCGGTTTTAGATAGACCAAAACCAGGATAAGAACACATCTAAACCAACCCCCAAACAACCCACTTCATTTGATGGGGAGTATAAATACAAGGAGGGGAGAGAGAATGATCCATCTTCTTCCCAAACCAGCTGCTGCATGTCGTTCTTCCCTTCCTCTTTCACAACAGAAACTTAAATCAAACCAATAGAGAATGCTTTGTGAACTTGTGAGGGAAAGATGAGACCTTGAGAGAAGAGTGGACAGCTGCCTAGAGGAGAGGAAAAAGAGGGCTGGAAAACATGAGAGGAAGAAGAAGGAGGAGAACCAGCAGGAGAAGAGAAAAGAATAGTGTCAAACCTTCCTCAAACTTAGTTAAATTCAGAAGGTATGGGTCATGAAACTCCCTTCCTCTTCCCATTAAGACCAGAAACGGAAATGAAGAAGAAAACCCTAAGAAAAATTGATCTAAGACCTAAGCCAGCTGTGAAGGAAACTGAAATTAACTAGGAGAACAAGGAAACAGAAGTGAAATGAAGCCAATTTCAGAACATCTAACAAAGAAAAATAAATAAAATGGAAATAACAAATCATGGTAGAGGGTTGGCTTTAACTATGGGGTGGGCCAGCATGCATGTGTGTGTTCTGCTGGGTTTTGTTATGTTGTAATTAATGTGTTCTGCTGGGGTTTTGTTATGCTGTAATTAATGTGTTCTGCTGGGGTTTTTGTTGAAAGTTTATATGCTGTAATTCATGTGTTCTGCTGGGGTTTTGTTATGCTGTAATTAATGTGTTATGCTGGGGTTTTTGTTGAAAGTTTATATGCTGTAATTGATGTGTTTTGCTGGGGTTTTGTTGTGCTGTAATTGATGTGTTCTGCTAGAATTTATTGAAAGATTATATCCTGTAATTGATGGTTTTCCATGTGTGTGTTCTGCTGGAATTTTGTTGAAGGATTATGTGCTGAAATTGATGGTTTCGATGTGTGTGTTCTGCTGGAACTTAGTGACGGTGCATATATTGGGGTTGTTACAGCACGTGTGGTGTGTGTACACGCCAAAATGTATGTTGTGCAGCGAAATTCTGATTCGCTACCAAAACTGTGTTGTTGTGCAGCGAAACTCTATTTCGCAGCCGAAGCTGAGCCTTCTGCGGCGAATTAATATTCGCTGCCGAGTTGTGTGTTGTGCAGCGAAAATGTGATTCGCTGCCGAAACTGTGTCGGCTGCAGCAAATTAGCATTCGCTGCCGATTTGTGTGTTGCGCAGCGAAACTCTGATTCGCTGCCGAAACTGTGTTGGCTGCAGCGAATTAGCATTCGCTGCCGAGTTGTGCGTTGTGCAGCGAAACTGTGGCGCCAACAGCGAAACAGTTTTCGCTGCCGAACTGGCTGCCGGCAGCGAAACAGTTGTCGCTGCCGAACTGGCAGCCTGCAGCGAACCACTTCTCGCTGCCGAACTGGTAGCCTGCAGCGAACCAATTCTCGCTGCCGATTTCTACAATAAGCCTCCTAGGCAGAAATGACTTAAATGCGAGTAACAATTTCATGATATGATGGTGTAAAATATGGAACACTTGAATGTGAACATATGAACTCTTGAAATAAGTGTGGTGATGAATGTGATTCAAAAAAATAAATAAATACAACTGTATTGATTTGTGACCATTAATGTCTTAGGTGGTGCGGTCGGGATTGGACCATCATCAAGACAAGAACAACCCATAGGTGAAGCAGGTAGGTGACTTGCACCTTTCTTTTTCATACGTTGAATATTGAAATATTTTAACTTGAGTATTACCATATTGTTAGAACCGATATTAGATTGTCGAACGCTTAAATGTTGAGTAATGGTTGATTAGCTTCGGCTAATGGCATCCAAATGGATGACCGGGATGAAGGACTGATTAGCTTCGGCTAATGGCATCCGAATGGATGGCCGGGATGAAGGACTGATTAGCTTCGGCTAATGGCATCCGGATGGATGGCCGTGACAAATGAATGATTAGCTTCGGCTAATGGCATCCGGATGGATGGCCGGGATAAATGAATGATTAGCTTCGGCTAATGGCATCCGAAAACTTGTGCATCTATATGTACTACTAGCTGTTATATCAAATACATGAATAAATTATAAATGTTAATGCTTCATTTAACTGCCAGACCGTTAGTTACCATTATTATTATTATTAAGTATTTGCATTCTCTTAAATGTTTTGTACTGCTGCAGGGACGTCACACCAACGAGATGTCTAGGAAACCTGATACACGGGAACCTACTTTTGCAAGGAATCATGTAGATGCATTCTAAATCACAATGTATTTTGTATGGATCAATGTACTGAATGTATAACTTTTATTAGATCCTTTTTGTTTAAATTTGTGATGGCTATTAGTAGGATAGGAATGCAAACTCATGTCTATGTATATATTTTTAATATGAACTTCAAATCATGCAACCTTAATATTACGTGTTTGTGTAAGATTCACTTTTAAATGAAATGTTGATTGTATGGATTGTATTTTGATGATGTGAAGATTCAAGTTCACTGCTTACCGACACCATGTGTATTAAGTGTGTGTGTATATATATATATATATATATATATATATATATATATATAAAAATTATTGTTGTTTTGGGCTTGGAAAGCCGGGTTGTTACATGTCGGATTTATAGTTATGGACCTTTTGAGCCGATACTCTGATCGTGTCGGTGGTATGGCCCGTCCGCATGTTGTAGACGCAGAGTTCCATTTCCACGCTACTTCGTGGAAACCAGCCCTCCAGAAACTCGTGAAAAAATTTTGAGCGCGATCAGACGGTCGGGTCTATAGTTATTGGCCTTCTGAGCCGGTACTATGGTCGTGGCGGTGGTACGGCCCGACCTGACATCGTCGGCACGGACTACCGAGTCCACAACACTCCATGGAAAACAACCTGCAAAAACTACTGAAAAAGTTTTGAGCGTGATCCAACGGTCGGATCTATAGTTACGAACATTTTGATCCAGTACTCTAGTTGTGGCGGTGGTAGGGTCCGACCGGACGTCGTCGGCGCGGAGTACCTATTCCACGGTATTCCATGGAAAACAGCCTCCGGAAACTCGTGAAATAATTTTGAGCGCAATCCAATGGGCGGATCTATAGTTATGGACCTTTTAAGCCGGTACTCTAGTCGTGGCGGTGGTACGACCCAACCGAACATCATCGGCGCGAAGTACCGATTCAACACTACTCCATGGAAAACAGCCTCCGGAAACTCGTGAAAAAAATTTTAGCATGATCCAACGATCGGAACTATAGTTATGGACCTTTTGAGCCGGTACGCTGGTCGTGTCGGTGGTACGGCCAGAACAGACGTCGTCGGCGCGGAGTACCGATTCCAAGCTACCCCATGGAAAACAGCCTCTGGAAACTCGTGAAAACATTTTGAGCGCGATCAAATGGTCGGATCTATAGGTATGGCCCGAACGGACGTCGTTGGCATGGAGTACCGATTCCATGCTACTCCATGTAAAACAGTCTCCGGAAACTTGTGAAAAAATTTTGAGCACGATACAACGGTCGGATCTATAGTTATGGACCTTTTGAGCCGGTAGTCTAGTCGGGTTGGTGGGATGGCCCCACTGAACATAGTCGGAGCGGAATACCGATTCCACGCTACTCCATGTAATACATCTCCTGGAAACTCATGAAAAAATTTTGTGCGCGATCCAACGGTGGGATCTATAGTTATGGACCTTTTGATCCGATACTCTGGTCGTGTTGGTGGTATGGCCCGACGGGACGTCCTCGGCATGGAGTACCGATTCCACGCAACTCCATGGAAAAAAGCCTCGGGAAACTCATGAAAATATTTTGAGCACGATCCAACTATTGGATCTATAGTTATGGACCTTTTGTGCCGGTAGTCTGGTCGGGTCGGTGGGATGGCCCGACCAGACGTGGTCGTAGCGGAGTACCGATTCCATGGTATTGAATGGAAAACAACATGCTGAAACTCATGAAAAAATTTTGAGCGCTATCCAACGGTCAGATCTATAGTTATGAACCTTTTTAGCAGAGTACTCTAGTCGGGTCGGTGGGATGGCCCCACCGGACGTCGTCGGAGCGGACTACTGATTCCACGCTACTCCATGGAAAACATATCCCGGAAACTCGTGAAAAAATTATGTGCGTGATCCAACAATCGGATCTATAGTTATGGACCTTTGATCCGGTACTCTAGTCGTGTCGATGGTATATCCTGATCGGATGGCTTCGACACGGAGTACCGATTTCACGTTACTCCATGGAAAACAGCCTCCGGCACCTCGTGAAAAACTTTTAAGCGCGATCCAATGGTCGGATCTGTAATTATGGACCATTTGACTCGTAACTCTGGTCATGGCGGTTGTAGAGCCCTACCGGACAGCGACGGCGCAGAGTTCTGATTCTACACTACTCCATGGAAAACAGCTTATGAAAAATAGTGAAAAAATTTTGAGCGCGATCAAACTGTTAGATCTATAGTTATAGACGTTTTGAGCCTGTACTCTAATCGTGTCGGTGGTATGGCCCGAACGGACGTCGTCGGCGCAAAGTACCGATTCCACGCTACTTCATGGAAAACAGCCCTTCAAAAACCCGTGAAAAAATTTTGAGCGCGATCCAACGGTCAGATCTATAGTTATTGACCTTTTGAGCCGGTACTTTAGTCGTGGCGGTGGTGCAGCCAGACCGGACAGCGACGGCGCAGAGTTACGATTCCACGCTACTCCATTGGAAACAGCCTATGAAGAATAGTGAAAAAATTTTGAGCACGATCAAACGGTCGGATCTATAGTTATGGACGTTTTGAGCTTGTACTCTTGTCATGTCGGTGGTATGGCCCGAATAGATGTTGTCAGTACGGAGTACCGATTCAACGCTACTTCATGGAAAACAACCCTCCAGAATCTCTAGGAAAAATTTTGAGCGCAATCCAACGGTCTAATCTATAGTTATTGACCTTTTAAGCTGGTACTCTGGTCGTGGCGGTGGTACGGCCCGACCGGACTTCGTCAGCGCGGACTACCGATTCCACAATACTCCATGAAAAACAACCTATGAAAACTAATGAAAAAATCTTGAGCGTGATTCAACGGTTAGATCTATAGTTCTTAACCTTTTGATCCAGTACTCTAGTAGTGGCGGTGGTAGGGCCTGACTGGACATCGTCGGCGCAGAGTACCGATTCCACGCTACTCCATGAAAAACAGCCTCCAGAAACTCGTGAAAAAAATTTGAGCCCGATCCAACGGTCGGATCTATAGTTATGGACCTTTTGAGCCGGTACTATGGTCTGTCGATGGGATAGCCCGACCGGATGTCGTCAGAGCAGAGTACGGATTCTGCGCTACTCCATGAAAAACATCCTCAGGAAACTCATGGAAAAATTTTGAGCGCGAAAACTGTCGCATCTAAAGTTATGAACCTTTTGAGCCGGTACTCTGGTCGTGTCGGTGCTATAGCTCGACCGGACATCGTCAGAGCTGAATACCGATTCCACACTACTCCAAGGAAAACATCCCCCGAAAACTCATGAAAAAAATTTGAGTGCGTTACAAAGGTCGGATCTATGGTTATAGACCTTTTCGCCGGTATTCTAGTCGGGTCGGTGGTATGTCCGACCGTACGTCGTCAGAGCGGAGTAGCAATTCCAAGCTACTCCATGGAAAACTGCCTCCGGAAACTCAAGAAAAAAATTTGAGCGCAATCCAATGGTCGGATCTATAGTTATGGGCCTTTTGAGTCGGTACTCTGGTCGTGGTGGTGGTATAGCCCGACCGGACGTCGTCGTAGCGGAGTACCGATTCCACGCTATTGAATGGAAAACAGCCTCGGGAAAGTCGTGAAAAAATTTTAAGCGCGAACCAACGATTGGATCTATAGTTATGGACCTTTTGAGCCGGTACTCTGGTCTTGTCGGTGGTATGGCCCGACCGGACGTCGTCAGCGCGGAGTTCCGATTCCAGGCTACTCCATGGAAAACAGCCTATGAAAAATAGAGAAAAAATTTTGAGCGCGATCCAACAGTCATATCTATAGTTATGGACCTTTTGAGCCAGTTCTTTGGTCGTGTTGGTGGTATATCCCGACCGGATGGCGTCAGCGCGGAGTACTGATTCCATGCTACTCCATGGAAAACAGCCACTAGCAACTCGTGAAAAAATTTTGAGCGCGATCCAACGATCGGATCTATAATTAAGGACCTTTTGAGCCGGTACTTTGGTTGTGGTGGTGGTATGGCCCGACAAGACATCGTCATAGCGGAGTACCGATTCCACGTTATTGAATGCAAAACAGCCTCGAGAAAGTCGTAAAAAAATTTTGACAGCGATCTAACGGTTGGATCTATATTAGGGACCTTTTGAGCCGGTACTCTGGTCGTGTCGGTGGTATGGCCCGACCGGACGTCGTCAGCGCGGAGTTCCGATTCCAGGCTACTCCATGGAAAACAGCCTATGAAAAATAGAGAAAAAATTTTGAGCGCGATCCAACAGTCATATCTATAGTTATGGACCTTTTGAGCCAGTTCTTTGGTCGTGTTGGTGGTATATCCCGACCGGATGGCGTCAGCGCGGAGTACTGATTCCATGCTACTCCATGGAAAACAGCCACTAGCAACTCGTGAAAAAATTTTGAGCGCGATCCAACGATCGGATCTATAATTAAGGACCTTTTGAGCCGGTACTTTGGTTGTGGTGGTGGTATGGCCCGACAAGACATCGTCATAGCGGAGTACCGATTCCACGTTATTGAATGCAAAACAGCCTCAAGAAAGTCGTAAAAAAATTTTGACAGCGATCTAACGGTTGGATCTATATTAGGGACCTTTTGAGCCGGTACTCTGGTCGTGTCGGTGGTATGGCCCGACCGGACGTCGTCAGCGCGGAGTTCCGATTCCAGGCTACTCCATGGAAAACAGCCTATGAAAAATAGAGAAAAAATTTTGAGCGCGATCCAACAGTCATATCTATAGTTATGGACCTTTTGAGCCAGTTCTTTGGTCGTGTTGGTGGTATATCCCGACCGGATGGCGTCAGCGCGGAGTACTGATTCCATGCTACTCCATGGAAAACAGCCACTAGCAACTCGTGAAAAAATTTTGAGCGCGATCCAACGATCGGATCTATAATTAAGGACCTTTTGAGCCGGTACTTTGGTTGTGGTGGTGGTATGGCCCGACAAGACATCGTCATAGCGGAGTACCGATTCCACGTTATTGAATGCAAAACAGCCTCGAGAAAGTCGTAAAAAAAATTTGACAGCGATCTAACGGTTGGATCTATATTAGGGACCTTTTGAGCCGGTACTCTGGTAGTGTCGGTGGTATGGCCCGACCGGACGTCGTAGGCGTGGAGTACCGATTCCACGTCACTCCATGGAAAACAGCCTATGAAAAACAGTGAAAAACTTTTGAGCACGATCCAACGGTTAAATCTATAGTTAAGGACCTTTTGAGCCGGTACGCTAGTCGTGTTGGTGGTATGGCCCGATCGAACGTCATCAACGTGGAGTTCTGATTCCACGCTACTCCATGGAAAACATCCTCCGGAAAATAGTGAAAAAAATTTGGGCGCGATCCAGCGGTCGGATCTATAGTTAAGGACCTTTTGAGCCGGTACGCTGGTCGTGTCAGTGGTATGGCCTGATTGGATGTCGTCAGCGTGGAGTTCTGATTCCACGCTACTCCATGGACAACAGTCTTTGGAAACATGTGAAAAAATTTTGAGTGCGATCCAACGGTCGGATCTATAGTTATGGACCTTTTTAGCTAGTACTCAGGTCGTGGCGGTGGTACGGCCTGAGCGGACGTTGTTGGCGCGGAGTACCAATTCCATGCTACTCCATGGAAAACAGCCTCCAGAAAATAGTAAAAACAAATTAAGCGCGATCCAACGGTCGGATCTATAGTTAAGGACCATCGAACACGGTACGCTGGTCGTGTCGGTGGTATGGTCTGATCAAACATCGTCGGCGTGGAGTTCCGAATCCACACTAGTCCATAGAAAACATCCTATGAAAAATAGTGAACAAATTTTAAGCGCAATCCAACGATCGGATCTATAGTTAGGGACTTTTTGAGCCGGTATGCTGGTCGTGGCAGTGGTACTGCACAACCAGACAACAACGTTGCGGAGTTCTGATTCCACGCTACTCCATGGAAAACAGCCTATGAAAAATAGTGAAAAAAATTTGAGCGTGATCAAACGGTCGGATCTATAGTTACGGATGTTTTGAGCTGGTACTCTTGTCGTGTCGGTGGTATGGCCCGAACGGACGTTGTCGGTGTGAAGTACCGATTCCATGTTACTCCATGGAAAACAGCATCTAGAAATTCGTGAAAAAATTTTAAGCGCGATCCAATGGTCGAATCTATAGTTATGGACCTTTTGATCTGGTACTGTGGTTGTGGCAGTGGTAGGGCCCGACCGGAAGTCGTCGATGCGGAGCACCGATTCCATGCTACTCCATGGAAAACAGCCTCTAGAAACTCATGAAAAAATTATATGCGCGATCCAACGGTCGGATCTATAGTTACGGACCTTTTGAGTCGATACTCTGGTCAGGTCGGTGGGATGGCCCAACTGGACGTCGTCGGAGCGGAGCATTGATTCCACGCTACTCCATGGAAAACTGCCTCCGGAAACTCGTGAAAAAATTTTAAGCACGATCCAATGGTCGAATCTATAGTTATGGACCTTTTTAGCCGATACTCTGGTCTTGTCGATGGTTTGGCTCGACCGAACGACATTGGAGCGAAGTACCGATTCCACGCCACACCATGGAAAAAAGCCAATGAGAAATAGTTAAAAAATTTTGAGCGCGATCCAATGGTCGGATATATAGTTATAGACCTTTCGAGTCGGTACCCTGGTTGTGTCGGTGGTATGGCCGAACGGGACGTCGTCATCACGGACTACTGATTCCACAATACTCCATGGAAAACAACCTACGAAAACTACTGAAAAAATTTTGAACGTGATCCAATGGTCGGATCTATAGTTATGAACCTTTTGAAATAGTACTCTAGTCGTGGCGGTGGTAGGGCCCGACCGTATGTCGTTGGCGCAGAGTACCGATTCCACGCTACTCCATGGAAAACAACCTATGGAAACTCGTGAAAAAATGTTGAGCGCGATCCAACGGTCGGATCTATAGTTATGGACCTTTTAAGCCGGCACTCTAGTCGTGTCCGTGGTACGGCCCGACCGGACGTCGTCGGCGTGGACTACCGATTCTTTGCTACTCCATGGAAAACAGCCTACAAAAAATAGTGAAAAAAATTTTGAGCGCGATCCAACGATCGGATCTATAGTGATGAACCTTTTGACCGATACTCTAGTCGTGGCGGTGGTATGGCCCGACCGGACATCGTCGGCTCGGAGTACCGATTCCATGCTACTCCATGGAAAACAGCCTTCGGAAACTCATGGAAAACAGCCTTCGGATACTCATGGAAAAATTATGAGCGTGATCCAACAGTTGGATCTATAGTTACAGACCTTTTGAGTCGGTACTCTAGTCGGGTCGGTGGGATGGCCCGACCGGACGTCCTCGGAGCGGAACATCGATTCCACACTACTCCATGGAAAACTGCCTCTGGAAACTTGTGAAAAAATTTTGAGTGCGATCGAATGGTCAGATCTATAGTTATGGATCTTTTGAGCCGGCACTCTGGTCGTGTCCGTGGTACGGCCCGACCGGACGTCGTCGGCATGGACTACCGATTCTTCGCTACTCCATGGAAAACAGCCTACAAAAAATAGTGAAAAAAATTTTGAGCATGATCCAACGGTCGGATCTATAGCGATGAACCTTTTGACCGGTACTCTAGTCGTGGCGGGGGGATGGCCTGACCGAACGTCGTTGGAGCGGAGCATCGATCCCACACTACTCCATGGAAAACTGCCTCCAGAAACTCGTGAAAAAATTTTGAGGGCAATCCAACGGTCGGATCTATAGTTATTGACCTTTTGAGCCAGTACTCTGGTCGTGTCCGTGGTATGGCCCGACGGGACGTCATTGGCGCGGACTACCGATTCCACACTACTCCAAGGAAAAAAGCCTATGAGAAATAGTTAAAAAATTTTGAGCATGATCCAACGGTCGGATATATAGTTATAGACCTTTTGAGCCCGTATTCTGGTCGTGTCGGTGGTATGGCCTGACCGTAAGTGCTCAGTGCATAGTACCGATTCCGCGCTACTCCATGTAAACAAGCCTACAAAAACTCCTGTAAAAAAATTTAAGAGCGATCCAATGTTTGGATCTATAGTTATGGACCTTTTGAGCCGGTACTCTAGTCGAGACGGTGGTAAGTCAGATCGAACATCGTGTGCATCAAGTATGGATTCCACACAACTCCATGGAAAACAGCCCATAGAAACTCGTCAAAAAAATTTCAACGCAATCCAATGGTCAGATCTATAGTTATGGAACTTTTGAGCTGGCACTCTCGTCGTGTCAGTAGTGTGGCCCAACTGGAAGTCGACGGCGTGGAGTACCGATTCCACGCAAGTCCATGGAAAATAGCGTATGAAAACTCGTGATAAAATTTGAGAACGATCCAACAGTCGGATCTATTGTTATGGACCTTTTGAGCCGGTACTCTTGTCGTGATGGTGGTATGGCCCGACCGGACATCGTGTGCAAGGAGTACCGAGTCCTCGCAACCCTATGGAAAACAGCCTACGAAAACTCCTGAAAAAGTATTTAGCACGATCCAACGGTCGGATCTATAGTTATGGACCTTTTGAGCCGGTATACTAGTTGTGTCGGTGGTATGGCCTGACCGGACGTCGACGACATGGAGTGCCAATTCCAAGCTACTCCATGTAAACAAGCCAAAGGAAAAATCTAAAAAAAAAAATTCAAGTCTGATCCAACAGTTGGATCTATAGTTATGGTCCTTTTGAGCAGGTACTCTGGTCGTGTCGGTGGTATGGCCCGACCGGACGTCTACGGCGTGGAGTACCGATACCAAGCTACTCCATGTAAAAAAGCCTAAGGAAACACCTAAAAAAAATTCGAGTGCGATCAAACGGTTGGATCTATAGTTATGGACCTTTTGAGCAGGTACTATGGTCGTGTCAGTGGTATGGCCGGACCAGACGTAGATGGCATGGAGTACTGATTCCACGCAACTTCATGAAAAAAAGCCTACAGAAACTCGTCAAAAAATTTTTAGTGCAATCCAACGGTCGGATCAATAGTTGTGGACCTTTTGAGAAGGTACTCTGGTCATGTCGGTGGTATGGCCTGACCGGACATCGTCGGCGTGTAGTACCGATTCCAGGCTACTCCATGTAAAAAAGCCTAGGGAAACACCTAAAAAAAATTTGAGTGCGATCCAACAATTGGATCTATTGTTATGGACCTTTTGAGCAGGTACTCTGGTCGTGTCGGTGGTATGGTCGGACCGAACGTAGACAGCATGGAGTGTCGATTCCAAGCTACTCCATGTAAAAAAGTCTAAGGAAACACCTGAAAAAAATTTGAGGGCAATCCAACGGTTGGATCTATAGTTATAGACCTTTTGAGCAGGTACTCTTGTCGTGCCGGTGGTATGGTCCGACCGGACATCGTGTGCGTGGAGTACCGATTCCTCGCAACTCCATGGAAAACAGCCTACAAAAACTCTTGAAAAAATATTTAGCGCGATCCAACGGTTGGATCTATAGTTCTAGACCTCTTGAGCCAGTACTCTAGTCGTGTCGGTGGTATGGCCCGACCGACATCATCAGCGTCGAGTACCGATTCTAAGCTACTTCATGTAAAAAAGCCTAAGGAAACACCTGGAAAAAAATTAAGGGCAATCCAACGGTTGGATCTATAGTTATGCACCGTTTAAGCAGGTACTCTTGTCGTGTCGGTGGTATGGCCCGACCGGACGTCATCGGTGTGGAGTACCGATTCCACTCTACTCCATGTAAAAAAGCCTACGGAAACTCCTGTAAAAAAAAATTTGAAATCGATCCAATGTTCGGATTTATAGTTATGGATCTTTTGAGCCGGTACTCTGATCGTGTCTTTAGTATGGCCCGACCGTATGTCGTAAGCGTGGAGTACCGTGTCCACGCTACTTCATTAAAAACAGCATACGAAAACTCGTGAAAAAAAATGTAGAGCGATCCAACGGTCGTATCGATCGTTATGGACCTTTTGAGCCGGTACTCTGGTCATGACGGTGGTATGGCCCGACCGCACATCCTCTGCATGGAGTACGATTCCATGAAACTCGAATGAAAACAGCCTAAGGAAACTCATGAAAAAAATTTCAGCGTGATCCAACGATCGAATCTATAGTTTTGGACCTTTTGAGCCGGTACTCTAGTCGTGTCGGTGGTATGGCTCAACCGGACGTTGGCGGTGTGGAGTACCGAATCCACATAACTCCATGGAAAACATCATATAGAAACACCTGGAAAAAATTTAAGCGCCATCCAATGGTCGAATCTATAGTTATGGACCTTTTGAGCCGGTGCTCTGATCGTGTCTGTAGTATGGCCCGACCAGAAGTCGTAAGCGTGGAGTACCGTGTCCACGCTACTCCATTAAAAACAGCATACGGAAACTCGTGAAAAAACTTTTAGAGCGATCCAACGATCGTATCTATAGTTATGGACCTTTTGAGCCGGTACTTTGGTCGTGACGGTGGTATGGCCCGACTTCATATCCTGTGTGTGGAGTACCGATTCCACGAAACTCGAATGAAAACAGCCTACAAAAACTCATCAAAAAAATTTCAACGCGATCCAATGGTCGGATCTATAGTTATGGACCTTTTGAGCCGATACTCTAGTCATGTATTGCGATGTCGCGGTCGCACAAATTAATTACCCTAGCTTCAAACACAACACACAAGATAGTATAGAGCAAGCAAGGGATCGATCCCACGAGGAAGATTCAAGTTAGATTTTTATGCTAGATAATATGCAATTTGGGGGGGGGGGTTGGATGTTATCTAGGCTAAAACAAAAGAAAACAAAAAACTATCAAACAAAATTTAATAAAATCAGAAAATTATTAAGAGAACAAACCTTGGTCGCAAGCACACATCCAACTATAGAAATCAGAACTGATCCTTAAAATGAAACTCCAATTTATATTCTAAATTTTTATCTTTTCTTAACATTGGTTAATTAACGGATCCGCCGTACAACCCTAACCAACAAATAATCACAGTGTCCGCACTAATGATTTAATCCAATGGCAGCCTTAAGATCTAGATAAATTCATTAATCTTAACAACCAAGTTGTCTGCTTATGTTGCTTTGATCGAATGTTCTCCCTAAGTTTAATAACGTAGTTCCACTATAATTATCAAGCTTAGCTGCTTCACAAGTTTATATACCACAACTCCGGTTTTGATATCAAACTTAGCAATAGATTATTTACAATAATAACTTAGAGCCCGCTCTAGCAAATTAAGATAAACAATCATAGGAAATATGCATAGGAAAACAAACATACTCATTCATAATACAAACTGAAAATAAATGGAAGAATAAATCTCACAGTTCTTGAAATCTGAAGGTTTTCGTGTCCTTGCAACCAAGAAAATGAGTTTAGCCTTGCATGTTTGTTGAACAACTAATCAAAAAGATGGAAGAATGCATGATTTAGGGTTTTTTAGATGAGGAGGGTGTTTTTCTCTTGTTGGCTGGCTGCCCCCCTTCTCTTCTCTCATTCTTTTTATATGCTAGGAAACCCTAATCTCTATTTTACAAAATAGTCCTCCCTTAAGTAGACAATTTACATTTAAGTAGTTCAATAACTATTTTCCTAAAAAAAGAGAAATAGCTTTGCATGAAATCTTCAACCTTTGACTTAGAGGAGCTAAATTGCTGAAATAAAAACTTGGATGTCGGTTTAGATGCTTCGGAACGTAATTTGGACTCGTTTCTTCACGAAACCTGTTTGTTGGCAGAATTCAAATGTCATCTTTAAAAAATCATATCTCCCTCATATGAAATCGTTTTTGGCTGAAATTTGGATCGTTTATAGAAATTTGAGTCAAGAATCCAACAAAATTGATTTTGCATCAATTGGACTTCTGTAGCTTCATATATGCAAGTTGGAATGACCGAAGGTCAACATTGGCAGATTGCAAGATTTGACTTTGAAAGCTGCGATTTCCATGCTCTTCCTTAGTTTATTGTCTTGCCTTAGATGTCCAGAAAGGTATGGATGTTAGCTTTTTAATTCCACGAGAATCACTTCATTTCGACCTTTAGAGCTCATGCTCTGCACAAAACATCAACTGAAGGTCAAATATGCCAATTACCTCCAATTTACTCCTTTTTGCATCTTTCATCCAAAAGTGCCTTTAAAACATAAAACAAAGAATATCAAGGCATTTTATATATAAAACATATGCAAAACACTAGTTAAATGTGGGTGAAACTATCGAATAATATGGTTGCATCATCGTGTCGGTGGTATGGCCCGACCAGACGTCGTAGCCATGAAGTACCGATTCCATGCTATTCCATGTATAACAGACATTGATGGTGTGGAGTACCGAATCCACAAAACTCCATGGAAAACAGCCTACGGAGACACCTGGAAAAAACTTAAGCGCGATTCAACGGTCGGATCTATAGTTATGGACCTTTTGAGCCGGTACTCTGGTCATGTCGGTGGTATGGCTCGACTGAATGTTGACAGTGTGAAGTACCGAATCCACACAACTCCATGGAAAATAGACTATGAAAACACCTAGAAAAAAACTTGAGCGCGATCCAACGGTCGGATCTATAGTTATGGACCTTTTGAGCTGGTACTCTAGTCGTATCGGTGGTATAGTCTGATCAAACATCGTAAGCGTGGAGTACCGTGTCCACGCTGCTCCATTTAAAACAGCATACGGAAACTCGTGAAAATTTTTTTGAGAGAGATCCAATGATCATATCTATAGTTATGGACCTTTTGAGCCGGTACTCTGGTCGTGATGGTGGTATGGCCGAACCGCACATCCTCTACGTGGAGTACCGATTCCACGAAACTCGAATGAAAATAGCCTATGGAAACTCATGAAAAAAATTTCAGTGCGATCCAATGGTGGGATCTATAGTTATGGACCTTTTGAGCCGATACTCTGGTCGTGTCGGTGGTATGGCATGACTGGACGTTGACGGTGTGGAGTACCGAATCCACACAACTCCATGAACAACAACATATGGAAACACCTGAAAAAAATTTGAACGCAATCCAACGGTCGGATCTATAGTTATAGACCTTTTGAGCCGGTACTCTGGTCATGTGTGTGGTATGGCCCGACCAGATGTCACAAGTGTGGAGTACTATGTCCACGCTACTCCATGTAAAAAAGCATACAGAAACTCTTGAAAAAAAATTTAGTGCGATCCCACAGTCGTATTTATAGTTATGGACCTTTTGAGCTGGTACTCTAGTCGTGTCGGTGGTATGGCCCGATCAGACGTCGTTGGCGTGAAGTACCGATTCCATGCTATTCCATGGAAAACAACCTACAAAAACTCGTGAAAAAGTTTTGAGCATGATCCAACAGTCGTATCTATAGTTATGGACCTTTTGAGCCGGTACATTGGTCGTGTTGGTGGTAGGGCTTGACTGGACGTTGATAGCGTGGAGCACCGAATCCACCCAACTCCATGGAAAATAGCCTACGGAAACACCTGAAAAAATTTTGAGTGCGATCCAACAGTCGGATCTGTAGTACGAGACCTTTTGAGCCCGTACTCTGGTCGTGTCGGTGGTACGGCCCAATCTGATGTCGTTGACATAGAGTACCGATTCCACGCTACTCCATGTAAAACAGCCTACGGAAACTATTGAAAATTTTTTGAACGCGATCCAATAGTCTTATCTATAGTTATGGACCTTTTGAGCCTGAACTCTGGTCGTGACAATGGTATGGCCCAACCGGACATCATGTGCGTGGAGTACCGATTCCACACAACTCCATGGAAAACAGCCTACGGAAACTCCTGAAAAAACTTTTAGAGCGATCCAACGATCGTATCTATAGTTATGGACCTTTTGAGCTGGTACTTTGGTCGTGACGATGGTATGGCCCGACCGCAGATCCTGTGTGTGGAGAGCCTATTCCACGAAACTCGAATGAAAACAGCCTACGAAAACTCATCAAAAAAATTTCAGCGCGATCCAATGGTCGGATCTATAGTTATGGACCTTTTGAGCTGGTACTCTAGTCGTGTATTGCAATGTCGCGGTCGCAAAAATTAATCACCCTAGCTTAAAACACAACACACAAGATAGTATAGAGCAAGCAAGGGGTCGATCCCACGAGGAAGATTCAAGTTAGATTTTTATGCTAGATGATATGCAATTAGGGGGGGTTTGGACGTTATCTAGGCTAAAGCAAAAGAAAACATAAAACTATCAAACGAAATTTAACAAAATTAGAAAATTATCAAAAGAACAAACCTTGGTCGCAATCACACATCCACCTATAGAAATCAAAACTGATCCTTGAAACGAAACTCCAGCTTATATTCTAAATTTTTATCTTTTCTTAACATTGGTTAATTAACGGATCCGCCGTATAACTAACCCTAACCAACAAACAATCACAGTGTCTGCACTAATGATTTAATCCCATGGCAGCCTTAAGATCTAGATAAATTCATTAATCTTAACAACTAAGTTGTCTGCTTATGTTGCTTTGATCGAATGTTCTCCCTAAGATTAATAACGTAGATCCGCTACAATTATTAAACTCAGTTGCTTCACAAGTTCATATACCACAACTCCGGTTTTGGTATCAAACTTAGCAATAAATTGTCTACAATAATAACTTAGAGTCCGCTCTAGCAATTAAAATAAACAATCATAGGAAAAATAAGCATAGGAGAACAAACATATTCATCATATAAACTGAAAAGGAAAAGTAAAATAGATCTCACAGTTCTTGAAATCAGAAGGTTTCCGTGTCCTTGCAACCAAGAAAATGAGTTTAGCCTTGCATGTTTGTTGAACAGCTAATCAAAAAGATGGAAGAATGCATGATTTAGGGTTTCTTAGAGTAGGGGGGTGTTTTTCTCCTCTTGGGTAGCTGCCCCCCTTCTCTTCTCTCATTCTTTTTATATGTTAGGAAACCCTAATCTCTATTTTACAAAATAGTCCTCCCTTAAGTAGACAATTTACATTTAAGTAGTTCAATAACTATTTTCCTAAAAAAGGAGAAATAGCTTTGCATGAAATCTTCAAGCTTTGACTTAGAGGAGCTACATTGCTGAAATAAAAACTTGGATGTCGGTTTAGATGCTTCGAAATGTAATTTGGACTCGTTTCTTCACGAAACCTGTTTGCTGGCAGAATTTAGTTGTCATCTTTAAAAAATCATATCTCCCTCATATGACATCTTTTTTGGCTGAAATTTGGAGCGTTTATAGGCCTTTGAGTCAGGAATCCAAAATAATTGAGTTTGCATCAATTGGACTTTTGTAGCTCTAGATATTCAAGTCGGAATGACCGAAGGTCAACACTGGCAGATTGCGAGATTTGACTTTGAAAGCTGCGATTTCCATGCTCTTCCTTATTTTATTGTCTTGCCTTAGATGTCTAGAAAGTTATGGATGTTATATTTTTAATGCCACTGGAATCACTTCATTTCGACCTTTAGAGCTCACGTTCTGCACAAAACATAAACTGAACGTCAAATCTGCCAATTACTTTCAATTTACTCCTTTTTGCATCTTTCATCCAAAAGTGCCTTCAAAACATAAAACAAAGAATATCAAGGCATTTTATATATAAAACATAGGCAAAACACTAGTTAAATGTGGGTGAAACTATCGAATAATATGGTTGCATCAACACAACTCCGTGAAAAACAGCCCACGGAAACTCTTGAAAACAAATTTAGCGCGATTCAACGATCGGATCTATAATTATGGACCTTTTGAGCCGGTAATCTGGTCTTATCGGTTGTATAGCCCGGCCAGACATTGTCGGCGTGGAGTACCGAGTCCACGCTACTCCGTGGAAAACAGCCAATGAAAACTCGTAAAAAAATTTTGATTGCGATCCAACATTCGGATCTATAGTTATGTACCTTTTGAGCCGGTACTCTGGTCGTGTCTGTGGTATGGCCCGACCGGACATCATCGGCGTGGAGTACCGATTCCACGCTACTCCATGTAAAAAAGCCTACGGAACACCTGAAAAAAATTTAAGCGCGATCCAACGGTCGAATCTATAGTTATGGACCTTTTGAGCAGGTACTCTGGTCGTGTTGGTGGTATGGCCCAACCGGATGTCATCGGCGTGTACTACCGATACCACGCTACTCCATGTAAAATAGCATACGGAAACTAATGAAAAAAATTTGAGAGCGATCCCACGGTCGGATCAATAGTTATAGACATTTTGAGCCAGTACTCTAATCGTGACAGTGGTATAGCCCGACCGGACGCCGTCTGCGTGTAGTATCGATTCCACGTAACTCCATGGAAAACAGCCTCCGGAAACTTGTGAAAAAATTTGATAGCAATCCAACAATCGAATCTATAGTTATGGACTTTTTGAGCTGGTATTCTGGTCGTGACGATAGTATTCAAGAAAGTATAAAAAGTATAAAATTGTGAAAAAAACAACAACATGAAATATACACAAAATATGGTCAAGTGAGAAATTATTAAATATATTATAATTTATATTCTTTTCTTTGTAAAAATATTACTCTTCTATGCTAAAAAAAACTGATATTCTTTATGTAAACCTAGTACACAGGAAAGCTCTTTTATGTTCTTTTAATTTCATTATCATAATTTTTTAATAGTTGCCTAGGTTACATTTGAACTTGTTAAGTAAATTGAATCATGTTGAGAGCAACTTTCACATGATTTAATTTTAAAGAGTTGTATCAAGAGGGAATTTTTTGTCAAATTTATCATTTTTTTTTTCAATTTTGTGCTTAGATATTTTTGTTAGTCAGTTGGAGTTGCTTTTGGACCGATCAAGTCGACTAGGTTGCATTACAATAATTTTTACACGTTTTAATTTAAACCCATGTTAGGAAAAAAATTGAGTCGAGAGGTTTTTTTGTCAATTTCATGTATTTTTCCTCAATTTCATCCTCGTATTTGTTTCCATTGGCCAGTCGAGTTTTCTTTAAACTGACCAAGTCAATTGAGTTATGTCGAAGTAACTCTAACACGGTTTAATTTTAAAACTAGGTTAGGCACTACCAGAATTCTTATTTTTATCAACGGAATTTTTCATTGGTATTTGTACTATCATTTCTTTGACAATTAATGTACCGATGGGATCATGAACGGAAATGCTCTGTCGGTAAAACTCTTGTTGGTAATTTTTTGTTTGTCGGTGAGTTCATTGGTAATTAAAAAAATATTATTTTCGATGGATTTATTGACTGGAAAAGCGGGCTTGTCCACTTCATTCCGTCTATATTTCCCTCAGAAAGCTTATCATATAACCGACAGAAATACCGTATGCAATTCTATTGGTGATTATTTAAAAATATATTTTTAAAAAATCTATTTAATAGAACTAGAAAAAAATTAAATTAATATAAATCAACACTTCATAATACTCAGGAACTAAGTTGCTTGGAAACAAAATCAACTCAAACAAATTTACAACAAATATAACACAAAAAAATAAAAACCTAAGAAGACCTATTTCAAAACCCATAATCTAGCAACAAATAAAATAATTTAATTGAAATTGAACAATAAAATTGAAAAATAAAATCCAAAAAACTGATCTTATATGAAAATAAAATTCTACAACAACATTCATACAATTATTAAGAACATAAAAATTTAAATATAAAATAAAAAAACAAATATAATGCAAAACAAAATACAAAAAAGAAGAAAAAAGAAAAATCTTACCTTAATATAGTTGCGAGTGAAGCTAAGAAGATAAAAGAAAAAATAAATTCATAAAATATGTTAATTAAAAAAAAAATAGGAAGAGAAAGGAAGAAAAGAAGAGAAGATATACCTGAGTATGGAGGAGAAGAGTGAAAGGAGTTGAGGAGAGAAGAGAAGAGAAAGAAAGAAAAGGATGTTGGTGTTTTTTATATAAGAAAAAGGAGAAGAAAAGGCGTGTCTGTTGTGAAATGAGGTATTCTAGTCTTTTTATAGGGGTATTTTACCAATAGTTTTACTGATAGAGAATTAAATATTAATATTTTTAATTATTCCATTGATGATTCTGTCTGTAATATTTTATTTTATTTTTTTTAATTTAATTAAAAATTTTCAGAAACTATCAAATATCACTTATGTCTTTTCAATTTGTCGGTTATTATGTTTGTAATATTTAATTTAAAATTTTAATTTAATCAAAAAAATTTAGAAACCCATTAAATAACACTGATGACTTTTCAATCCGTCAGTGATTTCATCTATAAAGAACAATAATTAACAGTGCAATTGAGAAGTAAATAATTATAGAGCTCTCTGAAAAATACTGACGGAATTAATTTGTCAATGATTCCCCTTGTAATTGACATGATAAACAATGACAGAGAGAAATAAACAATTTACTAACAAGATTATGGATGGAATATATCAAAAGTATTAATATTGTCCATATAAATGTCACGTCATTATATTTTTTGGTTTTGTTTTAATTTTTTTTTTCTACTATAATTTTCTTGATATATACCGAGAAAATATTTATATCAATAAAATTCATTGCAATTTGCTTACAAAAATATTTTGTTGGTGTTTTCATTGTATTTGTTAATTTTTTAATCCTCTAAGCGAAGTTTAATAAAATTATCAAATATTTTTTTATAGATTGCATATTTTTTGTTATATTAAAAAAATTAATCTAACTTATAGCTAGTGAGATATATATATATATATATATATATATATATATATATATATATATATATCACTATTGTAAGAGAAAGAAGTATAATTTTTGGTATACTCAACAATTCTTCGGTGTATTCCCAAATTTATTTATTTTATTTTTGTAATGAAAAAAAGAAGTCAACTTTGCATTATGAGTTAGGAGTGGCATATAATAGACGAGGTAACAGAGATGGGAAGGTAATACATGTCATGTTTTATATTATTTTAACTTGAATTTAAAATCAAAAAGAATTATCAAACTTAACATAAATCTAAATGGATATGAATTTTTTATATTTATACCTGAAGGGTTTTAAGCACTCATTAGATATTCATAAACCTAAATACCATAATAAAAAATGAGGTCGTAGTGTAAGGAAGGTAAAGGATATTCATGAATCAAGTTTAATATATATAGTTTTATATTATCAAACTTGAAATCAAGACTGAAATAATTATCAAATGTTAACATATATTTTTTATATTTAAAGCTGACACTACTCATCATATATTCTTAACCTCAATCTAAATACTATAATTTAAAATTATTATATATATATATATATATATATAATTTTTATTTATTCAAGTTGGACAAATAGCCAACCCTAACCTAAATTTTTAAACTTTAGGTTTTACAAACAGAATTTGATAAAACCGATCTATAAAAAATTATTTAAAAATACAGTTAATTTATTTTTTAAAAAATTCTAATTTTTTATTTAAAATAATTATTTTTTATATTTTTAGATTATTTTAATTTATATTAAAAATATTTTTTAAAAAATAAAAAAAATTATTTTAATATATATTTTAAATAAAAAATACTTTAAATCACTTTACTTCCGTAATCTCAAACAGCCCTATTGTATCCTACCATTCTCAGACCAAACCAATAAATCATAGGCTTTATTAAATACAGAAATCTGGAGAGTGTGCCCTGCCCGGCTGCGCTTTTCTTTTCTAACATCTCTCCCACTATTTTCACTGCGAATCATCATCACAAAGATACAGAGAAAGGAAATGGGAGAACCATCAGACCCACAACATCAGCAATCATTTTTCAAGAAACACTGGGAAGGGTTTACAGAATTTTGGGGAGATAGATTTTCGTTTCTTGAAAACTATGGAAGATTCCTCAGGCGTGCTAAACCAATCCCTTCTTGGTCTGATTCTGATGTTCAAGAATTCATTGCTTCAGATCCTATTCATGGCCCCTCTGTATTATTCCCTTCCCTTTCTTTTTACTTCTTGCTTACTGCTGTAGATTTAGCTTAGATCAGATCATCATTTGGGTTTCCCTTCCCTTACTTGATTTCTTTTCTTTTCTTTTTTTGTCTAAATTTTAGATTTTTTTTCATCTGGGTTTTTCTTGTCCTTGCATTTTATGCTTCATTTGAAGTAAAGATTTCGTTTTTGCTGGATTTTACTGCTTATCTGCTGATGATGGATGTTGGGTTCATTTTGAAAATATTTTCTCTCATGTTTTTGTTTTTGTTTTTGTTTTTATTTTTGATTTTCGGTTCCTTTTATTTTGTCTGTTTACAGTTGTACGAGTCCTTTTCCCTTTTTTTCTAATAAAAAAAAATGATTTAAGAGTTGTGTGTTTTATTTGAAAATAACCATTTGGACATATCTTTAGCTCTGTTAGAATTTGACTCGAAATTTATCTTTTCATTGTGTTGGGTATTTTGTGAATCGTTCTTATTTATTCTTGATGGTGCTTAGTCACTTCGGTATAATTTCCTTATCGGCACTTAAATCACACTCTTCAATAATGTGTCTCTGTCTTCAGTTATTTCACAGTTAGATATGAAATTAGTAACGGTGAAATAATGTTCTGTCAGCTGTAAGCTGCTCAGGTGACCTGGCAAATGAAATCAACCTGTTTCCAAGAACAATTATGTTGAAGAGTCGTGTCCGAAGAGACAATTTCCTTTGTTGTGTTATTATGGTATAATGTCAGCTTTAAATTGTTTATGATGCCTGCTGGATATCAAAACACCCACCTCCAAGGATGATCATATTGTTTGACCTTTGATATCTGGGCACATTTCATGGGAAAATTCCTAGATACAATCTTTTCCTTATGCTAACATAATATTGAGGAATATTTTATTGAGTATGGTAAACATGCATCAAAGTGATGCGGCATTAACAAGAGGTAGTCACCTAGCAACAGGTGGATGCAATTGATGACTTGTGGTTAATTCAATGTTATTAACATAAAAAAGGTGGCATATTATGTGTGTTATAACCACCATAGCGCCATATTTGTGTGCTATTACTATCTCAGTTTATGTGATGGTGAGTTTGTGCAAGTCTGCTTCTCAGGTTCAACCTGAAAGTGCTTACATTATTGGTCAGAACCATTTGTTAAAACATACCGCAAATTAACAGGCTTGATTTAGACTTACTATTGTTATTGTTGAGCACGCTGTCTGCAATATCTCTTCAGCCAATCGAGCACGTTTAGGCTTCCGATGAGCTTTCTTTTTCCCTCCTTAAGCATTTACAGAGTACCCACTCTAGTCATTGCATAAATGTTTAACGGGCCATTAATAGTAGTATTGTCAAGTAATATAGTTAAAGGTGAATAAAGTCTTTAGGTTACCTGTAAGTTGATTAGATCACATCTATCACTGAACAAAACTTGAACCTCAAATGATATTATTAGTTGAGTATCCTGCAGCATCTGAAATATAACGAATAGTTTGCTGGTCTTCCCAAGTTTCAAATTTAACTTCTTGCTTAAAAGAATACAGTTATTTTGTTATTCTTTTATAGAAGCTGAGCTCTTAAGACGACAACTTGTACTTATTTGTGTCCAAAATGCCTCATAACAGAATTTATTTGTGTTGATTAAATACTAGGGTGAGAATAGAGTTATATGTGTTTAGAGTGTTTTCTTTTAACTCCCTGTTTTGTTCTTTTTTTTTTTATGGCTATCAGTCAATGGACATTGAACAATGTTTTTGTTGTTTCCTTTGAACCTCTTGGGCCCTTACACCTGACTTCAATATGTGCATGAATTAAGTATGCTCTGGCAATATTTGACTGCTTTTTTTTATCACTTATCATATCATGGATTCCTTAAAATTCTTACATAAAATCTATGGCATAATTTCTGCTAACCATTCTTGTTGTGTGCAATATGCATACCTAATCTTTACTGACTCAATTTATGAGAAGTTACTGCCAAATCTTGCCCCCATGTTTGCATTATTTATGTATTGTTTCTTGGATGCCCATCAATTTCACTTTTACCAAGCATCTGATATAATTACTGCTGGGGATTTTGTTATCACTGTATTTTTTTCTTTCTGCGAAGTATTTGTTTGCAATCTCTTGACCGGGTTGAAAATGGCTGAAACTCTTCCTCTGATGAACCTTGGTGTACAAATCAAATTTATTGGATCAGGGTTTTACTGATTTTTCATAAAATATAAAGTTTTCCTGCAGAAGAAGGCTGACACTAGGATAACTATCATTCCATATGTTCTGATGGTTCCTGTTTTGTAGCATGTTTAGTGCTTGATCTTTATTTGTGGAAAAGCTTGAATAAAGTCGTCTTCTTTTTCAGCTGAAGACTGCTAGGGAAGCAGTAAACTTTGGACTTACAGGAAGTGTAATTGGAGCAGTATCAACAGCAGGTGTTGCCTGGAAATATTCAAGGAGCTTGCATGGTAGTCCACTGCCTCCTCACTCTATTTTTTATTGTAAATATAGTCTTGGAATTGAATGTGTCCAGTAACTTAAGGATGAAAGAGGATTCGAATTTTATTATTTCGATTGAGCCATATCACAATGATTTCTGTTTGCAGTTGCACATGTTAGTTTATCTTTTAGTGAAACCTGATTCCACTGTGGATTGCTATGTAACTTGCAAGAGATTTCTACTTTTGGGGATTGTGTTTCAGGCAAATCCAGTATACTTAAAATATGCATAAATATGATTTATAGGGACATAGACATTATAGGACAGTGGAATCATATTCTCAGCCTTCTTGTCTTTTTTGTTCCTTTTTCTTTACATGTTAAGAGTTTTATTGGCATGACTGAGTGGGAAAATCATTATTATATAAGAATCTACTGGACCAGCTCCCCGGATGTATTTATGTGCTTGCAAATGAACTGAGTTTCTTTAGTTTCACAGTGAAAACAGGCCAATTATCATTAACAGAAGCTTGCAGAAAGAAAAGGTGTTCTATCATGTTTTTTTAGTTATGAAAAATTGTTTAGTTTCTTACCCTAATCATATTTAACAGGTGCTGGGCTGTCCTTTCTAGCTGGAGGTGTTTTTGGTTGGACATTTGGACATGAAATTGGAAACCACTGGCTACAACTCTACAGGTTGGATACCATGGCAGCACAGGTTAAGTTCATCGAGTGGTGGGAGAAAAAATGTGGAGAGTAGTCTTAAGTTGGACTATTGGTTGAACGTGGAGCTTCACCGAAGAGTCATTCACCTTTTCAACAATAATATAAATGCTCCATTGCAGAAAATGTAATGGCAATTTGCATAACTTGTGTTTTATGCTAGAATCTTGAAAATATCATGGATTTACTATCATTGTTCCTTGCCTAGGATGCTAATTGATAAGAATGCAGTTTGTGTGCTGTTGATGATAATAATAAGTTTCCTTGCGCTTTTTTGACATGTGCATGTACTCTGGCTGCAGAATTTGTTATTCAACTGAAATTCGTTTTACCTTGAATTACACTTCTGTTTAAACAATATCTACTGTGTTATGTAGTTTAATGCCCTTTTTTCCCCATCTGATTCAGTAAGGATCTGTCTTTAGTATGGCATGGTTTGGGGTCATAATTGGATTCCTCATCTCTGCCAAGTTGCACTCAAGAGGTGGCAGCTCCTCCATCTGTAATTTGACTTGGTCCACTTGTATCATGCATGTTAATAACTAAAATTACGTGAGCCAAGCCTAGGGTATGGTTTGCTTCTCATTTATAGTAGTGAGATGTGTGTTTGATTGTTACCAACTTCTTGAGATTCTGTTTATGGAACATTCGAAATGGGAGTGTGTATCGATGTTACATAAAGCTTTTATCTTTAAGGGGATTCTCTTGTGCAGCTCAGCCTCAAGGCTCAAAAGTAGGGGCCATTCAAAAGAAATGTTGCATAATCACTAGCATGCCTCAAGGCTCAAAAGTAGGCTCAAAAGCTTTCATCAATTTGTGATGCAGATGAAAGTAAGACGTTTCAGCAACACTAGCATGCTGAGAAAAGACTCCATGGATTAAATAAACTGATTCACAACCACACATGGCCAACTTTAGTTTCTTTAATTGAAAACGCAAGGAATTCACAATCACACATGGCTATCGAGTAGCTTTGAAGATAGGGGGGGCAAAGCATGCATCCATAGCATCCTAAAGAACAGATTATGTAAGCATTAATAAAGCCGTAATTCTAACCAGATAATCGGGCATTCCTTTGTCAAATTAAAACGAAGGGGAAAAAACAAAAAGCAGCATTTGGAGTAAAAATACCAGAAAGCAGGCTACGCTTATTTGATCTCACAATTCTCACTTGGAAAATGGCAAATCACTTTGACAAGAGCACAGGTAATAAAAATACTAAGTGACAATAACCCAGAAACCATGCCTTGGCAGGAAATTTAGAATTATATGCAGGTATAATATTCATGCCTGCTACTCTATCTGGGTCATGGCATTTCTACTGGTTGCCGTTGGCTCAATTAACAAATCTTTGCACCATTTTCTTAATTTCATTGCATTTATTAACAAGAGAAACTTCCAATCGAAATACCCAGAGAGCTCATTCACCTTAAGCGCAATGATACAGAGCTAAAGGTCCACCCATTTATGGTAGCAGGATTAAGAAATATAAATCAGCTAAAGTCTGAAGAAAACTGGAGAGCTCAAAGTTCAACCAGGAAAAGAGCTCTATTTGCCAAACCAAACCACATTGGACCAGCTGCTCACAGGTGTACTCCTTGTCCCCGAATGGGATTTTTAGAGATTCTTGAAGCCACAAGGCAAGAACCTCTCTCGAGCTGGATTATTATCAGCATTTTCCTTCTTTTTGAATGATGGGATGAAGTTGCGCTCATCAAATTATCACTCTTTCCAGCTAATTCACTGTTTATTCCCTGAAAATGCTCAGGCCAACCATCAAATCCTTGCACAGCTAACGTAAGTTGAACTAGACGGTCCTTTAAAAAGGACATCGAACTATTACACCACGGGTCCATCACCAATGAGTGCAAGCTGCAATTACTGTTAGGATTAGGCCCTATAAACATACCAAGGATCACCTGCTTGTGCTACCAGTCTTAGACACGGACCATCAACAGCTGAAAGATCTGGTATGCTGAATCACCGAAGTGTTATTTGCTTTGTGGAGTTACCCTTTCACGATGATAAACAGGATGAACCTGTCTTGTAACCTACCACTTCAATTTAAGTCCAAAAAGGTTAAAAGAAAGGAAAGAGAAACTGCAACTTGACTATCTTCACCAAATGAATCATCTATTGTTTCTGAAACAATACAATAACTGTTTTGCTTAAGCAATAACCTGGTCTTCCTTTTCTCCTATCTTTATAAAAATAGATACAAGCAGTGGATACTTCAACTACAGCTATAACAATGGTTGTGAGACGAAAATTAAGGCTCAAGGTTGGTTTAATTTAAAAAGCAATTTGGCTTGAGAATCCACAAAAAAACACCTAGCTGCAACCTGCCTTCTGTTTTTGCTTGTCATCTTAATGCAAATCAGATAGGAATAGGTAAAAGTATATATCCAAGAATATGCTTATTTACTCAGAATTTTATAGGATATGTGGACTGCTAAGTGTTCATCCCCTGCAATAGAGTAACTTTAGTCTCAAACTGATTTGCCTCGGGAGTTCACCTAAAACACCTGGTTGCACACCTGCCTGCTGTATTTACTTGTGCCCCCCTAATGCCTTATTTGCTTGCGGTTTTGAAGGTTACCTGGACTACTAAATGCTTCTCCCATGAAATATGACAAATCTTCACAAATATTCAGACTGTTTTTTCCCATAAATTCCATAGTTCTAGAGATCTGTCTTGTTTCACAAATTATAGCCCAGATGGAAGGAAAATCAATGACATCTAGTATAGCAATTCACTACGATAATAGTGAATTATTGTAACAATGAAATGGAAACTGTCACCAAATGGCTGTACTGGTCTTCAAAAAACAAGCTGTTACTGCTGCTTGAACTTTTGGCAAATGATAATGAACATGTGGAAGTAGAATACCTATGAACTATATTTGCATTGTTCAATACAATGTAAATTACAAGGACTGGGGATCAACCAATAAAACCAGAAAGAAGCATTTAAAAAAATGCTTGGATAATTGGATAAAAGAAAAAACAGAAAGAAGAATGCACCAACGCATATTTGGAGAAAACAACTAAAAAAAAAAGCATCAGTTCTATAAGAGTAACGGATGCATGCAACTATATGCTATAAAAACAGTCTTTTTGAACTGGTTTGTGAATAATGCAACAGTGTACATGTTCAGTAGTTTCAAGATTTTCACAAATTCATCACCAAATGCTGTAAGAAACGAAATCCAAATCAAAACATACCTTTTCTTTTAATGTTGATAATAAGATTGTGAAGTGGTACTTAAACTGAGCCAGAACTAGCAACACGTGAAGCTTGCATATTGGTATTGGGATCAGTCATTGCATTGCAGCCACCAACCTCCGGTACTTGCTGATTGTTAGATTCTGCAACTGAACCGTCTGTTAGGATATTGTTATTTAGTGGCAATACCCCACCACCAAGCAAGTGGAAGCACCATTAGTGTCACAATTAGTGGCATGTATTAAGGCTTTATTGTCCCACCAAAGTTAGACAAGTATGCTGGAGAAGCTTACCATTTGATGCCTATAAAAGAGGCATAATTATTTGAGAGCAATGTGAGAATGTGAGAGTATGTGAAGAGAATAAGAGAAAGAGAGAAGAGCTGCAATGGTAGCAATGTGAGCTGGAAGTAGAGTTTGAGTGAAGTGATCCTCCTCCTCCATGTATTTGTATTGTATCCTTTCTCTATCTCTAATAATATGGACCTCTCTCGTGGATGTAGACGGTTTGTTGAACCACGTAAAATATTGTGTCAGTGTGCTTAGCCTCCAATGGGCAACTATCAGTACATCACCGGTCGGATTCCCCAACAATTGGTATCAGAGCATATGGTTTATAGTGGTATTTGATTTTTGTTCAAAAATAAAAGTTGTCAAAATTATGTTTTGACCATACCACTATGTAAAGGAGGAAAAGACGAAGCCACTGGTGAAAACCATGTTGAAATCGAACGTTGGGCATGGCCGCACGCGCCCCCACGCGAGGTAGCTGGCCACGCGCACAGACACGCCCCACGCGTGCCACGCGTCTTCTTCACCCGGATGGGGTGGCCCAACCAGAATACCAGATGACCCGACCCACACGACTGACCCGGATGGATGATGACATCATCACGACTTAGTCATAACGGCATCATGCACAGTTGGTGTGCCATGTCAGCGCCCAGTCAGCAAACAAGGCAGCACCGTGGGACCCACCTGCCACGTCATCAGCCACGCACCAAGCTGGATTGAGCCAAGCGGAGCTGAGCAGGACCGCGAGCTGAAGGATAGGATTCTGTATAGCAGAGTCTACGTGCAACCGGATCTGAGATTGAATCTAGGCCGCTTATCAGGCCAGAATTATTTTGATCAACTATTAGCCGTCTGAAATGCGATTTAGACGATTTCAGACTTGTTTCCATCTAATTTGATCATTCTGGATGCAATGGTACGGTCCGATCGTTGAAATTTGGACCGAAAGTGGCGGTGGTGAATTATTAAAGAGAGATTGCCCGATTAAGAGGCGTCTGAAGGTCTTGATAGTGGTCAATGGAGATGAAGAAGAAGGCACACACATTTGCCCAATTATGTGTGTTGAATTGTTTAGTGGGAGAAATTTAATTGCCTTGATGGAAGGTAAAATTGGAATACTCTGGACACCCGATCATGTGGACGATTTGAGGTGGAGAGTGAAAACTAATGAAGACCAATCTTGACGAATCTAAGCACTAGTAGTCTTGCTAGATGTTGAGAAATCATGTATAAAACAAAATATTCCAGATCACTTGTGAAGGAAAGCCATAACAAAGCTAGCAAATGGTTATATATACGGAAAGGCAGTACAACGGATAGATATGGCTTAAGAATTTCTGGCTAGGAGATTGGGTTTTAAGTGGGACCGTTGTGACCCCTCCAATCTTTCCTAGGAACTTACTTAGTTGAAGGATTATCTATACGGTACTATTTTTGTATATGTAACAGTTTGTAATGAAACTGGTGAAGACTAGCAGAATGACGGCAAAAGGGGAACAGTTGGGTTCCGTATGATCAAGGATTTGATGGAGTGGTGATTTCTCCAAAGAAGTTAGATTCGGTGACTGTGATTTCTCGAGGGGAGAATTGATGAAGACCCTGATAACGGAAGAGAAATACAGCAAGGGGATAAAGATTGGCACCCTATTTTGACTTGGATAGGTCATGACAGGATGAGCTGCTATCAAACACAAGCAAGGAATAGGGAGAAATCTGGAGAACAGAAATTGCACGAGGGCACATGGAGATTGTGCAGGAGTACCCGAAGGATCCAACAAGGTACTGTAATGAGACAACAGGTGCAAGGAGAAGAAGAGTTCCCAGATGAAGCTCAGAGCAGAGATTGTGTGAAAAGTTGTATAACAGGAAGTCTTTTGTGCTCTTGATGAAGACAACACACGAAGACCTTTCCAATGCATGCAAGGATGGAAAGATAAGTTGTTGCAGAAGCACCTAATTGAGAGGGTGCAAACATCTGTGATTAAAGGCGATCGCCTATGAAAGGCGAAGACTCCAAAGAGAGTTGGTGCAGGTGGAGCTGTCAAACAGAAAGGCGTAGAAGCTCCAAACATAGAAATCGAGGTGGAGGATTGCGATGAGTATACCGCAACTTTCTCTTTCTATATGATTAATGGCAGTGATCTCTCCCAAGTCCATATAGTGGTAGAGAATCTTAGAGCCACTACAGTTATCCTCGATGAAGGAGGATAAGACCGCTCCACGACGAGCGGAGACATCTCGGATGGTGTGAGGGCCACAATGTGAGCCTAGATTTAGACCGCTGCATGACAACGAGCGGAGACACCTTAAGAGAAGGTGCGAGGGCCATGATATGAGCCCAAGTTCAGAACACCCCAAGCCAATATGATGGCTGGATATAAATGGACAAGTGTATAGCCAAATGAAGTAGCTATGATAAGTATGAAGACAAATGCAGGATTGACTTTCATGGATATTGCCCCAATGCTAAAGACCAATGAGCTAGAAGACATTTGCTTTGGACAATAAGTGGGTGACTTGTGGAGCATTAAGACGTGACTGCTAGGAATGAGCAGAGGGCATGCGCAGGTTCCTGGAACAAGTTGACTTTTGTCAAGGTGGTGAGCTCGGTAATGGCATTGTAATACTCAGAGTATGAAGATAGATACGGATCAACCTTTAATGGGTTGCCCCCATGGTTAAAGGTGGAGAGCTACCTGGACTCTTGAGACTAAGAGTGTGAGACTCACGGAGAAGTACGGCGTGGTTCCTAGTATGGAACAGAGGGCAAATGCAACTCCTGGAATAGTAGACTCTTGCAAGAGTGGTGAGCTTGTGATCATATCTGAGATACTCAGATAATGACTGTCGCACTTGGAAATAGAAATTTTTGTTTAAGAGGGTGTTGTAAGCCTTGGTGTAAGGCTTGAAAAATCATTCCGGATCGAGCATGGTTGATAAGCTCAAAGGGGAATGTTGTGTCCCAGAGACAAGCATTAGCACTCTTCAGATGTAATGTGGGAAACCATCTGGTTGAGGTGATCCTTTGGTGTGAGCAAGGGTGTGCTTTGGTGACTTTGGCAATTGAAAGGTTTGGCAAGTACCTGTAAACTTGATCGAAGACGCTCTCAGAATGGAAGCTTGGAAAAGTTGCAGGATGCAAGCTTGTGCTAAAGAAGAGGACAATTGCTCACACAAATGGCAAAGGGGGTGATTGTTAGGATTTGTCATTTAGTGGCAATACCCCACCACCAAGCAAGTGGAAGCACCATTAGTGCCACAATTGGTGGCATGTATTAAGGCTTTCTTGTCCCACCAAAGTTGACAAGTGTGCTGGAGAAGCTTACCATTTGATGCTTATAAAATAGGCATAATTATTTGAGAGCAATGTGAGAGAGTGAGAGTATGTGAAGAGAATAAGAGAAAGAAAGAAGAGTTGCAATGGCAGCAGCCTTGCTGCCATTGCAGCAGCTGCAAGGGCAGCAATGTGAGCTGGGAGTAGAGTTTGAGTGAAGTGATCATCATCCTCCATGTATTTGTATTGTATCATTTCTCTATCTCTAATAATATGGACCTCTCTCGTTTTAAATATTGTGTCAGTGTGCTTAGCCTCCAATGGGCAACTATCAGTACATCACTAATCGGATTCCCTAACACCATCCTCCAGATTATTTAATACAGAAGAGGTTTTATCATCATCTCTGGTTTCTAGACGCTCCATCATGCGAGATATTGTCATAATTCCAACATTAACCTCTCTTCTAACTTCAGAACCTAGATCTGTCATGTTAGTATTGCCAGAAAAAAAAAATCTCTCTTTCCATCCACTAGTACTCTTTGAAATTGACTCTTTATATCTGGAAAGGGAAGTGGGTGAAAATCAATTCATGAGCATGGAAAAAAGCAGAAATTCATCAACAGTACATGTTATCAAAAATGTCAAATGTGTCCAAGCAATTAATACCTCATTGACACTGCATTGAATTTAGATTTGATAGACTCTGAAAATGATTGAGGTTTCGAAAGCCCTGTTCTATCTTGACTATTTGGAGAAGATTGTTTAGGAGACCTTTATACAACAAAATTTTAATTGGACAACCAGAAATCAGTTAAGAATGTTCATCTATAATTATGAAAGTAACCTGAAGTTAAAAAAAAAAAAAAACATAGTGACAATTGAACGGTTATTGCACCAATTTTCCATGGAATTTCCGTGTTGATTGGTAACACTAAATCCAGAAGCAGAAATATCGGTGTGATTGGTTGTGTAGAAGATTCAAGTGTTGGGCAAGATGGTGTCGCTCGCTCCTGTGATTGCAGAAACAGGTTCACCTTCTCTCTAAGTTGGAGGGGAAGAAATTGAACCAACTAGAGATTTATTAGGTAAACTTAAGAATAATAAGAATTGTAGATGACCTTGAGCTGACGACCTGTTCCGCTGCCTTCCCTTCTAGCAAAATGACGTTACCCCATTGCAGTAGTAGCAGCTAAGTGCTGGATCATACGCTCTTCAAGTTCAGCATCATTTGCACCCACTAGAAACTGCATTTGATACACCATTGAAGAGCTCTTACAAACAGTAATTCTAATGAAGTTCTCCTGGTTTTGAGGTGGGGGGAGGAGAAAAAAAAGGAACGGTTACATTTTATTTAAAGCAGAATCTATTTAGAATGAGAATAGGTTTTCTACCTAAGCTTTATATTTTCCTTTTTCTTGCAAGTTTCATGTGTTATGTGTAAGATTTGGATATAGATTTACTTATACACATGTAGATAAGAGGTATCCAAGATTGTCCCTCACAGCCATGTTCATTGTTAGGCTCCCTGACCAATCAAAGTTAGGCTACTTGGCCAATAACAAGGTAAGTTTGTTGTCAGCACAAGACCATCCAATCTACAACACTAACAACTACTAAAGTAACAATTTAAGTGAAACTCTCAAAATTAAGAGATAAATGAAAATACCATTCGAGAATGCACTGGAGATGGAACTCATGCTTACAACGCAGCAACCAACAAATATCCTAAATTGATGGATACTAACTATAGTACCAAACCATATATACATAAAAAAATAAAAAAAAATAAAAAAAAAACCTTAAATCCAACAAACAATCGAGTTACGCATGCTACCATACAAAGCGCTTATATAAACACTAAAAGACATACTCGAGTATAGAGAAATCATACAGGAGGACATCATAAACAAACAAAGAGGAAGAAAGAGAGAAACAAAATGGAAAGACTTGTTATCCTCTTCCATATCTTGAAAAACAAGAAATCTCACACTTACATTTACACACAAAAACAATCTACAACTAATGAAACTAATGCTGCAAACTCTAATCAAGTTGAGGCTTTAAAAAAAAATTATGCAAAGAATAAAACCCGGTTGACAAAAACAGTTCATGTTTGTAGAATTGCACCAAAATTCTCACTCCTCAAACTTTCAAAAGAAAAACCATTATTTATAGCACTTTACAACACTCAAATCAAGAATAAAGAAAAATCATATCTCTATTGATTTTATTCATTCTGCATAATCAGAAGACCAAAAAAAAATTAGAGCCAATCATAACTTGATCAGCTAAGAAAACAAAACTTTCTCATCACAACTCGAATCAAAACTTATCATTTTTAAATAGCAATGAAAAGAAATAGCATCAAATATAAAAGAAGAAAAAATAATGAAGGAGGGTAAAATTGAAAGAAAAAAAATTCAAAACCTATCTTAGATAAAAATAAAAAAAAATAGAAATCAAAAGAACGGAAATCAAATCTAAAAGAGTTAAAATTTAAAGGAAAAAATTTTTAAAAAAAATCAAATTTTAGAAATTAATTAAAATAAAACAAATACAAATTAAAAAGGGAGGGACAAATCAAAAGAAAACAAAACTTGAATGGGTGAAATGCAAATTTAAAGGGCCATGCAAGGATTTATGGGTAGAAGAGAAAAAAAAAAGATCATTGCCGCATCATTAGATAACAAATCACCACAAGCGACTAATAAAGAGAAAACTAGGTTGAGATAAATCAATTGATGAAGATGGTAAATCAATTGATATGCATTATAAACCTTTGTAAAAAAAAATGTAAAAACAAGAGTCATGATTTTTAGTTTTATAATATCAAAATATTTTTTTATATTAAAAAAATTTGATCTGATTTGCAGTTAATAATGATATAAAGAATATACTAAATCATTAATACTATGAATAATATTAAAAAATAATACGATTGTAGGAGAAAGGAATAAATAATGCAAAAAAAAAACCATAATTCTAAACAATAATGCAAAGGAATAGTTGGAAAAAAAAAAAAAAAAAACACAAGTGGTGCTTAAAATTCTAAACATGTTATAAGAGGAATTTCGATAATTGCTGCTTCGAGGAATCAAGTATTGTTGGATCTGGGCCTGACCCAATGTTAGATCTCCTCGGTGACAACAACAGTGTCCCTTTCACCTTGATGAAGCAATGGAGAGGTGGTCACCGGTCAAGGTCAAGAACATTAGCAAAGAGGGGAAAATGGAAGTGTTGAGGGAAATCGAGCAGGAGCAGCATAGAAGGCACAAAACACCTTTTAACTTTTCCTAGAATGGTACATATTGGTTTTCTCTGTCAAGCTTAGATGGTTATGTAATGAATGATTCTGTTCTCTGTCTGTGCCTATTAGTATATGTCAAGGGGTTTGATTGTAAGACATTTTATTGAGAATTTGATGCTGACCGACATGAAAGTTAGAGTATTGGCCAAGTGGGTTTTTGTAGTTCTTTTTTATTTACTTCACTTTTCAATTTTGGCATCAAGTTAATTCTGTATTAGATAAAAAAGTAAGCACTATGATATGAAGAAGAAGATGTTCCAAATTATGCATAGGTAAAAGATTCCTTTCTTGTTATGTGTTCTATAGGGAAAAAGGTAGTCTTTATGCATTTGCAGTCTGTGAGAGAGATGTTAGAATCTGATTGATTAATTTGCTTGTGTATATGCTGTCATCTGCAGGCCTAACTATTGAAACTCGCATAGAACCTCTCTTGTGCAAGCAAGAACACTGGACACTGGACAAGTATGTTTTTTTTCCCCCACAAAATTGAACTTTGTGTGGAAAATGTAACTTAAAGAAGAAAGCATGTTTTATGTTGTTACTGTTTCGTTTTTTAGTTACAATGTTTCTTTTTTCTTTTTCCCTTTCATTATTGAAGGCTTTAGAGCAAATGCCTCAGGTGGTTTCAAAATCTTCCAAGTATAGGTTGAAACTACTTTTGTCCATGAGGAAGTTTACTGAATAATGAGAAACTCCTCTCTGAGTTCTCCTTATGTGGGGTAGCTTAAAATCCTCTGGAATTCCTTGCATGGCACCTAACCATTCAATGCAGCATGTGCTACTTTCAAAAGTTTATCATCTTGAATGGAGTTCCTTTGAGAAACTAGAAATGCTAACTTGAAGCTTCCAAATGCAATCAGCCTAAAATCTTTTGGAAGCTAACAAAAGAACATCGGAGCTTCCCTGCCAGTTCAACATCTGATTAATAGTGGAAGTTACCTTTTCTCTACCCATAGCAATGATGACGAGGTTTCCATGTGATTAGTTGAAACTTTAAATGCATATTGATTTTTAAAATACTATTTATTGCTCTCATGTTAGAAGTGAATGCTCTATCAATTGCTTCATATGTTTTCCATTTTGTTTTGTCGTCTAAAAAAAAACAATCCTCAATGCACAGTAGAACCTTTGCAACTCAGGTTTTCTGTGCTGCAAGAGACAAATTTATTAGGATTAAAAATTAGCAGTAAGGTAAGTTTATTCAAATGATCCATGCTTTTTGTGTTTTTGGTTTCAATGATTTGCAATGTTATAAAATCTGAACTTTGATAATTTTTTGGATCAACCCCTTACCGAATGAGCATTTTTGCTACATTTGATTGGTTCTATTGAAGTTTAGTAGAATTGAGAAAAAGAAGTTATAGATCTTCAATCTGAAGTCCAGGTTATAGTTTTCTAGTCAATGAATTTGTGGTTCAAAAATCTACCGAGTGAGACACAAATAGAAGAGTGAAAGGCTGAAGTTAACTGCAAAAGGGAGTGAAATTGCATCATCAATCCAATGAACTAGTTTAACTGGTAGGCTTGTGGATATTTTTATGATCAAATACTTAAGTAGGAATTTAGGTTAATTTAAATCCACTAAAATCAAAGAGCAAGAAATATTAAAGTACGTGATTATTAAGAAATAAAAAAAGTTTCAAACTCTTTTACTTACTAGTTTTACCGTGCTTTTGTAAATTTGTAGGGATTCTGACGCGGGACAACAAATAAAAAAAATTAAAGCAAGAAAAGAAAGAAGCTTTAGAGAAAGAAAGAAGCTAAAGAAGCTAAAGAAGAGGAAGAGAGGGGGATTGGAGGGATGCAAAACTTGCAAATTTTCATTAATCATTCAAAGTCCCTTAACATTTAGAAAAGTAGGGTATTTATACTAAAACCCTAACTTGAATAAGCAATTGGGCTTATGGCCCATTAAATAAAATATCCAACAAATAAAGCCACATTAATAAAACGCAATTGAAAGTCCATATAAATTAAACCTAAAAATATAAGTTAAAGCCCAATTTCTCAATGGTTTGGGCTATCCTCCATCGTCTATGATCATACGCGTGTGTAAATAGTGTTTCTGGTTCGGTGTCCCCATCAATTCTCCCGGGGTTGGAAGAACTCGACCCCGTCGAGTATAGGTTAAGGCAGCTCCGATAATGCTCTCAAAGATAAGGATCAAATTGTTGTGATGTCTCTCTGATAATTCAAGTATAGTATGAATCTGGTCGTCGAGTCCATATACTGGGATTTGCTGAAGTTCACCATCCCTGGTAAAAACAACTTGTGCATTCAAAGTAGCATTAATATGTTCCTTTTGTGCCAAAGATATGGATAATGAGGTAGGGGTATCAAAAGGAGCATCAAGGGTAGGCTGTATTTTATAAATACTGAGGTCTTTCATGTTCAAAGTAGAACTAATATCAAAGTTTAATGGCAATTTAATGACATAATTATTTGATGTAATCATTTGCAACACTTTGAATGGTCTAGCACTACTTACTTGCAATTTATGATCGGTTTCCAAAGGACACCGTTCAGGTCTAATTTGTATCATGAAATAATCTCCAACATTAAGTGCATTATGATATTTAAGTAAATCAGCTCGAAATTTGTATTGTTCATTACTTGCTTGAATTTGTTTCATGATCTCAATATGCAAATTATGAACCCTACATGGTAACGACTCAGCTAACTTAGACATCCTATCATGAGGAGATATGGGAAGGTGTTCTATAGGCTTCTCAGGTTTGTAACTATGAACACTAAATGATTGAGGGTGTGGAATGAGACAAACATTATTTGAAACCTCTGTAGATATGGTATGGACACAATCAAGTAAACTAGGATTATCTTCATCTTCCTCATCACGTGCATGTGGTAAGGGGTCAAAAAGCTCAACATGTTGCTCTAAACTTATGATGTGCTGGACACCAAGCATATGGGGTGAGGAATCAGATAATTCATGAGAACTAATATCATGAGACTCTTCTAAGACCATACTTATCTCTATAGGTGATTCCACTGAAGAGTTTCCTAAAACTTCCTCTACCATTAAAGCAGACATATCAGACTCTTTCTTAACCTCATTCTCAAGCTCATTGGGACTCATTGTGTTGGGTCCCTCTTTTTGCACATCCTCGTCATCTAGGTCACTAAAATCCTCAAGATTAAGCTCATACACTTCAACACTACAATATTCCTCTTTACCTATATCCCTAAATTTTTGGATGACTAAAGGTTTAGAGGTACAATTTAAAGAGATATGACCAAAACCTAGACAATTAGTACACTTAACCATTAAACTCACTTTAGACACTTCATTGACAACTCGTTTGCCCTCATCTTTCTTACAAAGTTGGGCGCTACTAGGATTATGTCTGTGGGTTGAAGCACCTAACAAAGAATCACTACTTCTGAATTGGGACCTAGTAGGGATACTATAAGAGTCTTGACGATTCTTCCACTGATTCTTTGTGACCAACTTGTAGTCTTTAACTAAGGTATAAGCTTGGTCAATGGTAGATACACCTTGAAATACAACTTCTCTTCTAAGATCATCATTTAAGCCTCTACAAAATCTACGCAAATTCATGGCTTCACTCTCTCTTATGGTACATCTAATCATGTAATCGTTAAACTGCCTTATATACTCATTGATAGACTTATTCCCTTGTCTTAGATTGTTCCATTGGTCTAAGAGTTTATTCCTATAAGACTGGGGTACATATTTCTCTTGAAGTTTTTGTTTCATTTTAATCCAGTCAGTTATAGGAGGTTTACCTCTCATCTCTAAGCAATCCTCAACATCTCTCCAATAAATTTTGGCTCCATCAATGAGTTTCATCTTAGCAAATCTAACTTTCCTATTATCAGACAAGTTATGCCACTCAAAGAATTGATCCATATCACGAATCCACATATCAAATATCCAAGGGTCATGACGACCGTCAAAAGTGGGGGCTTCTATTTTGTTAGGACTCAAGACTCGCTCATCAAAGTCATCATGTTTAGAGTAACCTAAATGATGGTCATATTGGTGTCGCTCAGAGTGATCTTGTCCATAATGATTATTCTTGTGATATTTATTGGTCTTTGAGTACCTTATTCGAAAACTCTCTTGGGGCTCAATTCTTCTAAACATGTTGATCACCTAAGTTTGCAGTTCCTTTAAAATGATCATCAGGGTATCACTAAAGGTTGAGTCTACAGTAAGTGTAAACTTGAGCTTAGACACTAGATGATCGTGACACAAATGCATGCAATACTAACTTATAAATGGAATTGAGATCACAAATGGTTCTTGCATGTAAAATCACAATACAAAAATAAAGCTAATTTTTTTTTTATCTTTTTTTTTTTTAAATGTGGAGATTAATCAAGAACAAATTACACTAATAAAATTGTAAGCATGTAATACTAGATTTTTTTTTTGTGTAAATGATTAGTCAAACACGATGTCATTAGCAAGAATTCATAATCATCAAATAGAATAAGATATTAGCTATCACTAATAAAAAAGATTGATGAACAAAAATTAACAATTAAAAATGCTGGTGAGATTTTTTTTTTTTTTTGGCACAAAAAGAAATATTAATGATAATTTCGAATACTAAGTGCAATACCAAAGAAGTAAAAATCAACAAACCAAAGAGTAGAGTAATTTACCGACCAAGATTCACATCGTCGAATTCGATAGCAGATGGACCTCAGATGACATGGCAATTGGGGTGACATGGCTGCTCATGCTGATGTTGCGGCTGATGTGGATTTAGAGGCTGACGTGGCTGCTGACACAATTGATGCCTCGACGTGATGACGTGGCCGGTGACATGTCAATTATGTGGCCAGATGCTGTCTCTGAATGATGACGTGGCAGGTGATGTGGCGCTGACGTGGCAGGTTAATTAATTTGCCTTGCAAGCTGCTGTTTCCTTCTTCTCCGTCTCCTTGGGTGTTGTTGCTGGCGGCGCACGCGTGACTGCCGAAGGCGAGGACCACTGCAGTCTGTTGCAAATCGTGGTCGCCGCCGGTCGATTCTACTGCTCTGTCGGTCGCTAATGGCGGGGCGCGATGATGGTAATGTGGGCGGTCACTGGTGCTGAAGAGGACAACACCGGCTGAGGCGCTGCCTTTGCTGCTGTAAATCCGAATTGATGCTGGCTGTGATGGGTGTTGTGGGTGGCGGCGTCTGGTGGTTTGTGGTGTCTGGTGTGGTTTGTGATTCTGATTTGTGCTGCTGAAACCGCAGGTCTGCTGTGGTTCTGTGGAGGCGCCGCTGAAGACGATTTGGTGTCTGTCGATGGCGTAGGGAGCGATCTTCTGTAGTAGAATCTGTCGCCGTGGGTCTTGGTGTGACCGGCGTTGATGCAAGCTGTAATCGGCGTTGAACAGTGACAATTTTTTTGGGCAGCTGCGGAGGAGATGAACAGTAATTTTGAACAGTATCTATAAACAGTAAATTCGGAAATTCAAACAATACCGATGAACAGTAATCAGCGTCCACACTTTTTTGTAATCAGAACAACATTTTTTTTTTTTCACGGCGAACAATGACCTTTTTTTTTTTTTCTCTTCTCTCAGATTAATCTAGGGATAAACATAACACATAAATCGATTAATTGTAAGAACAATTAAAAGCAGTGCTCTGATACCAAATTTGACGCGGGACAACAAATAAAAAAAATTAAAGCAAGAAAAGAAAGAAGCTTTAGAGAAGGAAAGAAGCTAAAGAAGAGGAAGAGAGGGGGATTGGAGGGATGCAAAACTTGCAAATTTTCATTAATCATTCAAAGTCCCTTAACATTTAGAAAAGTAGGGTATTTATACTAAAACCCTAACTTGAATAAGCAATTGGGCTTATGGCCCATTAAATAAAATATCCAACAAATAAAGCCACATTAATAAAACGCAACTGAAAGTCTATATAAATTAAACCTAAAAATATAAGTTAAAGCCCAATTTCTCAATGGTTTGGGCTATCCTCCATCGTCTATGATCATACGCGTGTGTAAATAGTGTTTCTGGTTCGGTGTCCCCATCAGATTCTTAAGTTTTGGTTGCTTTGCAAGGCTAGGCCTCTCTTCTTCTTCTTTTTCTCATTTTGTTTGAGGCAAGTAGAGATAGAATCAAAGACTGTTATTATTTTTACTTGGTAAGTACCTGGCAATCTAACATATGTGAGTGGTGTTGAGTGTAGTTTTATTTTTCACTATAGATAGGAAACTAATTAAGAGACATTTTTAGCTTCTGAGGAGTATTATTCATTTTGTTATCTCGGTTTTGGTTCTTCATAGTTCATGCTATGGTCACACTGATCAGTCTACTATTGAAAGATCATGGATGCTTTGATCTCAAAACTAAAGGACATTGTAGCCCTACTCTTTTCCCAATTCAAAGTTCAAATGACTTAATCAATGTTCTGAGAATCAGTAGGTCCATCAACCCTTCATGCTTTTCCATTTGATCTGCCACTCAGTAAAAGGCTATATAGATGTACTGTATTTGGTATGTTCACTTCACATGTGGAAGATTATTGAGAGGAGTGCAATTATTGGCACATAATGCATGGAGTAATTACTTTCTATTAACACACTTTGGTGATCGGTTAAATCTGACACATGAATTTGTTTCATGGGTTTAGACATCGTGATAGATATATAAACGCTATTAGCATGTTATGATTCCAATTACATCCTGGTTCCCTTGCTCTCTGAGTAGTGGTTTTGCTTCAACAATGCTGCCTGCATTTAATTTCTGGTGCTTTTATACTTGCAATTTTTTTGCCATGTTTGTTGAGGAAATGTCTTAGGTTCAATTCCTGTCATGTGTTCTAATTTTCCAGGACATGCAACTAAGCTTTTCAGAAGAGCCTGCTAGATTTTCAGTATAGAGTTCTTGACTCTGAGATGGGATGATAGAGCATCATCCAGCTGGTCTAAGTGTTAACTTTCTGAGGAATAGCTAATGATTCTCCAAGTATTGGTGTTATACAGCTTCACATCCGGGAATTTTTCTTGGTGGACAACCCTTTTTTTTTTAATAACAACAAAACTAAGTTCCCAAAGGGTAGTCTGCGCAGTTTGATGGGGATGTAAGTGGTTTTTCTCCCTCTATATAAAGATTCTTCAGTCTATCACATAAATCATAACTACTAATAATATATGCTAGTTCATGTTATAATCGATATTAAAGTCTGGGTGACTGTAGACCTTCAGAACCAACTATATATGTTTTACTAACCATGCCCATAGGCAGCAGTTAGGTTTTTCAAGGGACAGTACAAAATCGTGTTCAAGTCACTTGTCTTGGGTACCATTCATAATTCTTTTTTTTTCCGGGTTCATTAGAGAGCTTGTTGAACTATGAGCTGTGCAACGGGGACAACCTTCCTCCCTCGGTCCATCCCATCCCTTCTGCATTGGGATTTGATCTTAGATGGCTTGGATTGATGCCGAGTGACATGAGTTAGTAAACCTTGCTATCACCTACTGCATAATTTCATAATATTTGAATGCAGTTGACACTGGAAACTGTTGTGAACCTATCATACAATTTTCAGAATACTTTGGTGGAGATCTCCTCGCTACTTTTACCAATGACAACCTTTGTGCCTTTTTTGACTGTGCATGAGCGAGTTATGATGTCTGACCTTTTTTACAAACTCTAATTCTCATATATCTGGGGTTTTGATGAGAGAAACTAAGTTGAAATTTAATTATTGTAATGTTCCTCCAATTTTATTTTTTATTTTTTGGCAAAGTATTCAGTGTTCCACCAGTTTATTGCAAAGTTACTATGCAAAATGAATTTAGCATAGATGCTGGGCCTCTCATTTTTTCCATCTCCTACCTTGTGCATGTTTTATTTATTTTTTTCAATGACTTCCATAGAAAGTTCAAAGAGTTATATCATATATGCCCTAATCTAATATTCCTAAAATTGGTTCATGACTCTTATCTTCTACATGCATATTCGTGCACGCACAAGCATTTGATGATGTGAAAATAGACATTACATGCTGGTTTTCCTGGTATGCCCTTAACCTTTGCATTCTTCATGTGCCAATATCCTGCAATATCGCCGTCATCTACTAGCTACTGGAGCCTTGTCTTTCAACAAGTTCATAGATCATTGGAGACCTTGGTAAAAATTAGGTTTCGGAAAGAAAAATATGATGAAATGGGAGAAGAGAAAAAGGATTGTCATGAATTTGTTAAAAGCCACACATTACTCGTCGAGCAGTATAATAGTGTCAACATGTGAAATGGCAATTTTATGTCCAAGTGGCATGCCTTCCATTGGGTTATGGCAGCTCCATTTTAATCTGGAGCTAATTGCTTGAAGTGTCTGTTGATTTTGTACTGGCAATAAAGTTGTGGGCTTGATTATCGTCAGAAATATTTTTGATATTGTGGGAGAGTAAAACAAGCATGCATTCGAGGTTAGGAGTCTGACCTCAATTCTGGATTGTGGGTTCAGGTAGAATAATCGTGTGAAAATAACTTCAAAATTCTTTGTTGGAGTTGAAAAGGAAATAGAACTGTTCACACTCAGTATTTTTGCTTTGGCAAGGCTCTGATAATTGCTATATATAAGTTAGGCTTTAAACAGCTAATTCTGTGTTTTTCCCCTTATCAGATAAATTTTGAAGATTTGATATATATGACTACTGAAATGGAAGTGAATGTTTTCCCTTTCTTCAGCCGAAACATCACCTGAGGCTCTATCAGTGGCAGACATTTTCTTTATTTACCATCACACCCACTTGAAATCTCCTCTCTTTATTTCTGCTTTTCCAAGCAGAACTTGTTGCTGCAGCCCCCCCTCCTATTGATGCCATCCACCTTTTGAAGTTAGATGAAGTAATAGCAACCAAGTGTGTAACTAAAAGCTTACATTACACCCAACTTGATTCCCTGCATACCATTATAAAACAATCCTCTATCCCGTCTTTACTCATCAAACGCATCTACTTCTACGAGCAAGCACAAGTTACATTAACATTTTCGTTCTGATTTATCATTATAGCAAAAAAACATAAAGATGAAGCAGCGCTCCTCACTCTCATTTTCAATTTTCCTCCTCAACCTTTGCTTTACCAACACCTTAGCCCAGTCTCCAGCAGCTGGCGCTGGATAGGCACTCTGTAAATCCTATTTCCTATTTGTTTTTATATTTTAAAAGTGTTTTAAAAAAAATTTTAATTTATTTTAAAATTAATATTTTTTTAGTGTTTCTAGATTATTTTAATGCGTTGATATCAAAAATAATTTTTTTAAAAAAAATATTATTTTAATTTATTTTTGAGTGAAAAATAATTTAAAAAACAATCGCAATCACACTCAAACACGAGCACGTTTCCTTCTTTTTCTCCCTCCATTTCTCTCTCATGCCATGTCATTTTATTCTAAGGTTGATTTTTATATATATTAATGAGTTTGAAAGAGATATGTTGATACGATTGAAGCAATATCAAATTTAGATTGTTTAATTATATGCTATCAAAATAATTTTCAACCATGCTCAATGTTAAAATCTAAATATGACATTACATTGATTGTATCACATGTATTTTTGCTTTCTAACTAAGCAATTGTTATTGATGCTTATGTTTAAAATGTATTACTTTTCAAATATTTTTTAATTTTTATCATTTTTTCAAAAGTCTTACCAAATTATGTTAGAATAGTAAAAAAAAAAAAAAAAAACCTCAAAATTATCCAGCTGCGGAGTGTGAGTTTTTTTAACATTAGTACAGTAAAAATAAAAACATCAATAAAATACCACAGTTCAAAAATAATTAGAGAAATAAAACAACTGATGAGTTGCTTATGTCATATACTACCCACAACCCATGAGTTGCTTATGCCACAACTCGCCCAAAAATTACCGAGTTCTGCTGCTTTTATCAATTTTTCTTTTCATGTTAACTTTTTTTTTATATAGTTTAACGTAAGTGTTCGGATCAACTTGCATGTACCTCGACTAATCTCATGAGCCCTGAAGTTAACGACCATGTAAACCTTCAGTGATCATCATATAAACAACTTAGAGCTCGAACCTAAAATCATAAAAAAAACAAATCTTTTAATTTTAAATTCTTATTACTGAGTCACCACCTTGTTTTTGCATTTTGCAACCTTGTTACCATTTTTTAAATGTCTTTGCCTCCCGTTCATTGACTTGAAACTTTTTATTTCCCAAATATTTTATCAATCTTTAATTTTTACAGTGAAAAAAAAGAAAAAAAAAACTCTGCTGCATGGAAGCATTCTCGTTCATTGATGATTGATTATGGCTAGGGTCCAAAACTAAAGTAATTGTAATTTAATTTCCAGTTCTTGTCAACATCATTGGGAGGCAAATAAGCTGCTGACTTTTTTGTCTTCTGATCATGTCCACCACCAAACAACCTGCGCGAGTCCTATCATAAACATATATATGAAATAGGAAGGATTATGGTCCAGCAAAAAGAGAGTAGTCATCTCCGGCGGCTGACTGACATGTACCAAATTAAATGTATTGTGTGGAAATATAGTTAAAATTATATTTTTTTAAAAAGTATATTATTTTTATATTTTTATATTATATTGATATATTAATGTTAAAAATATTTTTTAAAAATAAAAAATATATTATTTTAATATATTTTTAAATAAAAAATATTTTAATCCACTAACACACTCCCTGACATCTCAAATTTCATTTGTTAAAGCAATAGCTTTTATATATACAGTGGTTATCATTGCAGCTGTTATAATTATATATAAAAATTATTCCATGGTAGATATTGTTAAAATATTTTATATTATATAAATTTTAAATTTTAAAATATTTTAAATAAATATCTTTTTTAATTGTTTTAAAAAAAAAAACATTAATATATATATATATATTAAATCTTATCAAGTTGCTTTCTCTGATCCAAGTGTAACAATACTTTAAAGAATTACAACTCGAAATGATTTTTTTTGTTTTTTAAATAAAATTATTATTTAATTATTAAAGATAAATTAATATTTTTTATATAATCTATGAGTTAGTATTATATTGATTAAGACAACTTGGTCTTTTTATATTTTAGATATACGTTAAAATGACTTAAATATCATTAAAATTAAAAAATAAAAAATTGGATTCAAGGGGTTTTTGGTCTTTTACCACTTTGATTGCACAACATAAAAACTAAATTATGGTTAAAAGCAAAAAAAAAAAAAAAAAAGTTGATGTCCAAGGAATGTTTTGTATTTTCATTGTGGTTTTTCTAATTATAAGCAATTTAGTTTTTTAAAAAACTAATAAGTTGTGGGTGCCCATATTTTTTAAGTGTTCCTCTAATAATCAAACATCATTTTTCATAATAGTGTTAAAAGTGTTGCAACATTCTTTTTCCAGTGGTCAAGCGCATATGCACGGTAGAGTAATGGTTGGGCTTCGGTGAATATTTTTTTTCTCCCTCATTTCTTTCTCCTCACCTTAGATTTCATGTCGCCCTTCCAAAAAACAAATGTGTTTTATCAATTTTTATTTATATTAATTTTGGTCATTATTTTTATGATTGTTATTTGTTTTATTTTTAATGATTTTTAAGTTGATTTTTTTATTTCATTCCTCATCATTTTATTTAATTTAATTTTTATATCAAATTTGATCTTCATTCTCTTAATTGTTATTTTTTATTATTTTCTTGAGTTATGTTTTTTTAAAATTTTATCCCTTAACATTTAATTTCATCTAATTTTTTAATTTGGTTTAGTTATCATTCTTTTCATTGCTATATTTTTATCATTTTCTTGATTTGTTTTATTTTTCAATTTAGTCCCTCATTATTTTCTGTCATTTTGTTTGTATAACACAATTTATCTTTATTATTTTTATTGCTATTTATTTTAAATTTTTTTTAATCTTGGATGATTAAAGATTTTAGTTTCAAAGAGTTGTCCAATTTAACTTGTCTTTTTTTTTTTAATTCTTTTTTCAAAGTTGATTATTTTTAATTTTATCATTTGATATTATACTGATCTTTCATCCCAAGTCACAAGTTAGTTAAGCCAGGTTGCCACAAATGTTTTTTAGATGTTTTTTTTCAAATTGATTTTTTTTTCATGTTCGTCTTTCATTATTTAGTTTGCTTGAGAGTTAACATCCATTTTATACATAATTTTTTATGTTTAGAGTTATCTCGATTTTAGGACTAAGCTGTGAATTTGACATATTGACTTGAGTCAAGTTTTTTTTTTTATTTTTTTAAATTATTCTTCAAAATTTGTTTTGCAGGTAATTGAACTTTAAATTTCTTTCATTTTATATGAGGTTATTATGTTTTCATTCAGTTTTTGCTTTATTATCAAATAAAATCTTTGAAACATTTTAAAAATATTTAGAATGTATCTTTTTATAATACTAGCAAACACTTATTTTTTTATTAGTCATTGACTTTTTTTGTTTGGTTTTGTTAATTTTTATCTTTTTAATCATATTATTAAATTATCTAAAATTATTAAAATTATTTAAATCAATAATCCAAGCCCTAGATTTTTTTTACCTCTTTAAAAATACTATCATCAAATGAATATCATTTTAATACATTAAAAAAAATATAACTTGGCCAACATTGTACGCGAGTCATCGTGTAATACATGCAATGTATAAAAATGCAATTTATCACTTCACTTGCAGGTTTGTTTATTTATTTATGATTTCTTTTATACCATATTTGAAATATAAGTTAGATGTACTCATAATAAAGGGGTGGGGAATATAATACTTTGCTTGAAATCATCTTTTTTTGTGTATATTAAAAAGCCGTTTGTTTAGGCGTGATGTTTTAAAATCAAAAGCATCATTTTGGCTATTTTTTATTTGGACAGCAATTTAAAATATAATATACCACTTAAACAAACGAGCACTAATTCCACAATTTGAGATAATTTCTCTCTTGTTATGTTTTTTTTTTTTTTTAGATTTACTTTAAACTGACCTTATTTTATTAAAATAATACTATTTTAAGTTTATTTTAAAAAAACCTAAAATGATATTGTTTTCTAAGTTTTGTTTTTGAAATCACAATTTAAATTGACATTTGAGCTCACAAGTTAACCAATAACCTAGATCTTTAGCCGGATGTACCCGAATAGAGTCATAGAACCTCGGTCAGGAAACAAGTGCAGATCCCCTTTTTTTTTCCACCGAAAGTGCTTTTTTTTTTTTTTCTTTTTCTTTTTTAATTTCCACCTTTGCTTTTTCCTTGTCATCCCTGAAACTCTAGCGTAAAAGATATAGATTCTGACCCTGGTAGTAAGGAAAGAACATCAATCTACCACCGGTTTCTCTCTGTTATTGGCCCTTGCAAGTATTGGGTTAGTTTTTATTTATTTTTGTGTTTTAAAAATATTTTATTAATTTTTTAAAAAAATTATTTATTTTAAATTAATATTTTTTGATGTTTTTAGATTATTTTGATATATTAATATAAAAAATAATTTTAAAAAATAAAAAAATATCATTTTAATATATTTTTAAATAAAAAATATTTTGAAAAGCAATTATCAATATCCTCTCAAACAACATTAGCTGTAATTAATATAAAATCATTTATAAATTTTGTGTTAGAATCAGTGTAAAACCCATCTCAAAATTTCATTAAACAATTTAAGTTTCCAAGTTAATCACGTAATGGCTTAGCTTAAAAACTCATTTGATAATTGATGCCATCCTAAAATCTTTTGAATTGACTTTTAATAAAAAGGATTTTGAAAAAATTTAAATTTTTTTTTATATATGAATATTAAAAATAAATTTTAAAAAATAAAAAATAATTATTTTAAAATATTTTTAAATAAAAAATATTTTAAAAAATAACTAATAATACACTCAATTGATACGAGGTTCATTCCTCAATCATATCATTCACGACTTGACAAGTTTCTCAGTAAAGGACAAAATTTTCTTTTATCGTTCACATTTCATTTACTTGCAAATTGCAGTGAATTTTCCACTTTGCATCTGCTTAATTCTGAAACCTTTTCGAGTTGATTGTAAGTTCATCCATGTAAAAAGAATAAATCCACCATTTTATAGATTCACGATGTATTCTTATCTTAAAAAGAAGATGTCTACCTTTTGCATTGGTAATTGTGAGGCTTAAAGTAACCAGAAGACAACATTCTTCTCTTTATTCTCTTCTTGTTTAATGATATCTTTATTTGAACAAGGAATCGCATGTGATCCAAGATTGCGTTCTTGTCTTAAAATCGAAATGTTCAGCTCTTTGCATTGGTGGATTTGAGGCTTAATCGTTAAGTAACCAAGAAATAACATTCCCGCCTTAAAATGGAAATGTTCTTTGCATGGAAACTGATAGTGCAAAAAATATGAAAACAGGGGTGGAAGAGAGGAGGCTTAAATGTTAAGCAACCAAGAAATAACAGGGACCACTTATTTTCAGTCCTGGGATGTGACGATGCTTTTGGTCCCTTTCCTTCATGTTCTTCCATCTCTTTAGCATCTTCCTACTTGCTTGACGCGGTTTTGAACAAGATAAAATAATAATAATAATAATAATAAAGAAGATTTTTAACACAGTTGTTGACCATCTCCATCGGTTGACAAGCCATTCAAACTCTCTCAGGCTGGCCCAGCAAATAAAATTATAATTTATTTTTTCAAATCATAATCACAAAAATTACATTCATACTTACATACGAGTTCTCCATTGAAAACTGAAAACACAATCTTTGGACTAACTAAGGCTTTATTTAATCTCACTGTAAACATACAAGTGTATTTTAATAAAGTCTAAAAATCGTTTGTTTAGAAGAAATAGACATGTACAAGCTAATAATAATAATAATAACAAAAAAAAATCATATATTATCACACTTCTTTAATGATCTATTGGAGAGAGTACTGGACTTATAAACACAACAAGACCAACACTAATTATCCTCCATGGCAATGATAAATAGTAGTAGCATTGAATATGGATAGAATTCGTTGGGATTTATTTTTATTTATTTATTTTTTGTAAAAATGGGAATCCAGTGCAAATTTGATTTTTTTTTAACAGCCAATGGATAATAGAGATGGGTATATTTTTTTTTCCTGAATTGGTTAGTAAATGTCAGGGGAAGAGAATATATATATATATATATATATATATATATATATATATATATATATATATATATATAGCTGCTTTTTATTTAAAATGATATTTGGTTAATGCTTGAAATAAATAAATAAAATGTCACTCTAAAAGGAAATTGTTTGTTTTTTCAAAGCATGTCGTGAAAGTTATAAATCATTTAATATGATATGTTTTAAAGGAAAAGCAATCTCTTCTTCTTAAAGTGATATTTATTCTGATCTCAAGGCTTATTAAAATATTCCTAGTAAATATTTTAAAAGTAGAACAATAAAATCCAACTTTTATCTCGCATCACAACATTGAATAGTTTTTTTAATTAATACCCCTGTTTTTGCACTTTCTTAATTGGTAGGCTGTATTTTTGCCTACATTGCAAGATCAAGATCATATGGTGAAGGTGTAAAAGTGTAACATCTATAAATCTAAAAGGATAAAAGTGAAGTTGTCCTTTTTTATTTATTTCTGAGTTCCCGCTCTTTCCTTGGTTTGTCTCAGGTCTCCCCTCTTTCTAAACGTGGGGTCCCCTCAATTTTCAGGGTCCACAGAAATTATAGTCTTAAACAAACCTTGGAACAATCAATGATGACTTCTCTTTTCTCTAGACCAGCCGCCTGTATCTTCAGTGGCACCACCATTCTGTCAATGCTGACCATGTTATGTCTGTATTTTTAACTCTCTCCTTTTTTTCCCTTCTCTCTGATGTTGCCAGAAAGTAGCCTGATTGACGATTTTCTCTGTTTTTAGATCACTTTCTCTCTCTGCTTTCTGAATTCTTATACCAGAATAAAAATGGTTGAAAATACGAGATTAGCATATTTTATTTTATTTTATATTTCAATCCTTTATTTTTTTTTTATATTTTCAAACTTAATTTATCCATTACAAAAAAAATATCTATTAAAAATAATAATAAGATTCTTCTCTGCTCATACAATAACACTTGAGGAAAACATAGTATATATTAACAAAAACTAAACCATTTGTAAAACCTTGAATTATAATAGTAAATTGATGATTTTTCCTTAAAAATATCCCACAATATTGTCCTTCAATGATAAAATAGTTTTTTTTTTTGTTATGTTTATTTGATATTTTAGAATTATTTAGAAGTATTTATATCTTTTCATAATTTTTAAAATTAGTTAGTCCTTTTTAAAGGTAAAAACAAAAAAAACTTTGGTCTAGGGCTTTTTCAATATTTCTTTTTGGCATGCATAGTATAATTACTCTATTCCACTGGAACAGAAAAAAAATCTTATGCTTGATTTTAGAAGCATATTAGTTATTTCACATTATTTGTTTTTTGCAATTATTATATGGTCTCTCGATGATTTAATAATTTAATTAATAAAAAAAAGGAAAAGTTGTTGCCCTGTTCTAAGTTACTTCATCATCTTTAGAAGGCGTGCATGGTGGCTCATGACGGATAAAAACTAGTTTTTTTTAATGTTTTTTAATTCACAATAATAGGGGTTGCTTTACGGGGCGGTGTGTGTGACTTGATTCCAAGTGATTGTTTTTTTTTTTCTTTTTCTTCCTTGGTTTTTGTGCATGCTCTTGCAATTTAACCTTTCAATTGTTTTTAGGATTTGATCAATTTTTTTTAATTGTTGTGTTTTTTTATTTAAATTAATTTATAAAATTATTTTTTTAATTTCATCTTTCATTATTATTTTTTATTTTTAATTTAATACTTATTTTTTTAATGTTATTTATTTTATTTGGGATAATTTTTAGAATTGATTTTTTTACAAGTTCATCTTTTTTCATTATATTTACGTATAAAATTTTATTTTTATTATTTTTATTAATATTTATTTTATTTAAAATAATTTTTAGAATTGATTTTTTTTATAAGTTGGTCCTCCTTCATTATATTTGTATATAAGATTTTATCTTTATTTTTTTGTTACTTTCTTAACTTTGATAAGTTTTTAAAATTGATTATTATTTTTATTTCATCATTCAATATTAAATTAAGCTTCTTAATTAATTTCAAGTCTAAAATTTGATTGGTTGTAAATTTAAGGGACTAAATCTAGGTTTATAAGATTCACCCGAGTTCATTTGTTATTTTTTTAACTCATGTTTTTTTAATTTTATCATTTATCATTTGATTTAACTGGATATTAGACTCTGTATTTTTTTTATATGAATTTTCACTGATTTTAAATATAACTTAGGTTATCTTATGTCTTTTTATATTTTGTTCTTTACTAGATTTATTTTTTTAAAAAATAGTTTTTCTTAATTAAATTAAATTAATTGTGCAAGATTTATCTTATAAAATATATCATCCAACATGTCATTATCTCTGTTTATTTTAATATTTTTTTTAAGATAAAAAAATATTTAACCTACAACATAGCGTGACGTAAAATATCTTTTTTTTTAAGCTCATGTTTCTTTAGTTTTATCTTTTAATATTTAATTTATTTTAAGATCAAGTTTTTTTTTATTTTTGTTTTGATATGATTTTTTTTTAATTTACAAAATGAGATGATTTTTGTTTTTATATGATTTTTCTTTAATAAAATAAATCCATGACAGTTTTAAAATGAATTTTTTGGATGGAAACATGTAAAAATAGCAATATACTTAGCAAGCCCAGGGCATCTGACTTTTCACCGTATAACTACACTTGCTAGCTACTAATTAAGTAAGTACACATTCAGATATGTATTCTCTGTGTCTATTTTGTTACAAGACAATTCTAAAAATTATAAACCGTGGTTACAGGTTTCCTAAGCAGGGGCACATCTGAATATACACTTATAAAAGGAGGGCATAACAGTTCAATCACACGCACCAGCACCAGCACACCCCTCCGTTTTCCACTCTCGTTACTTTTTGTGCAAGACAGACACTCTCCTCTACTCCCCCCCTCACCATATCTCTCTCTAAGAAGCTAAGCAACAATGTCTCGCCGTGGTGGCGGCCGACGATCCGAAACTCGTCGTGGCCAGGACTCATCAACTCCGTCACCTTCATTTCAGCGCGGTGGTGGTGGTGGAGGCCGTGGCCGTGGTGGAAGAGGGGGCTCCTCTCCTGCTCCGTCTCCAACTCCAGTTCGTGCTCCTACCTCGAGGGCACCCTCCGCAACCGCAGGTCCTTCGGCAAAACCAGCTCCTCAAGCGGCTTATACAGCGGCGGCGGCGGCTTCGAGTTCCTCTTCAGTCGGGGAGCTGAGTCAAGAGACCGCAAAGAAGTTGACATTGGGAGAGACCATTACGACTGGAGGGGTGGTGCCTGTCTCTTCAAAGGCGATAGTGCCTCCGCGACGACCAGACTATGGAAAGATAGGGAAGAAATGTGTGATTAGAGCGAATCATTTTGTAGTTGAGGTTTCTGATAGAGATCTCTTTCACTACGATGTACGTAATGCTCTCTCTTTGACTACGTATTTACATGAACGTACGTTTTAACCAACATCTTGGTTTTCTGTTGGTTAGCTATAAGTCTCAATGTTCAGTCTTTTATGGTTAAAAATGTTATGATTTTGATACAGCCTGGTTTTTGGATTAGGTGGCAATAACTCCTGAAATTACATCAAAAAAAGTCAATAGAGATGTAATATCTCAACTTGTTCGTTCTTACCGTGAGTCTCATTTGGGCAACCGTATGCCAGCTTATGATGGCAGGAAAAGTCTATACACTGCTGGGGCATTGCCTTTTGAAGCAAAGGAATTTGTTGTGAAGTTGGCTGAGAAGGGTGATGCTGCTAGTTCATCCAGCTCCGTCAAGTAATTCCTGTTCTGTTATGCCTATGTGATTTTTGTATGTATTGGCTGTTTGAAAAAAATTATGATTACTGAATTTGTTTTGACTTGCTCATGCCATTGGTTCATGCGCAGAAAGGAACGTCAATTTAAGGTGGCCATCAAATATGCATCCAAAGTTGATATGTATCATTTGAAGGAGTTCCTTAGTGGTAGACAAGCGGATGCTCCACAGGAAACCATACAAATCCTTGACATTGTTCTCAGAGCATCACCATCAGAAAAGTAATTCAACTTAATTACTTAGAAATGTAAACTTCCTTTTCTTTTCTCCTTACCTTTGCGTGTGTTTGACTAGGTACATTACTGTTGGGCGGTCATTTTTCTCACCTGAGTTGGGTCCAAAAGGCGATCTCGGTGATGGAATAGAATATTGGAGGGGGTATTATCAAAGTCTTCGGCCAACCCAAATGGGACTATCTTTCAATATTGGTACAGCTTCTCTTCTTATAGTTATTTTGATTATCCAAAATTTATGCATTGATACTTGCTGTTTTAAATGTAAATCTTTTGAGAATTTCTCCCCTTTAACACTTATTTTCATATTGTAGATGTGTCGGCCAGATCCTTTTATGAGCCAATTTTGGTAACTGAGTTTGTAGCGAAGTACTTTAATTTTAGAGACTTATCAAGGCCTCTTTCTGATCAGGAGCGTGTTAAGGTAACTTTCTCTTGCTATTATGCACAGCCCAAGATCATTCATGTGAATATACCCATATGCTTTCTCTTTTGCCAGATTGAAATTTAAGTGTCCTGTATATTTCTTTGAGTGCAATTTTCAGGTGAAAAGGGCCTTGAGAGGAATCAAAGTACAAATTACTTACAGTGACTACACTAAAAGCTACAAGATTACTGGCATAACTAATCTACCAGTAAACAAAACAATGTAAGTTTCTTGGCTTCACACTACATGGATGTGGGTATACTTAAGATTTCGAAGTTCCTAAGAATTGTTTAAAAAATGAGGGAGACAAGTAAGGTTATGTTTGACTATGTGTTATTAAACTCTATTTACAATGTGTAATACTTTGTCTGCAGAATAATTTTTTCTTTTTTAACTTCTCTCGAAATCTGAAGTGTCAAGCAAGTATTTGGAAGTACCTGGTCATTCTTGTATTGGTGGATGATTTATTGTGTCTGTCTATGTATCTTTTTAGTTCTTGTTCTTGGGGCCACACCTACCATAAATTATCCTGAAGCTAGCTCAATCGTAAAAAAACCAAAAATTGCAGAACTCAATATTAAGCCTCAAGAAAAGGAACGTTGTACATATTTGAGGTATTAGATGTGAATAATGTGATAATACTATATTTGTAATCTTTTCTCCTATCATTCTGAACTTTCTGCCAGCTTTGTTTCTGTAGGTTTACTCTGGATGATAAGAAAACAAAGGTGTCAGTCTATCAGTATTTTTTGGAGAGATACAATATTAAGCTGAAATATACGTCTTTGCCTCCCCTTCAAGCTGGAACTGATGCAAAACCTATTTATTTGCCCATGGAGGTTTGTTATTTTAGATAAGGTCCCTTTGATTATTGTACCTCTGCATGTGGCTATTGATAAGGTTTGCTTATTTGGGTATTCTTTGTATTGCAGCTTTGTCAGATTGCTGGAGGACAACGATACACGAAGAAACTAAATGAAAGACAAGTCACAGCCCTTTTAAGAGCAACCTGTCAACGGCCTTCTGCTAGGGAAAATAATATTAAACAGGCAAATAATCCATCCTTGACATCTTTATTTCCATTGCGAATCTTGATTTTTGTGGTTTATGCATGTTTTCTTTTTCCTTATTTTTGGCTTTATGAGTAGTCACACTCTCTATACTTTTCATGTAGATGGTTAGGCAAAATGATTACAGCAGGAATGCGCTTGTGAGGAATGAATTTGGAATTCAAGTGAAAGAAGAACTCACATTGGTTGATGCTCGAGTATTACCCCCTCCCATGGTAATCATTCATTCTGCTTTGGATTCATGGTGTATCCAATGAATTGATTATTAACAGCATTAATATCACTTTTTCCTGTGATCTTGCAGCTTAAATATCATGATACAGGGCGAGAAGCTAGAGTGGATCCGCGCTTTGGACAATGGAACATGATAGACAAGGTAGATTGATGATTAACAAGATCATTAGTGATAAAGGCTTGTTTGAGAGAAAGCTTGAGTTCGAGCGTTTATGTTTCACTGTTCATTCCACATTCACCATAGAAGGTTAAGATGATTGTGCTGCTTAAAAAATAGTTGTGGTTCTAGGATAGAAAAAGGTGAATGTGCTTCCAAATCAAAAACCAACTTGCATCATAATGTTTGTATACCATAACTTAAAGTATTTAAGGACTTTTGGAGTCTCTATGAAAGTATATTTTGAAAAATGTAGTGATCTTCATGGCTAGATGACTTTCTGAAATGATGATTTTGCAGAAAATGGTGAATGGAGGCAGAGTTGATTTCTGGACCTGTTTGAACTTCTCTACAAGAGTGCACAGAGAGTTGCCACCTGAATTTTGTTGGCAGTTAATGGATATGTGCAATAACAAAGGAATGGTTTGACTTCACCCCTCATTCTTTTTTTCTGCCATTTCTATACCCATCAGTTTCGTTGCTTTTCTGGTAGATTGACTCTTTGAGTTGATTTGAATATAATACTAGGAATTCAACCCAGAACCCATTATTCCAATACGCTCAGCTGATTCTAGGCAAATTGAGAAGGCTCTTCATGATGTTCATAAGCAATGCACTGCAGAACTTGCAAATCAGAAGGGGAAACAGCTTCAGCTGCTGATCATTATTCTACCTGATGTCACCGGATCCTATGGTTAGTAACAGATATGCTTTGAAATTCATACAACAGTTGTTTGTCTTGTAATTAAGATCTTTCTTTCTTGTAGGGAAAATCAAACGTGTTTGTGAAACTGAGTTAGGAATAGTTTCACAATGCTGTCAGCCCCAGCAGGCAAAGAAGCTTAGCAAACAATACCTGGAAAATGTTGCTCTCAAAATTAATGTGAAGGTTTGTTGATTTTCCTTGTTAATTTTTTATTCTTCACCCTGCTAGTCATTTGAAGTATTAAATTGAGAATTGGATCTTTCTAGGCTGGGGGACGAAACACTGTATTGAATGATGCTTTTCATAGAAGAATTCCTCTTCTTACTGATGTTCCTACTATTGTTTTTGGTGCTGATGTAACCCATCCACAAGCGGGAGAAGACGCAGGCCCATCAATTGCAGCAGTATGTTGAGTTGGACTTTATTATTTAATTATGATGTCCAAATTTTCTTCAATGTATTTAATAGTTTTTTTAATTTTTATTTATTATTATTAATTTTTTTTTTTGGGCGCACAGGTAGTTGCTTCTATGGATTGGCCAGAGGTAACCAAGTATAGAGGACTTGTCTCTGCACAGGCTCACCGTGAAGAAATTATCGAGGATCTTTACAAAAAATACCAGGATCCAAAGGGGGGTTTAGTTCATGGTGGAATGATCAGGTAAGGAATTGACACGCCTACTTCCCCAATGCCATATTTTAGAAAGATTCATAACTGCCATCATTTTGATTCTATTTGCAGGGAACTGTTAATTGCTTTCAGAAGATCCACCGGCCAAAAACCTTTTAGAATTATATTCTACAGGTAACCATATCATTCGATGACTGAAGAGTTGTAGCATTTTTGTGTCAACTCAGACCATTTCTCATTTGACAGAGATGGTGTTAGTGAAGGTCAATTCAGCCAAGTTCTGCTGCATGAGATGCAGGCAATACGACAGGTATTGTGTTGTTGGTTTAAGGATAACATAGCTGTGGTCTCTTGATACTGCTGTTGGCTATACGTGTTTTAAAATGCTTGATGGTTTAAGTTAGATTTAATGGTTTGTGCTTTCTGTGGTGTGTCCAAAGAGAGGGCTAACCATGTTGGGCAGCTCACACTTTCCATAACCTCTCATATTTCTGTTAATTGTGGTGTTTGTTCCTGGTTGTGGTACAATGCCAGTAAGCTATGCCTGCTAATCTTGCTACTTGCATGATTATCGATTGGATTCTACCATTTCTATGAACTTGTCAATTTCTTATTTCCCTGAATTCAGTTAATGGTAAAGCTTGTGTTTTGATATGCACATTTTAAAATCTTTCTAGGCATGTGGCTCCCTAGAAGACGGGTATGGTCCTCGGGTTACCTTTGTAGTAGTTCAGAAAAGGCATCATACACGCTTTTTCCCTGCTGACCATAGCAGGCGTGATCAGACTGACAAGAGTGGCAATATCTTACCAGGTTTTAAATTTCGCTTCCCCTCAGTTTTTTTGTTTTCTTTTTGTTGGGATCTTATTTTTTTCCTGAACATTTTTTTTTTTTTTGTAATGTTGAATTGTTTCAGGTACAGTTGTTGATACTACAATTTGCCACCCTACAGAGTTTGACTTCTACCTTAACAGTCATGCTGGAATTCAGGTAAGAGATTATGCCAACAGCCAACATGTTGAAATAAATGATGAATTAGTGATCCTGCAGCTCTTGTTATGATATGACATCCAAGTTGATTAAAAAAACATTAAGACACTTGCTATCCTGTCTCTATACATGCAGGGAACCAGCAGACCTACACATTACCACGTGTTGTTTGATGAAAACAACTTCAGTTCTGATGGGTTACAAACCCTCACCAACAATTTGTGCTACACGTAATGTTTTGGCACCCCTTCCTGATGATATAGTTTGTTATGCGTAGTAAAATCTGGGCGTCTTGAATTATTATTATTTTTTTTCTGATTAGATATTGATTCTCTCTCAGGTATGCAAGATGCACTCGGTCTGTTTCCATAGGTCAGACCATTTTCTCCACTCTCTTCTTATTTTCTTTTTTTTTACTGGTAACTTGGTTATTTTCCATCAGAATGTTAATACCTGACATGTTTGAAAATGTGCAGTGCCTCCCGCATATTATGCTCACTTGGCAGCTTTTAGGGCGCGATATTACATTGAGGGTGAAACATCAGATGCTGGTTCATCTGGTGGGACTGCTGAGTTCCGTCCTCTTCCGGTTATCAAAGAAAATGTCAAGGATGTTATGTTTTACTGTTGATGTAGTCGGCCTTTCTTTTGTGCGGAGTTTTGCGGCTATTTTGCACTCCAATCAACTTCCAAAGCACACATCTGGTGCATGCATCACTGTAGTTGATGCGGAAAGATACATAAAGAAAGTCATACGCGGCACTTCTTCCTTTTTATAGAAATGGTGAAATACAAGGCTGGACTTTTGCCCACATATAATGCTTTTTAACATTAGGTTTAAAACCATGTATTGGATGTTCATGTTATCTAAATTTATACATAGTGAAAATATTTATTAAGTTAATATTTTGAAGTTTCTAGCATTTTATTATGAAAATCTAGAGTTGTTTATTTGAGTATTTTTCACTTGATAATATGAACTTTTTTTTATTTTTAATATTTTTTTAAAAGCTGGAATGTTACCAGCTATAAATTATGTGGTTTTTAACTATATTTTAAAAAAAATTAGAAAAGAAGAATTGCATATTTAAAGTGCTAGCTTTTAATTATTTTTCTATCTAATAGATAATTTATCTAAAATAAAAAAACAAAACTTTATATAAACAATGACTTTTAAAAGATTTATAAATTATAAAATATCTATTTATTCTTTAAATAATATCAATATATTATTTAAAAATTCAATCAATCAAGTTTCTATTTATTATTTTAAAACTAGAATTATAATATTCGAATTAAATATATTTTAGTGTTTATTTTCTATAATTATTTTCAATTAAATTATACTTGATTAATTATTCTAGTTTATTTTTTTATTAATGATTCTTAATATGTGTGACCTATTAAGTTTCTAATATATTGTTTTAATTATAAATTATAATTATAAATAAATAAAATTAAATAAATCAGATAATTTAATAATTTAATAGTTTATATTTGAAAATAAAATGTATTGTTTAGTAACGTGTTATTATCCTTCAAATATTAGAAAAGTTATAAATGATTTAACTTAACTTTTCAATAACTGGTTTTTTAGTATAATTATTATCTTTTCATCAATAATATTTTGATTTAGACATTTTAATATGAAGTGTGTTTGTCATATTAAATCATATTTACTCATAATATTATAGTCATTGATCATTTAAATAAAATTTAATTTGAAACTCCTTTTTCAATCACATTCCACCTTGCGCAAGTATTTAAAAATCAATATTATTTAAGAACATGTAAAATATTTTATCTAATTCATCCACGATGATGAATTATATCTTGATTATTCAAATAATTTCATATAGTTTATGTTATATCCAATGTCTGTTTATTTGTTACCTTTATCGAGATAACATATAACATGATCAAAACATAACAATCCATGTATAAGATAACTTAGTGATTTCAGGTATAAAAATCACTTACACGATCGTCATGTGGGCCTTTCCATAAACACATGTGATATCTCCATATAAAATTTTCATGCAGGTCAGTTCAGTGTACATGTTTTATGACAAGCAGCTACATTTAGTTCTATGTATCTCTTATATTTCAGCTTATGAGAACAACTGTTTTATTTCATAAATTAAAATACATAATATGTACAAGTTTTTCTGGCTCTAATAAATATTCATTATTAAAAAAGCATTGACCAGGAACATTTATGAACAACACTTTGATGAAAATAAAAGTTTTATAATTATAAGATCTTTATGATTTCGTTTGCAAAATGTTTTTGTTCCATACACTTTATCTTTACTCTAGATTTATTTATCAAACATTACATTTACAAATTAAATATATTAATATTAAAGATAAATAATGCATTTATTTAATAAAATTAAATATATTCTACATGAATAAAATAATGCCATGTATAACCAATTGATTTGCTGCAAAACATATAAACTAGCAATATTTCACTTGCACTAAAACCAATTGAACATGTATCTAATATCCTTTAATAGGCTATTTATCCCATATTTTTCATGGAGAAATTCTTAAAACAAGGATAAATAAGAATGCCTAATTGAACATGGCCAACTGTACATGAAAAAAATTCAATAAAGTGTTTTTTTGTAACATTCTAGAAAGTTGAGATGATAAATTATACATGTAAGGGCAGTAGAAAATTACCTGTCGAGAGCAACATGGTGGTGAAAAGCAACATGGCAGCAGCAGCAGCAAAGGTATCTGATGTGCATATTCAATCCCTCGTTGCAACCATTCTAGCATTTCAATTTTCCAATGCTCCATTCCTTCCATTGAAGATACTGCAAACCCACATACGGAAATCAAAACTGAAACTCATGTAAACCATAAGTTTATATGGTCTAGCAAATGGAAAATCAATTCTGGCGCAAGATTAACTCTCAGAGAGAAACAAAAATGCATTCCCCGAATGTTGCAAAAGATTGAATGAAACATATTGAATCAAACAATAAAAACGTCAGGACAAAAACAAATGAAAAGAATTATACATTCATGCATTTCGTTTCTATTAATTTTTTTACGAATAGATAAATAAAACAATGATCACAAAGACGCGAGGCAAGAGCCAATCCCTGATACAATGCTGAGGTTGCAAAGAAGGCATGGCCAAGATAATTCCAAAACGAACCAGACTTCCAGTTGCCATCCATTTAGTACAAAGCAAAAACATAGCCATCAAGAATTGAAAATTAAGCAGTAAGGAAATTAAGACGACATAGAAACTATTCATAGCAAAAACAAATTCTACAAATGAAATAACCAGCCAAATTCCATAAACAGAATGAAATGGAGGCTTAACAGAGATTTATTCAAAAAAATTACCATGAACAGTTTAGACTTAACTAATAAAATGGACTGCAAAAAACAGCACAACTAATCACTTGTAAATAAATCTTAAGCAATCTCCCAGGCAACATGCTACTTGAACCAACAACCAAACTGCACAACATCCTATAATCTCAAACTATAAATAAATCACACAAAATGCTCAAACCTCATGTAAACCTGTCTCGTACATTAATATATGCATAGTAATAGCAACAAACTCATTCAAAAAAATGCAATAGACACTCTCAAATCCTATAGGAAATTGAGATGTGCTCCTAAACATAGACAGGACAACTTAAGATGGAAGAGACAGTTTGTTGGTGGTGTCCATATGCTAAAAGACTGACTGGCATTCAGGATTTTAGTATCACTCCAAAACGAATTACTCCACGAAACTTGTTCAACTAGGTTGGAGAAGTTCTTTACTTGGTTTATAATCTATAAGCTTGAGAGAGAGAGAGAGAGAGAGAGAGAGAGAGAGAGAGAGAGAGATTGTTTGACTGAAGCTTGATGACATTGGCTTTCAGGTTGATGTCCTTACAGAGAGAGAGAGTAGAAAACTCGAAAAAGAAAACCTAGAAACCCAATTAGTAGCAGATAAACATATGCATCGGATATTTAGACTAATAAAATCCAAAAATTGAACAAAATAACTGCAGGTCCTTCCTTCGTGCGGAGGACCTCAGCTCAGTTTTTTAAACTATAATTTAAAAAGCACCATACCAAGCTAATAAAAAGAGAGTTAAAAGTGAGCCATTTTAAACAAGTAGATATTTTTTATGATTATTATTTTTTTTAATTTTAAATTTGATAATAGATCTATTAAAAATGAGACTTTATGTTTTTTGTAGTGGTTTAATATTTTTAATCAAATAACCTGCATTATGATTTTTAAAAATTAGTACAAGTTAATATTATTTTTTTTTATTTTTTTCAATCTTATTATTCAACATTAATTCTTATACAAAATAAATATTGAGGTTTTTTTCAATTTTTTTATCGAATTATTTTAGTTGCATGAATTTATTTATGAGTTTGATGGGTTAACCTGAATAAGCTTGCACTTTTTTTTTATTCTTTTAACTATTTTTTTTATCCTTTTGTGTGATTAATTTTTTTAAAAAATTTATCATTCAATATTTAATTTATTAAGAATTGAATTTCGTGATTTTTCTATATTTTGTGCTTTTAGTCAAATGGCTCGAGTCACAAGTTTTATAAGCTAACAATGATTTTTTTTATATAGAAAAAACTAGGTCTCATGATTTTCCTTTTTATTAGGTTACTCGATCTCATAACCTGACCCATAAGTTTGGCGGGTTGATCTCAGGTGAGCTCAAGTTTTTTTTGTTTATAATTGCTATTTTTTTTTCTTCAATTATTTTCTTAAATATTTGATTGGTTGAAAAATAGACTTCGAGGTTTTTTAAATTTAATGCTTCTAGTCAAATAACTTAGGTTGTTATAACTCAGTTTCAAGTCCCCAGAATTGTTGTTATATACACATATATTCAAAAATCAAAAAATCAAACCCAGAAATATTTTTGGTTCACAAATAAAAGAAATACAACATGTCAAAACATTAGAGGAACAATTACGGGTGTTCATGGATATAATGGGTTAAGTTTTGATTTATAATTATATTCAACTCAACTTTTAATATTTTATAAAATTTAAACTCGACTCATTCAATTTTTTTTTTACCAAAATAGATTGAATATATCAGGTGGGCTAAATTTTTTATGGATATTATAAATATTCACAGGTTGGGCATATTAATTCTCTTATTCTTAAACAATCCTAAAAAAAATATCTGGGTTGCAACTAATGAAATTACATAGAACCCTTAAAATGCATATATATGAGGGAGAACATAAAAACTAACACAATTTCCATATAAAAACAAACTCAAAATAAAAATCACAATAAAATATTTTATTAAATAATTAGGGTACAATATGATACAAAGTCAAACTCATTAATAAAATAAAAGCTCAATCTTGATTTTTAAAGTTTTCATTTATTTTCTTATGGTCTCTTGGCTATCAAACAAAAAGATTGAAATTGTAAAATACATTTTCAGTTCATCATATCTAGCTTCAAAGGGAACTCTAATTTATGTGAAAATGAAAAATAGAGAAAAGGGAGTAAGAGATGATTGTGAGTGTAAACGCAAGAGATGAAAGGAAAAATATTATTTATATCTAGAATTTGAGTTATTTACTTTAGGTTATATGAGTTGTGTTCAGTTGAACGAGTTTTAAAAATTTATCAAAATTATTATATATATATATATATATATATATATATATATATATATATTTTTTTAATTTTTAACATCAATATATTAAAATAAAAATAATCAATATAATTTTTTTTTTTAAAACAATTACCCTTTTGAAAATCACTCGGAAATGAAAGCTACGGCACTCTTGATGTACATCTCCGTCTCCTTTGATTCAGTCCTCCTTATTGCAAGTGTGAATGGAAGTCGGTTCTTTTAACTTGTATGCCAAGATCAAAGATGAAAGATCATACCCCTATTATCTAACTGAACCATAGGACACATACATTACTCTATCAAGATGCATGGACCAAAAGAATCCAAGTAAATTAGGACACAAACTATATATTAAGATGTAACTTTTAGCTCATAGAACTTTTATGTATACAAACTACCGAAAACATTGAAAAGTAATGAAAGTAAGACATTTCGTATAAATTAATTCTGCTGTTAGATCAACAATCCTATGTATGAGGTAAATTTACAGCGCTCCCAATAGAGCGAGACTGCTACTGGATGAATCATGAAAGTATCAGTGTACATGGCCGACGGCTGACGAAGTATGACTGGATTAAAAGGCACTCACAAACCAATTGCACACCAGGCAACAACTGGCGGCAACCAAAATAGAAATACTACATGGCCCTGCCGGTTGCTGTAAATATCAACCGGAAAGAGCACGTTACAGTGAAGGAAAGAACGGTATGCTACAAAAACATGTAACAGCTGAGCAATAGCATATGTAGAAGGAATGACATCATAGTCACCGGTGTCAGTTTGTGAGGCATGCTTTTTGGTGAACCGTTATTGCTCAGTGTCCCAGCATTGACAAATTCGCTTTTTCCAGTATCTATGGCAGTAGACACATTTACTGACATTGAGCCTGACAGGATAATTCACAGACCAGGAAAGGAAATTAGGAGCAGGTCCAGACTCAAATAAATCTGGAAACTAAAGAGAATAATATCCTATTTCGTAATTGTAGCATATTGAATGACCTCTGAGTTTCTATCAAAGCAATTAGGAAAACAACTTTTTTTAAGGGAGAAGAAAGTAACCATTTACAATAATCTCTTGTGTGTTGATATTCTAGAATTTTAACCGATTATAATAACATCTAATGCTAATGCTAATCAATAGAAAATTGCAACTTACAGTCATAATTAGCCCATCCAATCCTTTGATTAGCAATATCATAAACAAAGATTTTGTCTTTTAGAACAAGATCTGCAAAAACAAAAACAAGACGGCAAACGTTGTTTCTTAAGCAAAAGATTACTGCTTATTTAAATAAAGGAGGGAAAAAAAAAAAGAGAAGTAGAAAAAAATTAAAAGGTCACACAAAAGGTAGCATCATAGAAGATATTGGGTAATGGATTGTTAGCGAGACAATTACAACTTGTACATGGACTTGGTTGCGTTAATTATCTTGGTCATGAAGACAAATTTAAGCTGAAGAGTGCTAATTAGTGCAGATTATTAAGTGTTTTGTTGAGAACCATGCACAGAGTTCCGAAATAAAGGTTAAAAGCAATTATGTTAAGGAAAACATCAGCAATGGACCAACAAACACAACTTTTTGTTGGATATATTGAACGAGAAAGGGCTGACAAAGAACCATATAATAACTGCTTTAGTAAAAATAAAAACAAAACTGAAGAATGAAAAACTAAAACTCAATGATAATGCCAGGATTATAAATCATGTCACAGATAAGTACAAGAGTAATCATAAGGAATCTTCTCCTTTTGAGGTGAATTTATAATCAATTTCTATGTATTTTTAATTTGCAAGAAAAATTGAACAAAAAACAATAAATAGGAATGAGCAGTTATGAACTTTGTAACATTCGCACCTCTGGTTGGACCAAAAACAAAATAGTATAGAAAAATGTCCGAATGATGTTGTACTATTGTAGCATTTTTAGGCTCAAGTATAAGAGAGAATATATGGAGAAATCTTTCTGGTTTTCGGTTCTGCAAAAGCAAGAGGAACACTACATGTTTTTTCAATAGTAGCAAAACTTTTAGGCTCAAGCATAAGAGAATATATGGGGCAATCTTTCTGGTTTTCAGTTCTGCAAAAGCAAGAGGAACACTAAGTGGCTGTTTGATACCTCACCCGCAGCCACAATTTTTACCGTTTGGTAACGTTCCCACCATAATTTTTCAATGGTGGGTCCCACCATTAACTGTGGTGCAATCACAGGTTACAAGAAGCAGCTCTCGGCTGCTTCTTGTAATGGGAAAATGGATGAACAGTGGAGCATGGCTCCACTGTTCATCCATTTTCTTCTAACAGTGTTCATCCATTTTCTTCGATGAATAGTGAAATTGATCCGGCTAGACCGGACCGGTTCAAAGCTAAAAATACATTGAATCGGGTCTGGCCCAAGAAAATAATTTTTTTTTTATTTTTAATTGTGTTTTATTCAAAAAACTAGTGTTAAACATTATTCAATGACTGCATAAATTATACGGAGATCGCTTGATAACGCTGCATTTATAGAATTTGATCGCAATCTCAATTTCATATGTGATGGAATTGTAGATAGTTTAATGGAACAATAAAAAATATTTTATATAAAGTATTATTTATTTCATGATGTAATAGCAATAGTTAAATCTACAATATTTAAATTAAAAACCATCAATATTAATATATATATTTTTAAATTATTTTATAACCTCAATTTCAAAAGCATTCTTAACTAAACACATTAAACTACTTTTTGTTCAACCTTAATTTCAACCACAGTTTTAACCAAACACTTATTTTTTTAAACCAACCTCAACTAAAAATACTTTTTATAAAACAACTTTTTTCCAACCTCAACTAAAAATACTTTTTATAAAACAACTTTTTTCAAACCACAACCAAAATAACAACCACAATACCAAACACGCTCTAAATGTTTTACATGTAGTATCACATGACGATTAGGGTTAACATCAGCAGATGACAGAAACTAAGACCTCATGCAGACATGCACAAGGCTGTGTGGTTTGACCAAGCTGAAGTATAATTTCTCTATAGAAATTGAATCACAAAGTGCAATGAAAATTGGGCTTTTATTCCCTGATTGATGAAATTCAAATTCGTTAAGATTCCTGTATCTTTGGCAAATAGATTATATAAACTCGAATGACCTTTACAAGCAAGTAATTCCAGGAATTAAAAGAAGATTGTGTGTTGTCAATACCTCCTAAGATTGTTATCCCTTGACCCTGAATTTTCTGAAAGCCAATGCACCACAACGCAGCACCACCCTGCAATATCAATTCAATCCTACTGGTTAGCAATTCAGGATGCCAGACCAAAATACCAAATTAATGGACCAATATGCAAAGGAACCATGTTCAATCATTACAAAACATTATCAATTCTCAATGTATTCTGGTTTTCAACAGAAACCAAGGCTAACAATTGGGAGTTGGGACTGCAAATAGTGCAGCATAGCCATGGCAGAACAAGTGGTCAGTTGGCATTGCATTTATATATATTCAGAGGACACCATCTGTATAAAAGAAACTATGATAACAGTTGTCCATGATTACACCAATATCAGAAAATGGAAAGAAAACAAAGAACCAAGTGAAGAAAAAATACTGAATCAAGACCAGCTATACATTTCTCTGGAATCAATTAAGGGGAATGTTCAATTGAAGGAAAACAAATCTCAATCAACTGAGCAGCAACTTCGATGCAAATTATGAGTATCTAGACACATTCTTAAAAGGAGAAAAATGGAAGTTATTATTAATATCAAGCTCAAGGAACTTACAATAGAACTTTGCTGAACAAGGTAGTCCTGGGGAATTAAAATCATGGATGCACCACCAGCAAAGTTCAAACTCACTTGAGGAAATATGTCATTGATACTGAGAACAAAGCATACATACATTTCTGGGTTTAAACAATGTAACAATGACCGCATAACAATGGAAATTGAACTAAGATAATAGAGGTAGAAAACGAACCTGGAGGAAATTAAATAACAGTGATTTCCCTTGGAAAGATATGGGCGCACAGATGGCGAAACAATAGATGTTATCTGCACAAGGAGGAAACTAAATACTTCAAATATTGCTAAAGTTCCACAAAATTCCTGAGATGTTTTCCAGCAAAACATGATAAGGACATCATTCTAAATACGTGGCTAGTGGAGATCCTTAACAATGCTCAATCTATTAGCCCATACAATATTCCTTTGAAACTTACAGCACTAATAAAAGGATCATAAGCTGCTTCTGCTAGATATGCCAAGGTTGTTCCAGAATCAATTATAGTTCCTTGGCTGCTTGATGTTCCAAAAACTGATGGATCAATGGCTAAAGTTTGGCCATTGACAGAAATGCTCTGCATATTCAAATTGTAATGAGGCCTGAAATTTAAGAAATAAAGGTGGTCAGTGAAAATTTTAATTAAGTATAGAATTATATGCTCCAAAGCTTTGATAATTTATTAGCAAACAAGGTGGTAACATACCAATCAATCAAACTGAGCCATCATATCCTATTAAGCAATTATGGGTGTCATGCTCGAGATCATTTTTTTGACATGTAAGATCATTCTCTTGTAGCAACAAGAGTACCGATTTAAGCTTCACAAATGTTTGGAACCCTCTGAATTGAATTCAAAGGTTTTAATAAAATCTCATGTTTAGAACCCTCTTGAGTGTTGATAATTGAATTCTAAATGGAATTCAATCTCTAAAAATGCTACAAAAGTAAATTAGAGGTCAACCCCTTTGATTTACCATTCCAAAGAGAAAAAATAATGTTAAAACTAACTTTCTCAAAATACTCATCTAGCCCTCTTTTTTTTAAAAAACCTTTGAAGAAATAAGATGAAGGTATTGAGGGTAATATAGAAAATAAAATGAATTGAATTTTATCTTTTCCAAACATGTGAATTCAACTTATTTATCAAATGAATTCAAATCAAACACTATAATTGAATTCAATTACAATAAAGAATTGGTTACAAACAACCTGTAAAAGTTAATTATCAAAGTGTTCAGCTGAAATGGTTTTGCTTGTCTGGGCCTGGTGAGAAAAGGGCATGCCAACTAATAAGCTGATCTAAATTATTTCACAAAAACAATATTCTTCACCCCAGTCATATGTCCATATAAATCAATAGATTAACATACCAATCCCTCCCATTGCATTTTATTATTTAAACATTGACATTCTTCGCTCATTGTAGATATATTAGTTTAAGGCAGGATCATTATCCTTCAAACCTAAATATGAAGTCCAAAGTTATATGTTCTCACCATTTTGAGCCAAACTGAAGAATTTAGTACTTTCAATCCTAAGATGGTAAAAAATGCTAAATTCATCACCACACAGGAAAAGATGCCAAGATTATCAAACTCGAAAAGAAGGGGCAAGCTTAAAAATAATTATGTAACAGATTATTAGAGATACGTGAAGCACAACTCTATCTGCTTTTAGCCTTCAAGATACCAAGTGTTTAGTGTTTTATTAACAAAAGCCACTTGAAGCCAGAAACAGGCAGTGACTTCCAACTCTTTAAATGATTGACACAAGAATATGAGCAAAAATAAACATTTTACAAGATGGCACCCAGCACCATTAGAAACAGTATACAAAATACATCAGGATCACAACCAAAGACACCATTAGAAACAGCATACAAAATACGTCAGGATCACAACCAAAGACACCACTGAAATGATTTTGGAAAGAAGCTACAGGCCAAACTAATGTAAGACAAGCACTAATGTTCTTCAACTACATAACATCCATTCATTTCACTCTCTTTTATTTAAATAGGTTGCGGAAGATCAAATCAGATTTCATAGCTATATAATAAGAACTATGAAAATAGTTGCATAGATACAATTGTAAATGAGAAGAGGAAAAAGAAAGAAGAATGAGAGCCCCTCTAAGAAAAATCTAAACTCTAAAATATATAGAAGGGGAGATAAAACATACTGTGATGGGACAAGTGGGGTATAAACGATGTTTGGCTCCACAATTACTCCAAGAACCAATATACCACCACCAGAATCATCTCCTTTCAGGCAGTGAGAAAACGCTCTTGGTGATATTCCTTGTGAAGCTAGTTGAGAGACAACAGACATGTCTTGTTGTCCAAACCCAAATATCCCATCAACTGCTCTATCTGACTTTGTCAAGTCCCCAGCCTGTAATGCGCTACATCTGTTTCATAACCCACCATCCAAATCCATGAATTCCAGAGTTCTAAAAAATGATCACACTACTACAATCTTAACTTTGACAGATCCATAATATCTCACCCGAATACAATAGGAGCTGAGGAATTATTCATCACAGACCCACCAAGAACGGTGTCAAAATGCAACAAATCCGATACATAATATCCTGATGTGCCACTGCCATCACCATACTGGAAGTTGTAACCACACAGATTATTTTGAGCAGAACAGACAGAATCTGAGGATTGAAGTCCAAGACTACATCTTTGGTCTGAACAAGATATCAACGAAGCTGTTGGTGAGCTTCCAGGATCAAAGAAATTGAGAGGAATCTGAAATAAGAGAACCGGAGAAACAATATTGAAAACATTGCAACACTAAATTATTCTCCTTTTCCTTTTCTTTTAACAAAATTCACGAGACTTAAAATCAAAATATGAAACAGTATGAACATAAAAGTGAAAGAAGTGAGCTTTACATGAAGTCCACTGTTAACAGGACAGCCATTGCAGGAGCCACAACTAACCCACAAAACATCACTTCCAGTATCTATTTGTACATAGAAATCTCTTGGAGGAGTACCCAATTGTAGTCTTGTATAATAAAGCCTACAAAACAACCAAAAAATCAACCAAACCTGAGACTAGCAACATATTTAATCCAAAATTTAAAACCCCATAATCCAAAAAAAATCCAATCTTTACCCATACAACTTGAAAAACAAAGTGGAAATCCAGAAACTAAGAGAAACCCATAATTCAAATATGTTTCAAAAGATAGAATTACCCAACGAGGAAAGGATCAAAGGTGCCTTGAACAGGGAAATCAACAACACCTACTCCTGAAGACTGCAACATTCTGCCATGCCTCACTCTGTCTCGCTCTTTAAGTTTACTCAGTTTCAGTTTATGGTTCGCCGTAATCCCTCTTTCCAGATGAAAAGTGGCCGGAAAAGAAGACAGAACCACCGTAGCATGAAACACTACAGCAGCGATTAGGATTCCCGCGGGAAAAGGCGCAGCTCCCATTTCTTTCTTTGTTTGGATTTGTTCTTTTTGAACGAATAAAATAAAAAGGATTAGCAGGAATGTCGTTAACGTTTAGATAATTATGTTTTCTGAAAAATGGAAGAGAGAAATATTAGTCGAGTACATAGAAAGGAGGCAAATGAAGGTTGAGAGATCTCTCAAGAGAGAGAAAGGATAGGAGAGAGAGACAAGCCCAAAAAACCTTTAGGTTTTGTAACGGAAGTTTCAAAAAGTAACGTTATTCATTATATATTACCACTGCTTTGTATCCTGTGTGTGTACATACTATCCTATGTAATTTTTGTTTTTGCATTTGTAATTTTTTTTGAACTTGATGTAAAAATGTGTCCAAAAAAAATATTAAATTGATATATTTTTAATAATTTTAATATGCTAATATTAAAAATAAAAAATTTGTTTTAATATATTTTTAAATAAAAAATAATTTATATCACAATATCAAATACACACGTATTAAATATACCCTTAATAAATTAATACTTGATAAATTAATAATTTTTATTAAATGATATTTTTTTAAAATTTCAAATTAAATTCAAAATTTAAATAACATCTTGATTAATTAATAAATTTTCATTGGCCAAGGATATTAATTTATAAATTTTTAACTATATACAATTTTGTTGATGATTTTTTAAATAAAATAAAATAATAAAAGTTCACACTTTCGTTGATATATTATTTGAAAGCTAAAATGTTTTTTTTTTTTAATTTTATTGGTATTAAAAGAATAATTAAATAATATTCTATTGGTTATTCTATAAGGATCACTTTAAAGAAAAAGATAAACACAAAAAAAAATAAAAAATTCTAGGTAAATATATTTTTATCATTTTTAATAGATTATAAATTTTATTTTATCTTTATATCTATCTTTTGTTTTCAAAATAAACTTTAAAAAATAATTAATAAAATAACATTTGTTACCTAATACGTACCATGAAATTTTATAGAAGATGTGTAGTGTTATGTTAATAGCTTTTTTTAGTTAAGATAATATTTACATTTTTTAGTTTTATTTGCAAGAATTATTCTAAATTTTGATTTGAACATAAATGTGTACTTCTCTTCTATGTATTATACATATAGTCGTTATATTTAATTTGAAAACTTACCAAAAAATTAGCTTGATTCATTGGATTATTGGTTTAATTTAAATTAATTATTTTAATTAAAATGAAATTATTTTTTAAAAAAATTAACCTGATTGAAATTGATCAAATCCACTAAATTATTAAAAATTCAATGGAATTAAGTGAGTTTTAACATATCATGTTATAAATTATGAATTTCTTAAATTAATATGCTAGACAGAATTAGATCAGTTTTAATAATTATATCATATACATGTACGGAAAATATAAATATATTTCTACAGAGTATGTGATTAGTATATAAAGATATTTTTTATGGGAAAAAAAAAAAAAAAAGGCAGAGAGGGGCATGGGTAAAGTGGTAAAGGGGGACTTTCATGGTATGCTTCCTGGTCGGTAAACTAACTTCTCCAAACTTCGTCGTGATGAGCGTATATCGTACGCCTTTATCCGTCTCTTATTTGTTTAATGGTTTTATATATTCAGCTGGTAAGAACACAATCTGAAGTTCCATTTTCCGAGACTTTCACCATTTTCTTTCAATTTGTTTTGCAGAAACTTGATAATTGTAACCCAAGCATGCTGTTCTTTCTTGTATTTTAGTGCTCAATGTTCTTTTTGTAACCTCGGATTCTAAATTAAAAGCATTGAAAATGATGTTTTCCGAGTGTTTGTTTTGTGTTTAAAAAATATTTTTAATTTTTTTAAATTGATATTTATATTTTTAAATTATTTTAATATATTGATATCAAAAATAAATTTTTTAAAATAAAAAATATTATTTTAATTTATTTTTAATAAAAAAAACACTTTAAAAACAATCAGAATTATAATATTAAAAACTATCTTATTATAAAACGTCAACACTTGTGTTTAAAATTGTGGTATAAAGTGTTTTTCAAAATAGCTATTTGCTTGAAATACATCAAAATAGGTTTGTGTGTGTGTATATATATATTAACATCATATATCAAAATAATTTAAAAACACTAAAAAATAATAATTTTATGTTTTTTCATACCAAATATACTTAAATATACTTTTTTATTGTCCAGTGAAATAAATTTCAAGTTTAAATACCAAATATACATAAATAATTTAAATTTTTTTCATTGGAGAATAAAAAAATATATTTAAACTTGTATGTTAATTAAATATACTTTTTTATTGTCCAATGAAAAAAATTTCAATTGTTTATGTATAATATACACATATTAGATTTATTTACATGTGATGTTTATTACTAGGTTATTGGCTCACGTTATGCTATGACTACAATCAATTTTTTTTAAATGTTAAAAAAATATCTAAGTGTTGCTAATATTTTTTTGGTAGAAAAATAATTTAAATTATGTGAAGGTTGATATGATATGATTGGGTCACCTTAGTAGGTTTAAAGAAACTCAAAAAATGGGTAAAAATATAGTTTGACTAGGAAAAATTCAAGACAACATATTTCTTAAAAATACTGAGATAATAATATATTGAATCGACTTGCTAAATCCACAACCATAGTCATAAAACCATGATAACTCTATAATAAACAAATCAACACAAATTATGAAGTCTAATTCTCAATTAATCTAATGTTGAAGGATAAAATTAAAAAACAAATAATTAAAAAAGGACCCATAAAAACTAACTCGGGTCAACCCGGATTAACTTACCAAATATACAAATCAAATTATGAGACCAAAATAACCCTATAAAAAGAAAATAAAAAAAATTATAAAATTAAATTATCAATCAACTTAATATTAAAGGAAGACATTTAAAAAAAAAGCTATAAAAGAACGATCAAAGTCAACTTGGGTTGACGGGCTAAACCCATGACCTAGGATATTCTCATAAAAAGCGAATAAAAAAATGATTTGAGTCCACTCGAGTTAACCAATAAACCCGTGACCCAGGTTATAAGGTTAAGATAACTTTATAGAAAGCAAATCGAAACAGATTATAATGCACAATTTTTAGTCAACTTAGTGTTTAAAGATGTAATTGAAAAAAAAATCAATTTCAAAAGGACTAAAACATAACCCAAGAAAATTCAAGTTAACTCGCTATACTCGTAGCTCAGGTCATGAGACTAGAATAACCTTATAGAAAATAAACCAAAACGAAACAAATCATAAAACTTAATCCTTATTCAATAAAATGTTGAACGATAAAAAAACTCAGTTTATGGTGGTACACACTTATACTAGACATTCCCAAGACATTAATATGATTTTTCCAAAGGATTTTCTTACATGTTAACATTTTTTCTGCTTTCTTTTAACAAGTATGAATGTTAAACAAATATGGTGTTGGAAACTAAATTTTCACCCCTATCAAGGAAAACTTTTCACCTATAAATTTAATCTCTTATTTTAACATTTTCATCCTTTTGAGCATGATGAAAATATGATTTAGAGTTTATAAAATTAGAAACCAAATTTTTTTCCTCCCTTACTGGTGATTATTAATTCACATTGATAAAAATATTTTTGATGGGCCTAAAAAACCCTTATAGCCCTCCTTCTTTGGACACACCCAAGAAAATGAGTATGCACTTTGACAATTAACCAAGTCTAAGGTAATGTATATTTGGTAAACATGCTAGACTCAAGGCACTTGAACCTGACAGTCAACCAAGTTCAAGCTAACGTGGGTTTGGTAGTTTGCTAGACCAAGGCACTTAGACTTGGCAATCCGCCAACTCCAAGATAACATGTGTTTGGCAAACATGTAAGATCCAAAGCACTTGGACTTAGCAGTCAGCCAAGTCCAAATCATTTGGATTTAGCAAATCAGCCAAGTCCAAAACACTTGGACTTGACAATCCACCAAATTTAAGATAATGTGGGTCTAAAAAACATGTCAAGCCCAAGACATATGGACTTGGCAATCCGTTAAATTCAAGGTAATGTAAGTTTGATAAACATGCCATACTCAGGGCACTTGTACTTGACAGTTAACCAAGTCTAAGGTAATGTGGGTTGACAAACATGTCAAACCCAAGGCATGTGGACTTGCAGTCAGCGAAGTCCAAGGCACCTGAATTTGATAGTTAACCAAGTCCAAGGTGACGTGGGTTTAGCAAACATGCCAGACCCAAAGCACTTGGATTTAGTAGTCAGCCAAGTTTAAGGCAACGAACATCCTCTCTGAGGTCTAACCACGGGGAAGAACTCAACTTCCATAGGCTTAGCTACATTTGACATCATTAGTGGCGTCATTTGTGGGAAATTGATATAAAAAAAAAGCCATAGGTTTCTTCCTAAAACTTGTTTTTAACATTTTCAGGGCATTTCACGGCACATAACCAATGCCCCCTAGGGCTAGGAAGTGGGACAAATCAACTTATTGCCGTGGACACTTTTACCTAGCAAGAGCTTTAACAACTCACTAGTCACATGCAACTCCTTACCCAAGTTGTGTTGACAATCCATTGTCAAAATCAAACCCTGCCACTCTAGCAAGTTTTAACACCCTTAATAACACACAATGCCTAAATGTTAGGGCCACCGGCTATGCAAAGAGCCCATAGTCACACTACATAGAGGAAACTAGACAACATGACATTCATGAAAGTTCCTTAAAGGATCACTCATGATATACACACTCATGCACAAAACAAACACTCCAAATGCACTTCTTTTATTTACTATGGGATAGACATCAGTCACCGTAATCGCCATTCTATATCAAACCCTTCAGGCTCCTAGGAGCCCAATAGAAAAATAGCTAGGAGATAGTTCGAGCATGAGCACGCCTAATAAAATAAGCATACTCGGGGGGATGTTTATAGTCCCCAACAATAGAGGGTTTTTTTCTTGTCCAAATGCATATTGAACACTTAAACTCCTTAAGGACTATTTTTCTAGGAATATGGGTTTGGGCAACTATGATGGCTTAACCGGCCAATAGGAGCATGTGCAAAATGTACATATTAGCTTGGAGTTGATCATCTAAAACTATGACTCAATGTGCAAGATATTCCCTTCAAACTTCAGAGGATTTATGCATGCTTGGTATAACAACTTAGAACCAAACTCTATTAAAGGTTTAAGTGACTTATGTGCAAAGTTAGTGGCATACTTTAGCACCAACATACCCACCAAGAAAACCTCCACAGAGCTTTTCAGTGTTGCCCAACAAAAGGGTAAGTCTAAACGTGTGTGTGTGTGTGTGTGTCTATATTTTGATCAAATGTAAGAAGTATATAGATAAAAAACAAGTTGGAAGACCAACGGAGTACATGATATTTACATAGTAACAGAATCTAGAGACTAGGGAACAAGCTCTATAAAGATAATTAAAACAAGCTGGAGACCAGCAGTACATTTATATATACATATTCAACCAAAGGGAACAGGCTCCCTTAAACAAACAGGGAATAGGCTCCCTGGAATAAGCAATAAATCCAAAAGGCTACAATACATAAGCCTCAAATTTGATCCAAAATGAACTCAAAACCCAAAAAAACATGCCACCCCAGTAGTTGGGTTATAGAGCAAAATAGCAGAATATCAACCATCAAACCAGAATTCCATGATCCGCCAGCAGCAAACAACACCCCAAGCAAGACAGACCTGCACCACCCTTATGACCATCCTGACAAGCCAAGCCTGGATAGCCAATAGGGAACTGTAAACAAAAACACAACCTGCAACAGAAAATACATCTTGGGCAGGGGAACATAACTGAAGTAGGGGTCACCTCCCTGAAGGTAAAAACAAGCACATCATAAACAATATAAACATAACAAAGCCACATAACCCATCCAATTTGCTAGTACAAGACAAGAATATGGAACCAATAGCCAAAAGACCAAGTGTGTCAATGGCAAACATCCAATAAAAGCAGAGTAGCAATTAATCACAGGCAGAATCTGTATTGGTGGCCTTTAGATGAGATTTCTTGCGACTCTTACCATAACCAAGATCAGTAGGCAGATCTTTGCTTAATGTCCTATAAGTGAACTTAGCAATAAAAGAGGACTCTGGACTGCCCTTTGCAGTGGAGTCAGACTTGGAAGAATCATCTGAGATTGTGATAACAGTACCACCCGAAGGAGTGTGCAGAGCAAGCGGAGGAGGGAGTTTGCTGTAAGTAGTAAAACTTTTCTCAGAGGTCTCCCTATGGAGTACCATGTGCGTTGTATCTGAGTCCCCAATAGCAGCATAGTTATACTGAATGGAGTCATCATGTTGGGGGGAGAGCTTAGGTTTCCCCCCTGAGGAGCTTCTCGACTTTCAGATATCACCCTTTTAGGTTGGAGGGGCTGATCTATCATTAGCAGGAGAACCAAGGTCAGATGCCCTCTTCATCATCCCAGAAGCAGAAGTATCCTCTACACCTGAGTGGAGCTTCTGACAGACATTGATGGTATGACTAGGAATACAACAATTGGAACAGAAATGAGGTTTATATTCATATATGATTTTTTGGTTAATAATAGTTCCATCCAGCATGGAGAGGCGAATAGAACGAGTTAATCCATCAATGAGGGTCACCTCAACCATTACCCGAGCAAAGGACACCTTAGACATGGATAGAGTGAGATCATCACATCTAATATGTTCACCTATAACATTGCTGATTTTGGATAGGCAAGCCGGTGACCAGCATTCCAATGGGAGATTTGGGAGACGAACCCAGACCAGCACAAATGTCATGTCTGGTTTACCAAAATCAAAATATGAAGGCATTGGCTTAAGTACCAGTAGTTTGCCCTGAACTAAATAAGCCCCCCTGCGGAGCACTCTGCCCATATCAGTAGTAGAGGAGAACTGAAAAATCAGCCAGCCTGAGTCATGCATATGCAGAGTTGCATTGTATTTCCATACATTGGCCATGTATTTCCCTAGTATGGTGTAACCAGGAGTTTTACCAATTGAATATCCTATTAAACACATTTTCCAAATGTCTCTATTATCACCAAAATCTTTAGGTAACAGAGGGTATATATCCGAATGATGCATAGAGCAACCAGGAGGAAGAGCATGGCTAGAAAAATTGCTCTGCAAAGAAGAAACCCTAGTGTAATCTTCACCTATAGGAGATAGAGTAATACATGTTGAAGTGGAGACATGGGATGGCATAGTCGGGCCAGAAATGTTCGAGAAATGCTCAGATACACCCACAGCTAGTAACAACGGAGAAGATGACAAGGTTGTTTGAGGACTAGCCATAACAAGAGGTTGTTGAGAGCACCCTGTATCAAAGCCAAGACATCCATTCAAAGTTGGTTTTGTAACCCCAATCGCTGAAAGAGACCCAGAGATGTTCTTCGGGCCTAGGGTTTCAGTTGAGGGTATCGAATTATTCGGGCATAGGTTTTGTAACCCCAATTGCAAATTCGCTACAAACAACTCAACTTCGGCAACGAATCATAAATTCGCTTCAGAACATGCCACTTCGCAGTGAATGTTAATTCGCTGCAGACGACACAATTTCAGCTACGAATGCTAATTCGCTGCAGTCGAAACAATTTCGGCAGCGAATCACAATTTCGCTGCAGAATACACAATTTGGTAGCGAATGCTAATTCGCTGCAGAAGACTCAGTTTCGGCAGCGAATCGCTAATTTGCTGTAGATAACTTAGTTTTGGAAGTGAATGTTAGTTTGCTACTGTTAACACAGTTTTAGCAGCGAATCACAATTTTGCTGCAGAACACACAATTCGGTAGCAAATGCTAATTCGCTGCAGAAGACTCAGTTTCGGCTACGAATCACAAATTCATTGTAGATAACTCAGTTTCGGCAGCAAATGCTAATTCGCTACAGCCGACACAGTTTCGGCAGTGAATCACAATTTTGCTGCAGAACACACAATTTGGCAGCGAATGCTAATTCGCTATAGAAGACTCAATTTTGGCTGCGAATCACAAATTCATTGCAGATAACTCAGTTTCGGCACCGAATGCTAATTTTCTACAGCTGACACAGTTTCGACAGCGAATCACAATTTCGCTGCAAAACACACAATTCGGCAGCGAATGCTAATTCGCTGCAGTTGACACAGTTTCGGAAGCGAATCATAAATTCGCTGCATAACACACAATTCAGCAGTGAATCACAAATTCGCTGCAGACAACTCAGTTTCAACAGCGAATGCAAATTCGCTGCAGTCGACACAGTTTCGGTAGGGAATTACAATTTCACTGCATAACACACAATTCGGCAGTGAATCACAAATTCGATGCAGACAACTCAGTTTCGGCAGCGAATGCAAATTCGCTGCAGTCGACACAATTTCGGCAGTGAATTACAATTTCGTTGCATAACACACAATTCGGCAACGAATACCAATTCGTTGTAGAAGACTCATTTTCGGAAGCAAATAAAAAATTCACTGCAGACAACTCAGTTTCGGCAGCGAATGCTAATTCTTGGAGCCGATATAGTTTTGGTAGCGAATCACAAATTCGCTGCACAACACACATTTTGGCATGAACACAAACCACACATGCTGTAACACTCCAGCATATAAACTATCACTAAGTTCCAGCAGAACACACATATTGAAACCATCAATTTCAGCACATAATCCTTCAACAAATCCCAGCAAAAGACACACACTGAAAACCATCAATTACAACATATAATCTTTCAACAAATTCCAACATAACACACACATGCATGTTGGTTAGCCCCATAGTTAAAGCTAGCCCTCTACTATGATTTGTTATTTCCATTTTATTCATTTTTCTTTGTTAGATGTTCTGGGAATTGGCTTTATTTCATTTCTATTTCCTTGTCCCCTTAGTTAATTTTAGTTTCCTTCACAGCTAGCTTAGGTCTTAGGTCAATTTTCTTAGGGTCTTCTTTTTCATTTTCGGTTCTGGGTTTTAAGGAGAAGAGGAAGGGAGTTTCATGACCCATACCTTTTGAATCTAACTAAGTTTGAGGAAGGTTTGACAGTATTCTTTCTCCTTTCACGCTGGTTCTCCTCCTTCTTCTTCCTCTCACGTTTTTTGGCCCTCCTTTTCCTTTCCCTCTTAGCAGCTGTCCAATCTTCTCTCAAGGTCTCATCTTTCCCTCACACGTTCACGAGGCACTCTCTAGTGGTTTGGTTTAGGTTTCTGTTGGGAAAGAGAAAGGGAAGAGCAACATGCAGCTGGACATACAGCTGCAGTAAACAACTTTAGGAAGAGCAAGGGTCACCTTCTCTCTCCTCCTTATATTTATATTTCCTATTAAAAGAGGTGGGGTGTTTGGGGTTGGTTTAGATGTGTTCTTATCCTTGTTTTGGTCTATCCAAAACTAGTTTTACCCCTCCCTCTCAGCCCCTTAAGACAATTTAAAAAAAAATTGTGTTGCTGCTGATTTAGAAATCAGCAGCAAAACGACGTCGTTGCCGATTCAGGAAATCGACAGCAAAAACAGCGTCGTTATCGATTCAAAAATCAATAGCGAAATGACATCGCTGCCGATTCAGGAAATCGATTGCGAAAACTGTGTCACTGCCGATTCAGAAATCAACAACGATAGTGGAGTCATCAATTCTCTCTCTCTCTCTCTCTCTCTCTCTCTCTCTCTATATATATATATATATATATATATATATATATATATTCTTTTGGGTGTTTACAAGAACTGAGTTCTACCCCTAAGACACTCGAAATTACTCGTCAACGAATCAGACTTACTGCTATATAGGGTCTGTCACGACTCAGTCTTGATTGGTGACTCATAATTATAGTTTTATAGTTTCAAATTGAGTAAGATCAATCTTCTTAGTTAGTCAACATCTAAAACTACAATCCTTATAAGGAACCCAATTTTAATTCCCTCATTCTTTTACCCGAATTCTCTCTGAAAGTCAAATTTTTCTCTTTTATCTCAACTCCTAACCATATCACATATCATATAAGAGTGCCAAAAATAACTTTTAAGAGCAAATTTACTCTATTTCAATTCCCCCCTCTTAACATCATTTTTTTCTATTTATTTCAAAAATAAAAATAGATGATTAGTTCACCAAGATTCCATCTCTAAAGTTTATAATTTTCTAATATTACTTTTCAAGATTTTTATAAATTCCCAATTTTATCATTCCCAAAAGAAAAAAAAAACAATTTTATACTTTACTACTAATTAATAGCTAATAAAAAATTGAATTTTGATAATACAAAGTCAGCAAGGTCTAATAAGATCATTAATTTGAGGATATAGCTGGTTTCTACTGCAAATCACATTTACCGGTTACTTCCTTACTTATTTATATTCTGCCTTCACATGTAAATTAGGCTAAAATGTATTCAATTCTCAGCAAACAGTTATTCTTCCTTGGACTCACCAACTTCAAATCAATCTCATGTTGCATAGCTTTTCATTTTTATCATGCTTACACTTTTTATATCATTCCTCCGTGAAGAAAACAATCCCTTTACGAATATGTTTTTAATTTGCACTTCGTTTACAGCCAGTGAAGTGGATATTTTTATTTTTATTTTTATTTTTATTATATGTCATTTTTGTTTGGTAATATGTTCAACCTTTTTTTAAAAGTATTTTCTAAACTGTTTTTTTAAGTATTAAATTAATATTTTTTAATTATATTTTCCCATAATTTAATGTGATAATGTTAATATATATATATATATATATATATATATATTATTTTGATATATTTTTAATTAAAAATCCATTTTTGCAAAATTAACCTTTGTAATGTCAGGACTTTTTAATTGATTGTGCCAACCTGCATCATTCTCAGGATAAAAGATGGAAGAACAAAATCAAGAAGAGTCATCGCCAGAGGTGGATAAGAACGAAGGTAACGAGGGTAGGTGCAGCTAAAGAGTTGATTGCCCCACTAAAAAAATATGCTACATGTTCGGAGACAAAACGCCAACAAGTGGATTTATAACATGATCTGGGTTGTGCGTTTACTTGATCAACCTTGTACAAGGACATATGGTCGAATTAGGACTCACTTAATTGGGTTGTTACCAGGGCAAAAGCCATAAGGAGTGGCTGCTTGTTCAAAGTTACGAAGAAGGAAAGAGAAAAAAAATGAAAAGGTAAGAAGATCAAGCAAGTGGAGTTTTTAGTGGTTGCATCAGAAAAGTACTTCTTTCGAGCACCACTCCAACTTCACAGGTGAAGAGACCAACTTCAAATATCTCTCCAGATTAACAGAGAGAAATTGCTAGTGTGTATAAAATATTTCCTAAAGATGAAGTAAATGAAGCCGGTGCAAGAATTTTTTACGGAAACGGGATTCCTTCTAATGCCGTGAAGTCCCCATTATGGGTTGATATGGTGAGAGCATTTAAGGAAGCACCCATAGGTTATGAGCTGCCAAGGAGAAAACAAAAATTGCCAACATATGGAGTTTTTATTGTTTTGGATGATTGGGAAGACAGTAAGAAGGGGTTACATGATAAAGTAATGGTTGTTTCAGAAGGTGAGGCAATACTTATCACCAGCATTGATTGTTTCACATAAGACTTTTCAAGTGAATTCATTGTTGAATGCTCGATGAAGGCGATTGAATCTGTAGGTGCATATAATGTTGTTCAGATTTTGTCTAACAATACATCTGCTAATAGAACTGCTGGTAAAATCATTAAAACGACATATCTTCATATATTTTGGTCAGGGTGCATTGCTCACACTCAGTCTCTTGCTGAAAGAGATTGTCAAGTCAACTAACCCAAGCTTATCATTTGCTGCAAGGACTTATAGTTTGGGAAAGGGTATCAAGAACTACATAAAAAACCATAGCTCACCCTTTATATTTTTCTAGCCTATCTTGAACCAGATATTTTACAGATTTAGAAGCTAAAATATGAATGATATATAGAAAACAATGGTGTGTACAAGCTAAAATTTTCTTATCTCTTTTTCTTCTTGTAGGAGAAAATATATAGGCAGAGCTCTGAATAGATAGTGCTTCGAATAAACAGAGCTCGGAATAGGTAACAATCCTATTATAAGGAATTATAATAATATTATACAAGATTTGATGACTCCTATAATTGGTCAAATTCACATAATTACTGCCTAAACAAGCTTTGATCTGAATAGGCAATAATAAGATTACAAAATACAAGATGAGATCTAGTTCCTATAATTAATCAGACAACTCAACATGTCAACACTCCTCCTTAATTTGGAGCATAAATATCGGTCATGCCCAACTTGTTAATTATTCCATAAAATGCCTTCCTTGAAACTGTCTTGGTAAGAATATCAACTAACTGATGTTCTGACAGACGAATAGAAATTGTATGAGTTTTTTATCTAATTTTTCTTTAATGAAGTGACAATCAATTTCAACATGCTTCGTGTGATCATGCTAGACAAGATTATACGCAATGGAAAAGGCAGCCTTATTATCACAATGTAAAGTCATAGGATCCGTATAGTAAATCCCTAAATCTGTTAGGAACCACTAAATCCATAATAATTTGCATGCACCATGAGTCATGCCTTAAAATTCTGCCTCTGCACTCGATCGGGCCATAACTTTCTGCTTCTTACTGCGCCATATAATGAGGTTCCTGTTGACAAAAGTGAAGTATCCAGATGTAGATTTTCTGGTCATTTGATCCCCTGCCCAATCAGCATCTGTATATCATATAATGATAGAAACACTATGTTTTGAGAATAACAAACCTTTTCCTAGAGTACCCTTCAAGTATCTTAAAATTATGTTAAGTGCGTTCAAATGTTCTTCGCTAGGTGCATGCATACATTAACTTATGACGCTGACAACATAGGCTTATCCGGTCTCGTATGTGATAAATAAATCAGTCTACCAACTAACTATTGATAGTGGCCTATGTTCGTTGGAACCTGATTAAGAAAGATACCGAGCTTGTGATTGATGTTAATGGGGGTTGATGATGGTTTGCAATCAAGCATGTCAGTTTCTGTCAACAGATCAAGCACATATTTTCATTGTGACATAAAAATCCTGTGAGCTGATCTGGTGACTTCAATTCCTAAGAAGTATCTCAGATGTCAAAGGCTTTTCATTTCAAATTCAACAGTTAAATGTTCCTGTAACAGCGTCATCTCCTTTGGATCATCGCTCGTCAACACCATGTCATCCACGTAAACAATGAAAGCTGTTACCTTCCTATTTTTGTGCTTTACAAACAAAGTATGATATAAACTACTCTGTTTATAATTGAATGCCTTCATTACAGAGGAGAACCACCCAAATCAAGCTCTAGGAGATTATTTCAGCCCATATAAAGATTTCTTCAACCGACATACTTTGCTTCTATTTTCAGAATTGCACTACACGCCCGGTGGCAAGCCCATATATACTTCTTCTTCTAAGTCTCCATTGAGAAACATATTTTTAACATCAAACTGTTTCAAAGGGCACTCCTAACTAGCTGCTATAGATATAAGGATGTGGATTGTGTCAAGCTTGGCAACTGATGCAAATGTCTCTTGATAATCCACTCTGTATTTTTATGTATATCCCTTTGCAACCAACCGAGCTTTATATTTGTCAATGCTACCATCTATTCTAAGTTTCACAGTGAACACCCATCAACACCCGATTTTCTTCTTTCCTTCGGGTAGGGAGACAAGTTCCCAAATAGAGTTCTTTTGCAGAGCTTGCATTTCTTCATTTATGGATTTGGCCTAAACTGGAACTGTCAAAGCTTCCTACACATTATTAGTGTGAAAACCTTGGAAATTTATAATTTAAATATGTAGATGTGTAAACCCTCATGTAAACGAAAGACTGAAAGTGGTAATATTTTGATGAGTGATGAAAACCAAGATTAGAAATAATAGATAAATAATGATATATAATGGAAGAGATGACCTCTATAAAATGAATTTTGGTTTAGAATTCATAAGGACAGAGAAACTGGTAACGTGTTTTGATGGATAAAATAATGAGAAAAATAACAAAATATTTTTAGGAAATAAGTGAGGTAATAAAGAATGCATTATAATAAATGATAGTGCAATGAAAAAGGATAGGACTGAAGGTGCAAGCACCGATTAAACTCAGTGACGTTATTTTAAAACGGTAATAAGCCCGATAAATAAAAAAAGGTGGAAATCCTAAAATGAATACATTTCAAAATAATAAAATGACCGTAAAGGTTTAGAATGATAATTGATATGAATTTTGTTTGTGAAGATTGAACAAGAAAAATCTAGATTGTTTATGAAAAGTCATGAACTGAACAAGTTTATATTAGGAAGCAGAATTCTCAATCCAATCGTAGGATCGGGATGAAATTTTGCATGAAGTCTATTAATATGTTTTCCTACCTTGGTTAAATATCTCATCTCAATCGGAGTTTGATAAAGATTAACGATTTAAGCAGAAATAAACTAGATAGTTTACATGAAAAATAAAATAAAATACATAAAGGCATGAATGAGGGATAAAATTGTAATTATGGAAAAAGGTGTCTATAAAACTGCAAAGGCCACCGGTTAAAAGAAGAAGAAGAAGAAGAAGAAGAGAAAAGCGGATAGAGAGAGCTGCAGATTTTGGAGTAAAACCAATGATACTCTGGTGGCCATATCTCAGGACTCCACCGTTGGATCACGCTAAGTTTTGGATATGTTGTTCTTATTATACTTATCTACTAACAGAGCAGAGGGATTGGACGGAACACACTCCATTTAATAGCAATCATCATCAGAAATTTCCTGAAAAACAAAAAGGAAATGCACCTGCAGGGCAGTATGGTCACCGACCAATTTCTCTCTCTTCCACCGTTGGATCATGCTCATTCTTGGATATGTGGTGAACCTAGATGTGTCCTTCATTCTGGACGGTGAAGATCGGAAAATATTTCTCCGGCAAGGTTTCATGCATGTTGAACAGTATCTCGCCCATTTTCAGGTAAGCTCGGTTTTCTTCAGATCTAGGGAGATTTAACCGTTGGATCATTATGATTTTGAGATATATTATGTACAACTCTATGATATGTAGTCTGACCGTTGGATTTGAAACAATAATCAGAGGATGATGACTTATTGCCTTTTGAATCTATTACTAGTTTTGGCAAAATGTAGTAAGCTTGATTAAATACATGTTTTGATGAAATTAGAATTGTGTGGGTGTAGGTTTTATGAAAGATGTAATGGTAAAATATGTTCTTGTTGTTAGGATTATTATAGATTAATTGTGTATTCTTTATATAAGGGGAAGTATAATTATTGTGTAAGAATAGTAAGGAACATTGCTATATGAACATGTTGATTGAATACAAAGTTAACTTGTTGGTTGTGTGGATATAATTGGGGTGGAACCATGAAGAAATTGAAATGAAAGAAATATGGAAAATAAAACATATTTAAAGTTAGCATAAGTATTTTTGGCAAATTGTTTAGTTAATGAAGATTGTCATGGATTCTAACTAGTAGGGTGAAATTGTTGTTGTGATAATGATCTAAGAATATTAATTGTTAAGGTTTACCACATATGTTTAATCGCACGAGGAGAGAGCAAAAGAAAATGAATAGTATTGTCATGGATTCTAACTAGTAGGGTAAATTGTTGTTGTGATAATGATCTAAGAATATTAATTGTTAAGGTTTACCACATATGTTTAATCGTACGAGGAGAGAGCAAAAGAAAATGAATAGTTCATCATTTTGTTGTATTAATAATAATATTAGGAGATATCCCAAAAGGAATGAGTTTCCTTATTTTTGGTCTAATCTTTGCTATATTGTAGAGGTAGGGAAATTGTTTGAATGTTTTGCTTTAGAATTGGGTTGAATTTGTGATTTAATGATGCCAAATGACCTTGGATGATGTTGTTTTTGCAATGAAAATAAGTTGGAAGTTGAAAAGGATTTCCAAGGAATGAAAATCTTCATTGTCCATAACTTTAGCTATAAAGGAGGGGCTATTATGATTGTTGATTGTGAGCCTTAAAACAAAATAATTTGGAGTTGGTTTCTTCATAAAAGTTGTATCTCTATGTTTAGCCTTTCATAGAGATAAATCACGCCCAAAACTGAGTTTTACAACTTTAGATATGATTAAGACACTATATAGTGTTTTGGGTTGGTTAAGCTTAATTGATCGGAATTAGACAATTTTTAATCGTTGCTTGGAATTGCTATTGAGTGATAGTTTTGATAATAAAATTATAAGAATGAATATGAACATTAAAATGAGTAAGAGTATGAGATCTTAAAGAAAATTCCTTGTGATTAGTTTGAGAATACTAGTTGAATGAGAATTAAATGAAGATGTGATGTTGGTTGTATTGTTGATAAAAATTGAATCCCTAGTGGTACAGGGAAAGCTGTGGGGACTGGACAATTGCATGGAGTGGTAGTACGTGCACCTATTTTAGGTAGGTGATTCATCACCTTATTTTGTAATTATCAGTTTTTCTTAAATATCTGTGTTGTGTGTTTAATTGATGTTAAAAGAAAAAAAAATAAGTTGAGTGATTATTACAAATGAGAACTATTGGTAAGTTAAGAGAAAGTGCTGAAATTATTTGGCTAACAAAAGAGGTTAGCCGAGTGCTGAGTAATTCGAATGGAATTACCGGATTGATTTTGGCAACTAGGATGGGTTAGCCAGATTTCCTGGGTAATTAAAAGAGTTACTGGGTTTATTGGTAACCGAGGAAGTTAACTGAATATGGGGTAATTCGTATGGAATTACCGGATTGATTGGCTAACAAAAGAGGTTAGCCGGATGCTAGGTAATTCGTATGGAATTACCGGATTGATTTTGGCAACCAGGATGGGTTAGCCAGATTTCTTGGGTAATTAAGAGAATTATTGGGTTTATTGGTTAACGAGGAAGTTAACCGAATATAGGGTAATTCGTATGGAATTACCGAATTGATTGGCTAACAAAAGAGGTTAGCTGGAGGCTGGGTAATTCGTATGGAATTACTAGATTTATTGGTAACCGAGGAAGGTTAACCAAATGTGTGGGTAATTATTTGAAATTACTAGAATTATTGGCAATCAGGATGAGTAACCGGATAGTTAAGTTTTGAAGAGATTATGTGAATTAATTTATTGAAGTTAGAAGTAGTAAATTCTAAATGTTACGAGTAAAATAATTAATATATGACTAAGTTATTGAGTAAATTAATTAATGTGGTTATTGGGTAGACACAATGACTTGGAGATTGGAGGGGAATTGATAGATAATTGGTTACCATAGTGTTGGTGGCTAAGGATGCTTAGTGACCGTAGTGTCGATAACTAAGATTGTGTGCGAATGATACTTGGCAACCGTGGTTAAAATGCATATGATGTTAATAAGAAAAAAATAAAAATGAAAGGGGTTCGGCATGAATGGAAGAATCAAATGGCATTGATTAACCATTCCGGGTCGAGAATAGTTAATGATATCAATAGGTCACATTGGTATCGACAACCATTTCTGGTGTGAATAACTACTCCAAGTAAGGAGGCTAATGATGTCAAGGGTTCTTGACATCGATAATTTTAATGGTAAACCAGATATGAATAAGATTTGATTAACCATTCTAAGGAAGGAATAGTTAATGATACTGATCGGTTGTATTGATATTGACATGTGAATGTAATTGATTAGTCTAGCTCGATATTAGAAGACTAATGATACTAATGAGATTTATTAGTTTCAGTGATTACCTTTTAGCAACAGATTCAGAAAGGGAATATATGGATTAGTTATTCCAAAAGAATGAGATAAGCTAATGATACTAAGAGAGGAATATCTTGGTATTAAGTGAGAATTGATTTATAAGGAGATGGTGTTCGCAAACCATTGAGTTGTGTTGAGATTTCCAAAATGGAATTATTCTTGGCAAATGAGATAGGATATTAGATGGACATTGGTAATAGATGGAAAATATATGTTGTAAAAGAGGTTTATGCCTAATTTTATATATCAAAAGAAATTTCGTAGAGATTATTGTCTGCCATTGTTATTGCTTGTTACTAAATTTTTTTTTATAATTACGTGTACATGTTAATTTCTATTTTCAGGTCCATCAAGGTCGTGTCAAGAGTGATACTAGTTTAGTTGTCTTTTGCTTTTGACCATGTAAATTAAAAGACTTATCTCCTAAAACTTGAGATGTAATATAAATCCGTAAATTTGAATGTATGTCTTTAATCTAATTGTTGAAACTCTTAGTACCTTTTTGACCATGCATGTTTATAATTGAAATTGAATCTTTTATTTGAACTACATTATATGATGTTATTGAATAAGATGTGTTGTGTTGATGAGAATGAGTTGGGTTGAGACCTAGGATAATTGGGTCGTAATTGAGTTATGAGGAGATGTGAGATATTAGAAGTGTAAACAGGGTATATATCGATAACTTGGGACCTCCTAGTATAGGGGAGACTTTGCCGAAATTTTGGTGGAACCTGTATATCAAAAAAAAAAATTACCTGAAAATTTCCAATGTATCGCGAAAAAGAATGTAGAAAATCAGGGTTGTTACAATTAAGAATGGATACATTGGATAATTGATTAATAATGAGTGCATATGATTCAGACAGCCCATGGTCAGAGACATAATTATTGATTGGATATTGAACATTTACTCGACAATCGGGTTTATACTGTTTCTTTGAGACACCCTTATTGGATCTTTGTGAACATCTTAGGGTTCTATTATCCGGATTGACACGAGAAATATCAGTCAATCCATTGGACTCATCAGATATGAGTTGTAGGAGTACTTGGGATTCAATATTGAGGGGATTCGTTGGTTAATGGTGTTAACAAATGCAACTCTATATTTATTGGTGACTCTTCATCAGTGCTTCTACCCCTAAGCTTTTCAGTCATTTCTTTGAGCTTAAAAAATTCATTACTACCGCTCTCTTGTAGCAAATGTTCATTGCTAGGCTGCTCCTCCTAAGAAGAAATGGTGGATCATCCTTCTGAACAAAATGGTTCGGTCTCACGGAAGGAGACATGTAATTTTTTAGTGTGAGGATCATAGCATCTGTACCCTTTATACAAGTCTGAATATCCAACGAAAACACATCGGGTGGTGCATGGATCAAGTTTAATTCATAAAACCTTTGGAATGTGGACATAAGCAATACACCCAAACACTCTAGGCTCAAGATTTGGAAGGTGCGGGATGGACAGTAAGGATTGCATACGATATTGCAGTGTCTGAAAATCTACCACTCGAGAGGGTGTCCAATTGATTATATAAACAATAAACTTTGTAGCTTCTTGTTTAGTATTTAAAAGTGCATTTTTATCAAGGTTTTATATCATCGTATATCACTTAAAGTATCACTAAATTTCCTAACTTAAGCATGTTTTATAATAGCAAGTACGATAATATAAGATATCTTTAATTTATGGTAAATATTCATTTCAAATGCAGGCATGTTTCACAATTCAAATGATTGATTGATTTGTTTAACTATTGAAATTGAGAAGACAAAGAGAGGCCTAAGCTTAAAGAAAAGATGATGGTTTAATTCAAACTAGAACACCACTCGGTTATTAGATCATAACTGGAGCTGTAGAACTTGGATTTAAGTCTAGTTTATATAGAAGGAAAGCTAAGACATGGGCTTAAAACTTTCATGAAAAGTTTAAGATTCAAAATGGTCATTTTTAAGTTCAAGTGTTTAGTCCATATCTCAAGTTCTAAAAGTCCAAATAAGCTCATTCTTGTTTTGTTGGAAAGCTGAGACAAATGCCCAGAACTTTCATGAAGATTATCTGTTCAAATTACGATGTTAGCAATGACGTTTTGTTCAGACAAGAAGATAATGGTTATCACCAAGTCAAGAGGTGGCCACTCACTTAATAATTAGTCATCAAATCAATAGTTTTGAATTTTAGCCTATAAAAGGAGGCGTTTGCCATACATTTAGACATCTTGATTTTCAGATCAAGATCATATTCTTGCTTTTTTTTTCTTTGTATTTTTGTAATGTTTAAGTTTTACTTTAATTAATCTCTTGTTTATGCTTTTCATCATAACTACGTTCTTATCTAGTTTATTTATGTTCCTCTTCTTCACAATATTTAGCTAAGATTATTATGTCAAGGTGAAAAGGTTTCACTAATGGTGTTAGAATAGGTATAATATAAACTCAACATGGACTTCAATATTTATATCCAAGAAAGTTTGTTATTAACATGTATTATCTTGAAATCTTACTAATTCTTAATACCTTACTTGTTAAATGATTAATCTAGATTTGTGTTGTATAACTCTTGGTACAACAAATACTTGGCACTTTCATAGCATATTGTGTGGTATAACCGACACATGTGCTATGAAAAAAACTTGATTTGTTGTTAACATAAGTTAACATTATGAATTCCTGACAATGTATGATGTTACTAAAATAAGATAATTAATATAATCATGTTAATAATTTATAATCTGATTGGAACCTCATTTGTATGTGGTTTCCAGTTAAGTAATAAAATGAGTTTATATTATACTTATTTGAAATACCATTAATGGATCCTCTAACCTTGATATTTGTTTTTATCCTTATTTAATCCTTACATCAATATCTCATCTCAAAAGTTCTATTAAACTCCTTTACATTTATTATTTGTAATTTTATATAGTTGACCTCCCTATGGTTCGATCTTGGTCTTGCCGGGTTATTTATTACTTCGATACTCCTGCACGTGGGATAAGACTTCAATCTTTTGATCGTGTCACTTCTCCCTAGTAGTACCGAGGCATGTGCATGCTAAAGAGGGAAGCACGAACCACATCTAATATTTGTCTATTTTTTTCATTCAGCCAATCGATTTTGTTGTGGAGTATAAGTACATGAAGTTTGATGCCGAATTCGAATTCCATAGTGATGTAGATACTTTTGAATAGAAGTATCAAGGAATTCCATAGCATTATCAGTTTGCCAACTATGAATCTGTTTCTGATACTGAGTACCCACCATATTATGAAATTCCTGAAATGCTGTAAAAACATCACTTTTTTATGTAGCGAAGACATCCAAGTCGTTCTAGTACATTCATCGATAAATGTTATAAAATAACAAGCTTTTGATATTGTAGAAATTTTTGCAGGACCTCATACATCAGAATGTATAATACGATGGCTTTTAGCCAACTCACAAACATTGCAATGAAACTATGAATCATGGACTACATTAAAAAATGTGGTTGTAATTTTCTAAGATACCCAAAAGAAAGATGTCCCAATCGTTGGTGCCATAACCATATTGTTGCTTGATCTGTATCTGAACTTCTAGTTTGATACGCTTGGTTGAATTTTTATCCTCCATTTTCTGTAAGTTCTAAATAATAGAGTCCGCCTCGTTTAACACCATAACCAAGAATCTTCCAAGTCAGAATGTCCTGAAAAACATAGAATAAAGGCCAGAAGGTTACAGTACAATTAAGAGCAGAAGTAATTTGGCCAACTGACAATAGATTATGTTCAAGAGATGGGACAACCAGGACTGAGTTTAAAGTGAGAGTTTGAGTCAAGATGATAATGCCTTCACCAACGTAAGAGAGGTACTGCTGTTAGCTGTGGAAATAAAGGAATGTGTGGAAGAGTGAAGGGATTGTAACTGACCAATGTCTTTAGCCATGTGATCTGATACACCTATATCAATAATCCAATTATTATTCTTAGAAATTACAGAGAATGCATTTACCTTAAACACTACTTGAGTGAGCAACATTAGCAGTATGATACAATTTATCATCAATAATAGGTTGAGCTTCAGCCATGGTCATCATGGCCTTTCCTATGAATGTCTTCCTTGGTTTCTTTGAGACATCCCACCACTCAGGATAACCAATGATCTCATAACACCTTTGCTTTGAGTGACCCGATTCACCACAATGCCCACATACGAGACCTGTATATTTTCCAGCCGATGGATGATTACGGTTCTTCATTGTTTCAGACACTGGTCCTTAACGAGATTGATTTGTGATTATGGCAGAGTGTTCAGTAATTGATTGATAACTCCCCATTATTTTTCTTTGCTGAAACTCCCTCCTTATATAGGCATATGTACTCTCCAAGTCTAGATTTGGATCTTTGAGTAATATTTCTTCATGGACTTTATCAAACTCAGAATCAAGTCCACATATAAATATATGAACCTGAAGTCGATGTATTGTTGAATGCAACTAGAACACGCCTTCAACTGTCTCTCCTTGGGAAGCAGTTCTGTCATCGATTTCTTGGAATAAAGCAATCAGTTCATTGTAATAGGTTGACACAGATCTACCCTCTTGTTTGATAGAGAAAGACTTCTGATTTAATTCAAACAAACGGGTTTCATCCGAGCCATCATAGAAGGTCTTCAACACAGCCTCCCATATTTTCTTGGTTGTGGATAGACAGAAAAATCGTTGCATCAGTAACGGACTCATTGAATCAATACGCCAACTTTTCACCTTTTGAATTTTGGTGATCCATGTTGCAAACATAGGATCTTCAGGTTTGGGTTTTTTCGCTTCACTGATGAGGTATCCAGTTTTGTTACGATCACCAATGTGCATCTCCATTAGTTGAGACTATAGTGCATAATTACTTTCATCTAATATGATGCTGGTAAGGAATGCAGAACTGTCTTGGTGAATAATAATGGGTGATGCTTGGCTATTTTGTGGAACGGGAACAATTGGGTGGAGATTCGTCATATAATTATTATTTATGACTTTTAGGAGAAAAAAAAACGTGTGAGATTCGTGTTTGATCAATTCTATAATTTTGACTCTAATACCATGTAGAAAACAATGGTGTCTACAAGCTGTATTTTTCATATCTCTTCTTCTCCTTGTAGGAGGAAACATATAAGCAGAGCTCTGAATAGGCAACAATATTATTCTAATGCCTTGTTTGTTTCCAGGAATTCATTTTTCTGGAAACCATTTTCCCTACTTTTCCATGTTTGGCAAATATAAGAAAAATTAGTCAAAGAAAACTGAATTCGGTCAAAGAAAAAAAATACACTTTATGCCAGGAAAGTGTTTTCCTTTCCTTATTCTAAGAAAAACACTTTCCTTTTCTTTGTTGGCAAAATATGTACTGTCATCAAGTGATTATAGGGATTGGAGGAATTGGTGGATAAGACGAAGGGAATTGGTGGACAAGACATTTTTGTTTCCAAATTAAATTTAATTGGTTCTCAGTGATGGAAAATTAAAATTAAAATAGTTATTAACTTAAATGTAATATTTTATCCTCTACACAATACTTATTAAAAAAAAAAAGGGACTAATAATCACTTGTCAAATGCATATTAAAAAATATTAAAAAAGGGACTAACAAACATATTAAGCTTTTAAAATTGAAAAAAAAAATATTAATAGGTTTTATTTATGAAAAAATTCACAAGGTTATATCTCTATAATATTATATGACATGTATAGTTATATTTTATAAAATAAGCTATGTATGAATATAGGATATAATAAAAAAAATTCATCATTATACTTTTTAGATTTTATTTTTTTTATTGTAAGTAATTAAATATTTTATATTAAATATTTTATATATATTAGATAAACTTGAAAAAAAAAGTTAATTCATTAATAAATTATTTTCCAGTTCATTTTCCATAACATAAACAAACACTGGAAAGTGTTTTCCAGTTCATTTTTCATAACACTGCCAACCATCAGAAAATACTTTTCCGGAATTCACTTTCCAAAAGAAAACAACTTTCCTGCAAACAAACAGAGCCTAAAAAATTATAATAATACTGTACAAGATTTGATTTGAATAGACAGTAACCCGGTTACAAAATATAAAATGTGATCTAGTTCTTATAATTAATCAGACAACTCAACATGTCAACAGTAAAGAATGCTTTGATAAACTTGGTTTTGAGTGAAGAATGGGGTGAACTTAAGAAAGGTAGGTTGAACTCAAGTATGGGGCATGGAGAATTAAAGAAAGTTGTTACGGATGATGACGTTTGGGAGATGCTCAATATCACATTGATGTGTATTAAGCCAATATGGGACAGGATCCGGAATTGTGATTCAAACAAGGCCTGCATAGGGGAAGTAGAAGTCCATCAGAAAATGAATGATCTGTTGGGATCCCCATGGGCGTGTTTGTCGAGAGGTGTTAATTTGTGTTAGGAAGTTCCAACTAGACCTTGTTGCTATGGGATGGGAAAAGATGGAGATAGCATTACGTAGTCCTACATATGAGCTAACTCCGTATTACTATTCTGATGATTGGTTGACAAGTCTATCCCCAGCTGGAGAGGAAAGAAATAAACCTCATGCTGATCCCGGTGTTCATCAGGCTTATCTGAATGCTTTAGATCGACTTCGTTAGGGATATCAAGGAAGCGTCACAAGTATGGCGTCAGCCGAGTGGTTTTATCAGCAACGGAGGATTTTGTGATCCTTTACGAGCAATAAAAGTATGGAGGCACTATCATGGTGGCAGCTATAAGGTGTAAACGCGCCTGAGCTGTCCAGCTAGGCAGTTTAAGTGTTGTCTCAGAGTGTCAGCATTACCTGTTCAGAAAGAGCACTGACTACCCATGACTATATCCATAATGTCAAGTCGACGTGGAAGCAATTGAATAGACGAACTATGCGATGCTTTATGGCAATGAATTTGATGCTGCAGAGGCATTGCTAAAAACATTGAGAGTGCACCGAGCAGTTCAAAGCATATCATATTTTCAGATAGTTCATTTCAAGCATCATCTGATTCACAGATGGAGGGAACTGCACAGGGTAAAAAGCTTCGTTTTAGGTTAAATTTAGAAAGCTTCCTTTGGTTTTTGACTAGGAAATGAACAAGTCAGAGTGCTTAGCTGATAGTTGTTTCTCCTTCGTAAATTCTTTTAGCTTTTGGTTGTGGAATGTGAAAGAATTTAAGAGTCATTCTTGTTGGACCATTGACTTGTGCACCTTCGTGTGCAGGGAAAGTCGAATTGATGCCCGGAAAAGAACGGTGCTGCCTATGTCCTTTTGTGAACTCTCTCTTATCATCATGGCTTCTTACCGCGGTTGCTCTGATTAGAGGGTGTTTGGGAGTGTGGTAGCGATTGTTTTTTAAATAGCTTTTCGTGCCGAAAAACATGTCAATAATATTTTTTTTATTTTTTAAAAATTATTTTTAATATCAGCACATCAAAACGATCCAAAAAGTACAAACCGCATTCAATTTTAGTAAAAAAAAAAAATTGAAATTTTACGAAAAGCAGGTTGAACCTCAATACCAAACGGACACTTTGGCTCTCTAACTACTCATTGCTGCTCTAGAGTAAATACGTGATCAGACCATGTTTATTATACAATACTCTAAATGGTATGAGGGTATTATTGTTTTTTCATATCTAAAATCACTGTGGATTATAACAGTAATCTACAGTACTTTTTTTTTTAATTTTTTCCCCAACTTTCTCTTTTTTTATATTTTTTTTTTTTTTTTCAAAATCACTTTCCCTTTTTTTTTCAACTTTCTTTTGTCTTTTTTCATTTATTTTTTTCCAAAATTATTTTTGTTGATTTTACTTTTTAAATATTGAACTGGTTAAAAATTTTGCTTTGTAATTTTTTCTTATCACTGTTCTCCCACATCCAAAATCACTGTGGATTACAACAGTAATCCACAATGCTTTTTTTTATTTATTTTTTCCCCCAACTTTCTCTTTTTTTATTTTTTTTTTCAAAATCACTTTCCTTTTTTTTTTCAACTTTCTTTTGTTTTTTTTTCATTTATTTTTTTCCAAAATTATTTTTGTTGATTTTACTTTTTAAATATTGAGCTGGTTAAAAATTTTGCTTTGTAATTTTTTTTTAAAAATACTGTGGATTTCTGCGGTGTACTCTCATATAGTTTTTTTATTGTTTTTATTTTTCAAAATTCTATTTGTCGATTTTTTTTAATATTTTAATTTTATAATTTTTTTCTTTAAAATATTATTGATTGCTGCGGTGTTTATCCACATGGTATTTTTTTTTGTTTTTTTATGATTTTCTTCAAAATTATTTTTTTTTATTTTTTAATATTGAGCTGGTTAAAAATTACAGTTACAATATGTGACAAAACACTGTAACTTTCCTCGCAAATTACCTCTAAATGGTGTAAGGAAATCACTGTTCCCCCACACCCAAATCACTGTGGATTACAACAATGATCCACATTGCTTTTTTTTTTTTGCATTTTTTCATTTTTTCCCCAACTTTCCCCTTTTTTCTTTTTTCTTTTTCCAAAATTACTTTCCTTTTTTTTATTTTTCAAAATTATATTTATCGATTTTATTTTTTAAAATATTTTAGTTTTGTAATTGTGTTTTCTTTAAAACATTGTTGATTGCTATAGTGTTTCTCCGCATGGTTTTTTTTTTATATAATTTTCTCTGAAATTATCCTTTTTATTTTATTTTTTCATATTGAGCTGGTTAAAAATTACAGTTACAATATGTGACGAAAGCACTGTAACTTTCCTCATAAATTACTGTGGATTGCTACAGTGTTTTTTCACACATGATTTTTTTTCTGTTTTGTTATGTTTTTTTCCTAAACTTATCTTTGTTAATTTTATTTTTTAAATATTAAGCTGGTTAAGAATTGCAATTACAAGTAAATATAAGTTTTTCTCACAAAACACTATGGATTGACACAATTTTTCCTCACATGGTTTTTTTTTCCAGTTTCTGTTGTTTTTTCATTTTTTGTAATATTTTTTTCAAAAATTATCTTCATCGATTTTATTTTTTTTAATATTGAGTTGGTTATAATTTAAATTTGTAATAAAGCTTTATCATGTAGGGAAAGCATTGTAGTTTTTCTTACAAAACATTGTGGATTGCTACAGTGTCTCTCCACATGATTTTTTTTTCCTTATAATTTTTTTTAAAATTATCATTGTCAATTTTATTTTTTTAATATTCAGCTGTTTGAGAATTACAATTACAAGTTATTACAAATAAGGCTAAATCATGTGAGGAAGAACTGTACCTTTCATCATAAAATACTGTGAATTGCTACTGTGTTCCAACATGATTTTTTTCTTTTCTTTTTTTGTGTTTTTTTCTAAAATTGTCTATGTCAATTTTTTTTTAATATTAAGCTGATTAAGAATTTAGCTTTGTGTTTTTTTTTCTTTAAAACATTGTGAATTGTTGCAGTGTTTTCCTATATGATTTTTTTTAAAATTATCTTTGTTGATTTTTTTTTTAATAATGAGTTGGTTAAGAATTATAATTACAATAAAGCTAAATCATAGGAGAAAACGTTGTAATTTTTCTCACAAAACACTGTGGATTGCTACAGTATTTCTCTAAATGGTTTTTTATTCTATTTTATTGGGGAAAACATTATAGTTTTCCTCACAAAACATTGTTAATTGTTACAATATTTTTTCTCATGGGTTTTTTTCCCTTCCAAAATTATCTTTGTTGGTTTTTTTTAATATTAAATTAGTAGAGAATTTAGCTTTGTATTTTTTTTTCTTTTTATTAACAAAAAAGCTAAATCATGTGATGAAAACACTGTATTTTTTCTAAGAAAATATTGTGGATTGCTACAAATTATTTTGTTCAGTCTTTGAATTTTTGATCATAAACACAATATTTTTTTGTTGTCATAAAATATTTACTTCATCATACCTTTAATTTCTATTACTTATATGTATAATTATATCATTATCAAATATATTTATTTTATATACCTGGAACAACGCGTGAGTATGTCATCACATCTTATCTATATCGGCCCTTCGAAGTTTGAATGAGAGAGGCAGGATTCCCTGCCGTACTTGGTTACAGGTCCCTAAATGCATTTCTCAACAAGATCGAAGGATTCAAATTTTGCAATTAATAAGAGGAACTTATTCACGGTAAAATAATAAGGAAAAAAAAGAAACAAAAAAGTTGAACACAAATACGGTTTATTCAACTCTTCACGTCCTCGGGTTTTGTAAATATAAAGGCTATTCAACATTGCAGGCTTTTCAAAACTACTACTCTGAAACAAAACAGAGGCTCCAGGGGGACTCAAATCACTACATGCAGTTTCAAAAGGTCTGGGGATAATAGCCAAAAACAAAATCTCCCACAATACATGCAGTTTCAAAAGGTTTCACAGGCCAATGATACTGCAGCAATTGTAAGGAAATCAAATTTGCTGTCATGAAAAGCCAAACTGGGATATGCGCTCTTCTGCCTCTCAAATTGGACCATTGACAATGGAATTAAAGGATAACTCTTAAGTTATCAAGAAAAGAAGGATTCGAACTTTCTGGATGCACGAATCCTTAAAAAAATCGATAAAAAACATGGTGCATCAACTGCCTCATTTCTCTTCTAAAAGTAATGAAGTGCAAGAAACTAGGGAGGACAATTCCTCTTCCGTGGCCAATCCAAAGCCTCCCCATCTTATTCTTCCAAATTTGTCAAGTAGAAAAATATACCTGTAGAATGACAACAAGAAGAAGCATTTTTTAGAACCGACTCTCTGCTAGCGAAGGGATAAACAAGAATGTAAAGCTTTTGTACCCAGTGAGAAGGTTCAATATTCTGAGATCCTTTCTTATGTAATAATGGTCACCAAATGAATAAACCATTTGCTTCTGAAGTGCATCATTTCCATCAGTATCTGATTTCCTCATCATCCGAAGTAGCATTTTCTTGATTGGTTTCAAACATAAAAACCACGAGTCTATAAATGACACCTGGAAAATGTGAAATCTTGATTACCAACTCACATAAGGAGGAAAACATTAACAATCTCAATTACAAGAAACACCTGAAAACCAAAAATCAGATTATGCCCCTTGGCATCGATCTTATGTTCTCGGCTAAATTATATCAACTCCAAAGGTTTCAGCAAGCGTATTGATGTACCTTTTGGCATTTTATAGGGCAAGCCAGGATGTGGCAAGATCTAGCAGTAATTTGTTGTTTTACCCAGATATGGATCATAATGATGAAAAATCTTGGATTTACAATTTTCTACTGCCAATTTATGTATGTGCACTGAACAATCACTTTGGCTAAGAAAACATTATTGGAGGCACACAAAAATATTCAGGAGGCAACAATTGTATTATCCTTGCTGCCTTCCCAAAAATTAAAAAAAAAAAAAGGAAAAAAAATATATGATAAATTTTGTCCCATGTCTTGATGCCCAATCCAACAATTACACGTTACCAAAATCAAGAAATTGAAGGAAACTACACTTTAGTACCTCATATAGGTGAACATTTTTTGCATCACGAAATGCTTCGAGGAAAGGCATGCTCCAAGAATTAATCATTTCCTGCCAATGACAGAAAATTTATCTTTTAGCATGAGTAAACTTAACAAAAGGCCTTTTATCCAATAGAATTAATAATTATAACATAGCCTCAACCAGTAATTTGGTCTTGCAATATTGTATAATCTTGAAATTTCATGGCATTATCCTCATAACTGCCAATAGGGAGAATTAGTTGGCATGCAGTGGAATTCTAATTTTTCACAGCCCCTTTGTCAACAAAAGTGAATCAATCCATGTTTAACAACCTATTTTGGAGAATAGAACTTGACCATGATAGGATTTAATATTCTTCACTTAGGACTTGGTTCATTGCTTCTCTTAAACCTGTTCTCACTACAATCCTCACAGGGCTTTATCGAACAGGTTAGCTAAGAATTGTGCCAAAAGTACAAAGCAGAAGACGGTGCCTGGCCTAATATTGTCAGGTCAAACTACCATGAATTGGTTCTAGCAGCAGATTACAGAGTTGATCATTTGGACCTTTCAACTCATAGATAAGGATTGCAAAACTATGACTAGGGATATTCCCGAAACTCAGAAAAAAAGAAGAAGGAAGTGAGTAAGACAAAAGAGAAAAACTTGGACAAAATAAAGAAAAAAGTAACCTAGACAAAGAGAAAGTGACTTAGAACAATCCTTTTTGTTGATAACCTCAGACCAGTTGATCCAACATTGATTCACATGTAATCGATCAAACAGTACTTGAAAAAGAAAATGTTTCTTCTGCACAGATATGAAATGTTCAAAATGTTCTTTGTTCAAACATACTAGACATAAGCTTCATTGTACCTAAAGTAATTTTTTGTACCTCCTTTATTTGTGCCTAAAGTAATAGCAGTTAGCCAGATGAAGATACTGCATTATAAAGTGGGTGAAGATACTGCATGAATGTATCATCTCAATAGAAGTTAGCCAGATGAAGGAAACACTTGAGATACTTCCAACATGAAATGAACTATAGAACATTTTGCTTGTCTGAACATGGATGATGTCATGCTAATTTAGGCATTATTTGAAAAAAAAATATTAAGTGGGTTAAACAGGATGAAGAAATATAATAATATGGGTCAAGGAGGAAGAAGCGGCTTGATTTTGAGTCCAATTACCCCACAATAGGATGTAATCAAACTGTGTCCAGCTTTATCCAAACTAACTAAACTCGAATGTAGGCAATTGTAGCATACTGGCAAATCTTTGAGTTATACAGAATTCCTTTTGATATAATGATTGGACTTTCAATTTTGAGGTAATTATATGAAGGTATATACCCTTAATTTTTTGTAATCATATTTAGACATGCATCATAGAAAATAATTGTTATTTTATATATATATATATTGAAAGAAAGGAAGGTTTTAGTAGTAACAGCTAAAAACTGGATTATAATGAGAGAAAATCCTCCAAGAATGAAAAACCACAGAAAGTCTCTCCCTGAAATTTTGCTAAAGAAACTTCCCCAAATGACATGAAAATGAGAACACACCCGTTTGAAAAAAACCCACCAAGGACAGTTTGAGGTCACTATCACAACCAAAAAGACATGGCAAACACTTTTGAGTCATATCACACAGCAGGGAAGAGATCAAAGTAGCATCCAAAACTACACCTGCAGAGCTTGAGCAGGCCTTACATGACTTGGAGAAAGAAAGCAATGACAAGACATATAAAGATGGGGTTTCCAGAGCTTTAAAATGTAACCATCTTCAATACTAATAGCCATAATCTGAGCAACCAAACAAGATTGGAAGAACTGATCTCTTTCTATGGCAGGGCTATAACTAAAATATTCCTCCAAGAGGGCATTCCCTCTATCAATCTAGCATATGCTGCAATCAAGTAATGACAAGTAACACAGCACAAAGGTAAAAGATACAATCCTATCCATCAACCATTGCCTCAGAAGGATAAGATTACTGAAAATTCTAGACGTTTCTCCATCCATAAACACCATATTCCAGACAACTACAAAAAGGCACATCTCCACAAACTCTTGCCATCTGTCCTCCCAAAACCCACCAAGTGCCAAAAAAAAAAATATCTTCCACTCAGCTGGGAGTGGTTCATCACAACCAGACAACAACCTGCGTCATAGATCTCAGTGAACTGTGATGTATGAGAAATGGAGAGGTACCTATCTACTATCATAACATATGACACGTACCGGAATAGAGGGCTTCAAGAAGCTCCTTATCCTAACCAAAGACAACTTGTTAGTGTCAATATCATGAAGTACTGACATACAAGTAAAACGATTTACTACAGAAAACACCTGGTTTTCCAACTATAATTGAGATAAAAGAAAGAAGTTGATTTCAAAGCCAAAGTAAGATGAGAAGAGAAAGATTTACAAGAAAGAAGATTGATTTGAGAGCTAAAGTAAGATGAGAAGAGAAAGATTTACAAGAAGAAAAAAGAACAGGATCCCTCTAAAGTCCATACATGAATACCACGAGGAGCTGAACATGCCCCTCTTGATTTATAAAAAAGAATATGTCCTAGGAAACATTACCACCATCCATCCAATAAAATTTGGAAATGGGTGGATTGTACAGCATGGAGAGATATAAAAAACACTAACTGACTAGTCTGGACTGCCAACATATTTTGAGTGCCTGTACAACTAAAGTATGTGCTAAACATTTTCTTCACAAGCAGAGAGATATTCCACCCCTCTTTATTAGAGTAGATTGGCTTACTAATGTTCTTGAACAGAAAAAGGCTTCATGTTCTAAAGTGGAATATAAATTCAAGTACCTGTCACTTCCGATTTAAATATTCTCCTTCTCCATCTCTTTCCGTGCTGTTGTTTTCCTAGTTTTTTCATTACTTCTAGTAAACCAATCATCACTTACATCCAATTGTTTGTTAGAAAGTTGCACATCAAAGTATTTTGATTTAGTTTGAGGGCTGTAGCCTAAACTTTTCTCTCTTTCTGTTATCTGTGAACGCTTTGATCTTCTTCTTCTCTTCCTTTTAAATTCTTCTAACCACACAGTTACAATGACATCCCTATTTCTTCTAAACAAGGTTCTAATCTACCCTGATTTCAGCTACACCAAAGTGTAGCTTACTAAAACTCCTTCACAAGATACGAATCCAAACTGTCCTACATCAAATAAATTAACAAACTCCACCCCATACCTGAGAGCTAGCTCGAAATGAAAGACACATTAAAGTTGCATCTGCACCGACCACATTTCCATCGGACCTGATGGGCAGCTTTAAGGAAGTACCATTAGAATAATTCACTTTGACATCAGGAAATTTCACAGCCGCTACTGCAGGGATTATAATTTTATTTGCCACTGCAATCTACATTTAACAACCATTCAAAAGTTTAAACTTCAACGAAATGCCTTTAATCTAGCACAGCAGATTAAAACCAAAAATCCAAAATACAAACTTTCTCTTAAAAAACCACATTTACACAAAAAAAGAAAAAGAAAAAGAAAAAAGAAATATTACCTTACCACCATGCTTCTTAAACTCAGAAATGTCAGCGAAATACCCTCTATTCAATTCATCTGCACTGCCCTAAATCACATCTAAGCCCTTAATTACTTGCATAAGGAGTAATTTTTTAAAAAAAAAAAAGTCAAAACATGGAGTTCTAGTACTGCAACTCACAGTCTGGCACGCTCTTTTTCAATAGCTGCTTTGTTTCCAATCTGCAAAAATAAAGGGCAATGAAAGATAGGTAATGTTTGGAATCAAGAAATCAAGAACAGGAGTAGTAGCATACATGCCTTGTGAATGTCAAGAAATCGAATTTGCGTTCGAAAAAAATGTTGACAAGAAACTGAAGAATCAAATACGGCTGGTGTTTGTTGTTGAGATGATAGAAAAGTTGAAGTTCTAGTCCACTTATTTGTATGCTTTATCAATCGATTTAGCCTCAACATCTCCTCTTTCTTTAGTTATCTTGATGCTGCGTTTCTCTGTTGCCTCTCTCTGTAAATGTAATGACCGGAAGAAGTTCAATTGCTTGTTTTTGTCGAAGCTGGGTGGTACCCACCTTGAGTTACCCTAGGCCCAATGCCTGACATCTTTTTTTATAAAAACAAAAATGCTAAATATTAATTAAAAAAAATGGATTACGAGTCATTGGATATGATCATGTAATTGTGGTTCCACTAACGGATTCCACCTTAATAAATCTGAAATCATTGTTACCGCCAGTTTTAGAGTACTGCAGATATTATTTTTAAAAATATTTTTTATTTAGAAAATATATTAAAATAATATTTTATTTTATTTTTTAAGACTAGTATATTAAAAAATCTAAAAAAAATGATAATTTAAAGCTGAAAAAATTTAAAAAATTTTAAAAGTATGATTGTCCAGGACTACAATGTTAAATGAGGCCTTATTAGATTTTTTCTAAGACCTCAATTGTTGATTGAAAAAATTAACTTAAGTTCATTTTAAAATACTATTGTTTAAAGAGGTTTTTTTTAAAAAAAAAATTATAAACAATGTTGTTCAGAGATAAATCTAAAAACCTAGAATGAATAATTTTGAAAAACAAATCTTTGGAATTGACCTAATCAAATCGTGAATTGACCTATTATGTCACTTAGTTTTAATTAAATCAATTCCTAATCTAATTTGAAAGCAATGACTTGAGACAAGTTTAAGGGCAGCAAGTCACCGTTATCTAGTGACCTACGTTGAGTTTAATAACTTTACTTAGAGATGATCATGAGTCAAGTAAGAGAAGGTTTTTGATACACTCATATATAACATTATCCACTCATAATTACAAAAAAAGAGGCTCTTTTATTTATTGTGCACGTACATTCACATTTCATTATGGCTTCACAGAAATAAAATAATCATTTTGCCCTTGCCAACAAAAAAAACTTATAACTTGGTATGATGAGTAATATAGTTTTTTCAACAAGATTAATTGTCAACACAAATTTCACGGGGGCATATAAGTCTTTTCACTTTTAAGATGCGCAATAAAATTACTAAAATACATTTAAAAGCTAAATTTTTTTTTTTTGATCAATTGTAAGAATATAATAGATCAAAATGAAACAGGTCAGAAAGCTCGCAAGTCATATATATATAAGTACAAATCAGAAGCAAAAGGGAACATGCTCCCATTCATCAAAAATACAGGGAGACAGCTAGCTACCTAGAGAGAAAATCAAAAGTAAAAGTTAAATTAATTAAACTTAACGGAGATGGGTTTTTCTGAAATTTTTGTTTTCCTACTATTCGTTAAGTTTTTTTCATTGTTTGCGTCAATCCTCTCTTTCTTTGTATCTATTATGGCACACCAGTAAGAAAAAATAATATTTCATTTTTTATTGTCCATAAACATATTAGTAGCATAATGTTTTTTTTTTTAAATACATTATTCAAAGATTGTTGTAATTTTATCGCAGAAACACAACTCATAAAAAACCCTAAGCAAGCCATATCAGAATTAATTGAAATTTCATATACTACTTGTCATAACCCAATTTTAGGTTATTTCCTAAAATTTATTTTTTAAAAAATAAAAAAAATCATAATAAAGGCTGGTAACATAGATAAAGCAAACCAGAGAATTAAGCTGCTATTTTGGAGGAAATTCATGGCCTAATTGTACCCCATTATGCCCAAAATTAGAAAAAAAAATGCAAATTCAAGGTCAAATTAAATGATTATAGGATGAATTTGCATAAAATTTAAGTCCAAGGACATAATTAAATTTTTAATAGGCCAATTTGATTTAATCATGGGTCAAATTAAATTTTAATTATGTTTAAGAATTAATTTGGGTCAAATTAAAGGATTTAATTAAGTGCATGGACTTAATTATACTTTAAATGGGTCAAATTAATTTTATTTGGGGCTTAATTGGTAAAACATTAAGTTTGGGAGCCTAATTTGAACTTAATTAAAAAGATTGGAATTTTAAGAGATCAATTTTTTTTTTCAAGTTAATTAATTGAAATTAGGAGCAAAATGGCAAGAAAATTAAAGTTTTGGGGTCAATTAGAGGTTAAATTGATAAATTTCACAGCCAAGAACCATTCTGCAATAGGTGGCTAATTATGGGGGCTCAATTGACAAAAAAACCAGGGGTGAAATTAAAAAATTGAAAGTTTAATGGTCAATTAGGGGTTAAATTGCATAAATCCAAGACCAAGAACCAAATTGCAAAAGACGTGTAAATCCGGGGCTAAAATTGAAATTCCACAGGGACATAATTGCATTAAAATAAAAGTTTATGGTCAATTAAAGGTTCAATTGAAACCAATTGAAAGCTGGAGGACTAAATTGAAAATCAGCCCAAATCCCTAATTCCACCAAAACGACGTCGTTTTGTATTAAAAAAAGAAAAGGACTAGATGACGTGTTGTTTGTTTACTATTCATTGTCTTCCCCATTTTACCCGAAAAAACATGAGAGCCTAGCTTGCAGGTGCATTTAATGCTTAATTTCTCCATCAAATCGAACAAAACTTGCATGAAAATGATCCCCTACAGTTTCTCTACAACCCCATATGAATGGTCCAGGATGAATGACAGCACGGCGACATCGACGATGACGTAAATAGGTCAACTCAAGCAGCCTTTTCCTACAGATTTGACAACTTAGGTATGCTACTTTGAACCAATGGTTGGAATCCTTCTCAACCAAATCAAGAGCTGAAATTTTACCCCCGTGTAGACAAGATTGCCCTCTTCCACCACCTATAAATAGAGGTGGATTTCATGGCCTAAAGGAGGAGAAAATTGAGTCCAAAAATCAGAAAAAACCAGCCACCTCTCCAATTTTTTTCAGCAACGAGTCTTCTATCTTCTTTCTCTCTCCGACGTGGCCTTCAGCCACCGCCACCCTCATCACCAATCTTTCCACCATCAGCTTCACCACAGAAACCTTTCTCCTGCACTAACAAACGGTTTACCAGTGGTAGAGCAGCCATTGTAAACGTCTTTCTCTCCTCTACAAGACGTTTCTTCTTCCTGTTGTGACCAATACAGGCCTCCACCACTGCAGCCGCCAACGAAGACACCGTCCTCTCCACCAGCACGACCACGGACCCTCACCACCTAAGGTGATCCTCCATCCCTGCCTTGCATCAACCGTCCTCGTTGTTCACTGCATGCAGAATTCATTCTGCATACAGCGACCAAAATAATTAGTTTGGCTTTGGGTCGGGCCAGTTTTGGCCCAGCCTAAATGGCTGGGCTGGATCCGGCCTGGCCCTCATTTGTTTTTTTTTTAAATATTGAAAAAATTTATGATTTTTCTCGCATATTTTTCTATTAATTTTGTATAATATAGGGTTGTATATTTACACTATAAAATACAAATCTGATATTAAAATACCCGATTTTCTCCGAAATGTTTCAAAAAAAATTCAAAACATTTTCATAAAGAAAAAAAATATTTTATTGCATAGGGCCAAATCCTAAAATTTTTCCAAGTATATAAAAAAACAAAAAATTACATCTTTTTCATGTTTTAAAAATCCAAAAATAGATATTGTAACTAGTTTATGACTATCCATTAGGATTTGGCCAACATGTAGACTTTAATATTTGTGGGGTGTAAAATTACACGATAAAGTACACCCTTGGGTATTAAAGATATAAGGTGTAAAAATGCGATGATAAAAATCAGACTTTAGAACGGTTAGGATTTAACCTAATAAGGTAGAGACTTTCTCATGAAGAGAGATCTACCTTGAACTTTAGAAAAGACTAACGAATAGAAACACGATTTAGAGAAAATAATCAAATAACAATTCAGCTTACCCCAAAACTCCCCTCAAGAACCCTAATTTAAGAACTTAGATCTTTGTATAAAACTTACCTAAAAGTGTTAGAAATTGATCTAGCAAGGTGGTTTGTTCCTAACTGTGTTTTCACTTCCCAAAGCTCCTTCTCCCTCAAATCTTTTGGTCTCTCCTCATTTTTCTTATGTTGCCGCCAGCTTCCACTCTCATTCTCTCTTCAATTTGTTTTGTTTTTTATGTTAAATCTTCACTCAAACCCCCCTAACACTCTAAAACATTGGTTTGCATGTGTTTCTCTTTATATGATCTTTAAGAGAAAAGTGATAAAGAGAAGAAAGTGGCTCCACCCTCTTCTCTTTTGTTTTTTGTCGTCAGCCCCCTTTTCTTCCTAGAACTAACAGGTTTTTTTCTTATTATTTTTATCCCTCACTTATTCATGTCTTTTTATTTTAGTTGCTAATTCTTTATGTTTCTTATATAAGGCCATACTCTCATCTTCATACACTTAGTCCTTCTCTTTTTACTTATGACATTTTCTTCAAGTTAAGAATTCCATGCCTCACTAATGGCCTTTTCTTCAATTACTTCAATTTAATCATTCATTTTCTATGGGCTTGCAAAAATTTCTATGGGGTGGAGGGGACAAACCCTTAGAGAGTGGTCGCACGCATGAGAGGTATGTAACCTCCCTAGGATGGCATGGGGCATGAAAGACCTCAATTGAGCAAAGATCTTACCAAAGACTGGAAGGTCTATAGCATTCCTATCAATGGCATGAGGACTTAATAGCCCTCTACTAAAGAGTGGTCAATAGTGTGTGAAAGGTATGTGACCTTCCTAGGATGGTATAAGGCATAAGAGCCCATCATTAGAGAGTGGTGCCAGCCTAATACTACATTAGAGAGGTGAGATATCAAGATCAATCCCTAACAAATTAGTGAGAGGCCTTTTGGTATCACTAAAAGGGAATTGGAGGGGTCTGAGACCAACCCCTAGCGAATTGGTGAGAGACTCTTGTGCGTCACCTAGAGAATATGCTAGTCCGAGACTGTATTGAAGAATAGAGGATCCGAGATCAACCCCTAGTGAATTGGTGAGAGGCCTTTTGGCATCACCTGAAGAATAATTGATCCAAGATCAACCCCTGGTGATTTTATGAGAGGCCATTAGGCATTACCAAGAGAATGTGCCATTATAATAGGGAGATCTCATACCCACCCTTTGGAAATTATAAGGCTATTACTCTAAGGAGACCAAGTCAACCCCCTTTAAGGAGAGTGATGTTATTGCACTAAAGAAACCAAGTCAATCTATTCATTGAAAGGTGTTTGAAAGCCCCCACTAGAGATCTGTAGTAAGGAAATGTATGAAAAAGATACATTGTTTTCAATTAAAAAGTAAAGTTACATATCTATTGAGGATTATACATCTTGAGGTGATTTGAGTAACAGGTATAAAAGAGGTTCTTAAGAGGAACATGTTTTGGAGACGGTGCTAATGTGTTTACTTTGATTGCCCTAATAACTTTGAATGAGTGATCCTTAGGATACACCAAATGACCATGGGTTGATCCCTCAAGGTTCTTTTTTGAGCTTTCATTGCTACTAGAAGAATGATTTCACTTTAAAAGTCTTTCATGCTAGTTGTTCTTGTAAAAACAAGGAGGCCCATGTCATAGTAAACTGACCTCTTTCATCTGTACGTGATTTTTCATTATTTACTTCATATTGAGCAAGCTTCTGTTTAGTAAAGCATAAATCTAGAAAGCGTGTTCCCTTACCCCTCTTATCAAGGCTTTTAAGACTACTAACTCAAGCAATTCTTTCACTTTGAGTATTTTCTCATTGAACCTCTTTAAATATGTTCATGTAGACTCACCTTCTTGTTGGGTATGCATAAACCCATAGAAGGTTATGGGGAGGATTATGCACATTAATTCATTGTCCTGGATGAACAACTTTAAGCTACCATATACATTTTATACATGCTTCTTCAGGTCGGTCAGGCCATCATAGTTGTCCAAACTTATTTTTATAGAATGTAGTCCTTAAAGAGTCAATTGTTCAATATTCATCTAAACAAGGAACTACGCCTCTATTTATAAAGGATGTAGCCATTCTCTTGGATATGCTCATGTACATACTTTCTCTCAGAAGCCTAGAAAGGTTGGCATGGAACGATGATTACGGTAATAGTGTCCATCTCACGATAGCTAGAGGGAAGATGTTTGAAGTACCGCCTTTATACATAGGTATCGTTATGGCACAAGTGACCCATTAAGAGACTTTCATGATTGTCATTATATTTAATCTCTTTTAGGTAGTGTGATCGTCTACGAGGCGCCTAGTGCAGCTGGTGGCAATAACATTGTGTGTTACTGAGGGTGTCAAAACTTGTTGGGGTGGTAAGGTTTTATTTTGCCCTTAGGTTGCTAACACGGTTAGAGTGAGGAGTTGTACCTTACTGGTGAGTTGTTGAAAGTCTGGCTGGGTAGAAGTGTTTGTGGTAACGGGGTAAATTTATCCTGCATTCTGACCTAAATATGTCTTGGTTGTGTGACATGAAATGACTTGAAAATTTTAAAAAACAAGTTTTAGAATTTGATAGTTTTTTTATTAGTTTTCCACATACGACGCCAATTGATGAGTCCTAAGATCCAGGATGCTTAGCAATAAGGTTGATGTGTTGGATAAATAATTAATCTCCTAGTTTAAACAATCTAATCCATTCTATCTAGGAAAGGTATTTGATGACTTAATATGGAAAGCCTAGGTGGTTAGAAGTTAGTAACAAGTGATGCTTAGTAAGCCAAGATGGCTAATATCTAGTACCTATAAAAAGTCTCATTTAATGGATGTAGGGACTCTTCGATGCTTAAGTGAGTAACTTTATAAAGAGAGAAAATGCAATGATATTTTAGAGAGATAGACTCTAAAAATATATATGTTGAAAGTGTTAAGAATGGAGAGATTGTAAACCTTGAGCGTGAAGGATTCATGTTGTATTTATAACCCATGAGTTTTGTTATTATTTTTTTGAGAGGAGGGGACTAAAGTGTAATCTCACCTTTGTAATATTTTGAGTTGTATTCTACTCAAAACAATACATAACCAATATAAAAATACTAAGAGATCCGCGTGGGGTTATGAAAAAAAAAAACAGCATGCCCAATAAGGTTGAGTGTGTCATTCCCAACACGCCAAGTAGTGGGTGTGTGCCCAGATGGTGGGCCTGGGCTTCCTTGTCCAAGCCCATGTACCTTGGTAAAAGTTGGGTTCGAGCGTGGTATCCCAAGCTAATATAAATGTTTTTGGATCTTTTAAGGGTTTTTAGGATTTTTAAAGGGTTTTTTGGGCTTGTTAAATTTGTATTCATCACCCATAACACCCAATGCATGTTCCCATCCAACCACAAAAAAAAAATTACTCGTATTAAAAAAATATAAATTTAAGAAAGAAAAAACAAGATGTAAGAACAAAAAAGACCTTCTAGGCTCTCTCATAGTGTTTGTGGAATTCACTCACCTTCTTTTTATGCTTGTGGTCAATCTATACCTCTTCCGATGCAGCTTTTATGTAATTCCTTGGTAGCTAAATAAAAGAAATCAATCCATCAAACAGATAAAGGAAGTATACCTACTTTTTAAAATTTAACCATACTAAATAGACTGTTTGTTGGTTGTTGCATTCCATTCTTGAAATGAAATTAAATAGATAAAGAATTATTATCTTAGCCCTTTCGTCAAACTGCATTTATTAAATTTTACTAGGAGCAAAATAAAGTACATCCAAACATTTTTCTTATTTTATTTTTGGAGTTTACCCGCCAATTTTATAAGGATCTTTCAGCACATTAGAGAATATGATGTTTCTTTATCAAACCTTTTGAAAATCAACTTCATATCCCAAATAGTAGCTTCCAAGAAGAGCATCAAGACCAAAATATATTCTACTTAGAGTATCACTTCCTGAATAAGCTCCATCAATTAATTGACACCCAATAAATATTCTTAATTTATCTGATATATATATATATATATATATATATATATATATATATATAAAACAGATAAATTATACTAACCTCATAAATATAATTAAAAAAATAATAATTGTTATTAAAAAAAATAATAAAAATAATATAGCAGGGATATTAATTAAAAAAATAAAAAAATATTTAATCTTTTTAAAAAAGATATTAAATGAAAAAAAATTAAATAAAAAGTCTAGACTCGCACACCTAGGCCTACAATTTTATTTTTAATTTTTTGAAGGGTTGCCCTTATTTTTTTGGGAAAAAAAATAAGTAGACAACACGTCGCCCGTTGTGGCAGACGACATGTCGTTTACCGGCCAAGATTCCAGCCACTATTGTGGTGGTTGGAAAATCAAGCCTACAGGTTTTCTGTCTAAAAATCTTGTTTTCCAACCACAAAGACACCCTTAAAACACTAAGAAACTAACCTATTAACCTATTAAACCCAAAAAAAGTCCAAACCACTAAATCAAACTGAGAAAAAATATTGCATCCTTGACCTACATATGATTTTTTAGGCTACATTGAAGTTTAAAATGACCATCATAGGACTCTCCTCAGTTCGTGGAATTCATTGACACCAATTTTAAAATATTTAGTGGTTGGAATCGTCATCAATAAAGAACTTTTTTTCTCTTCATCGGAACCCAATGACTCTTTTCTCTCTCTCCTCCCATGAAAAAATAAGAAAAATAAAGTTTGGGATTAGTCACCTTATAGCTAAAAAAGTTAGACTAAAATATACTTCACAAACTAATTTGAAAGTACTGCCTATGTTACCTGTATTTTTTTATTTCAATTCCTGTCTTTTAATTTAACCCTATTTCCAAAAAAAACAAAAAAAAACATGTAATTAGGTGTTAATTGTGGCTTAAATGGACTTAATTGTGTAAAGAAAAAGCACAAGGATCAAATGGAAATTTTTTAAAAAATTTCATTGCTCCAATACACAGTGATTTGTAAAAGAATGAACAATGATTTTATATACAGAAAAAATGCCAAAAACTAAAACTAGCATTTTCACCACCCCAATACATAAAATTGATCACATATTTTTGTTGAAAAATGGTGTAGCTTTCGGGCATGAAGTTGAAGTGGTTAAGAGTTTGGTTGTAATAGAATTTCTTAAAATCTTCTAAGCCAGAGGTGGATGCTATTTCATTGAATCTTTCTGAAAGCGTCTAGGTCTTTTTGGGAGTGTGGTTGCGGCTGATTTTCAAAGTGTTTTTACTTGAAAATGTATCAAAATAATTTTTTTATTTAAAAAAATTATTTTTGATATCAGCGCATCAAAATGATCCAAAAGCACTAAAAAAATATTAATTTAAAGCAAAGAAAAAAAATTAATTTTTTTTAAAAGTGCTTTTGAAACGCAAAAACAAGAGAATTGGAATGCTTAACTGCTAGGTAGACATGGTGTTTAGAAGAAATAAAAAGCTTAGTAGAAGCCATTGTGATAAAAATCTTGGAGAATTAATGGCAATTAAATGTGTTTGGTATTGTGGTAGCTTTTATAGTTGTGGTTTGAAAAAAATTGTTTTATAAAAAGTACTTTTAGTTGAGATTAGTTTGGTATTTATATATGTTTGATTAAAACTGTGATTGAATTTGAGGTTGAATAAAAAGTAGTTTAATGTGTTTTGTTAAAAAATTGCTTTTCAAATTGAGGTTATATATATATATATATATATATATATATATATATATATATATTGATGGTTTTGAATTTAAATATTGTAAATTTAACTATTGTTATTACATCATGAAATAAATAATACTTTATATAAAATATTTTTATTGTTCAAGTTATATACAATTCCATCATGTATGAAATATATCTGACAAAGATTACAATTTTCTTGGTTTTTTAAGCACGCAACATCAGGTAAAATATAATCAGGAACAAAATTGGGATTGCAATCAAATTCTGCAAGTGTTACATTATCAATAAAACACAATTAAAAATAAAAAAAAATATTTTTTTTGGCTGGGTCAGACCCGGTTCAATGCATTTAGCTTTGGACCGGACTCGATCCAGTAGTTGAACTCCACTGTGAAGGGTTGCAGTGGAGAGTGAATTGTAATTTACTCTCCACTGCATGCCTCCACAGGTTTGCAGAAAGAAGCTGAGAGCTGTTTTCCGTAAATATACGTTTTGTTTTAAATACACATGGGTCCCCATACATAATAAATTGTGTTTTGGGAGAACCAAACAGGTTGCGCCTGCGTTTGGCTTTAAACTCATATGCAACCTCCTAAACAAACGACTTGAACATGTCCTGAAGAATATTTTGACCTGTCATCTTCTTATATATCAAGGATATTAAAAAGAAATCCTGAAAGGTAGCTCAATTAATTAGGTCTTGAGTTTGCTCCTTAATGATTACAAGTTTGAGTCTCCTCATGGCCACTAGAGACTTACATGATCATTAACTTCAAAGCCCGTGAAATTGTCAAGATGTGCGCAAACTGAGTTGAATAGTTATGTTAATACTAAAAGAATATTGAAAAGGATTGTGCATGTCTTCAATATCTTCTTATTATAAATTAATTTTTTCTCGATAAATATTTTGAGTGTCAACTTATATATTTGAAATAGCAAAAAATTGCTTGTATCTAAACTAATTATTAACAAATTAATGTTGGAAAGAGATATCTAAGTATTTTGTCCAACGTCCCGCCAAAGTTTCACTTTCAAATTATTGGCTAAATAATAATATGACGATTTTGCCTTTCTTTTATATTGGTATTACTTCTTAACTTTTTCTTATCCAAGATTATTGGCTAAAGCATATAAAGAACTCTTGAGTTATCAAAGCATTTTGATTTATACTGGTTTTTTAAAATAAATAAATTAGTACATGAATCATGTTTGGACCAGGAACCCTCTATTAAATTTTGAGTTTTAATTTATAAATTCAAAGATTTCAAGTCTTTGAACACCAAAATCGAGTAATGATTAGATCTAAGATTTAGATGGATGAATTTGTGATAGCTCGCCATGCATAGTGATATAATTCTAATAGAGGGATTCCTAATCTGAACACCAAATAATTTAAATATTATAATAAAAAAAATAAAAATACAAATCAAAATAAACAATAATTTATGAGGCCTTTGTGGCCAAGATCATTCCAATGGCCTTGCTTTTCTTGAAGATAAAATTATTAGAAAAGAAATGTGTAATAAAATGAGAATATAAGTTGCATTTTTAAAATATTTTTTAATTAAAAATACATCATAACTTTTTTTTTTATAAATTAGCGCTTTAAAATCATCCAAAAACACCTAAGTAAATCAATTTGAAAAGCATATTGTAATACAAAAATAAACAATCACATATATAACATCACTCAATTATTGGAAAAGAAATGTGTAAATAATGAATTATAGTTTATTAGTTGGAGCATGACATTCTTCAAATGACAACAAAGAAGCTATCAAATATAATGAATTGATTACACTCATCCCTGCTCACCAACTCCCCGGCAAACCTACACTCATCCCTGCTCACCAACTCCCCGGCAAACCTTACAATTCCGAGAAAATTATAGTTTCTAAAATGCAAATAAACCATAATAATAAAAAAAAAATCATGAAAATTATAGTAATGATGACTAAGAAGTGAAAAAACAGTGAATATATTAAGATTGTGATGAGAACATTGCTTTAATTCTTTGCAAGGGGCAAGTTAACACCACCCAGTGTCCTTTACTGGAATCAATAGCAAATCCATTGGGTCTTCTGGTATGAGATCAAAGTCCAACTATGTATTTGGTGATGGACAAAAACTCATGATCTCGGGGTTTTCACCTAGGAATGCTATTAATGCCGCTTTGACACATTTTGACATCCTAAAAGTATATAGCAACAGCATTCCACAATGGAGATAGTGCCAAATTAAGTTGTTTTCAGCCCATAAGAACTTCAAATGCTTGTTTACCGTACAATTCTCTATAACCGCCATAGATGGAGACATGCAACAGGCAACAGATTCTTCATCTCTACAAGAATACCAAAAAAATGAAGATAAAAAGACAATCTTTCAATGCTTTCCATAGCATGAACAGAAATTAAGGAAAAGAACAATGCCATACCCCTACTGAGATAACTTGTAACTATGGGTCCATGTTGGATTAGCATGCATAAATACCATGTTGTCTCAAGTTTGGGGAGGATACAGTTCCCACAATGCAATTGTTGTGTCTTCTGAAGCCGAAGCCATTAACTTGCAATCGGTTGAATATGTAACTGCATTGCACTGCGATAAATGTATTATGTATACTTTCTTAGATGGAACAGCAGTAAGAAGTTGTGCCAGAGTAAACCATTAGAAGGAGGACCATACATTACCCAAAATCAAGTTAAAACTCTAAAAGGGCTTCTTGAAGATAGAAATTGACATCTTGGTGAAAAATAGAGGGATCAAATTCATTATTTATCATAGCGCACAAATATCTCTTTCCTATTTTCACTGCTATTGCTAAAGAAAGCCCTCTACTATGCTGCTGAAAATCTGATAAAACATAATATGCCATGCAACAAAACAGGGGTGGCCTGTTCTATGAGTTCGATATATTTTTTCTTCAATCACACAATATTTAGCAATTAGATGAAGTCCTGTGAATGAGGTATCCAGTGATTGCTTAGTTTGGTTGAGCATGAAGAGAACAATCTATAGATAAAGTACATTGTGGTCTCTTGTGGATTATTTTCTCCAAATGGGCATATATGTCTTGAGGATAGGATACTGGGCATTGTTAAGTTGATTATAAGAAGAGAAATTTTTCTATCAATTTAGGCTCCTATGCGTTGAAAGTTTCAAGGTGTTTTCATCAATGATGCATTCCCTTGTTAGCTTTGATCACCGTAAAAAAGATGGCACATTGTCATATGGACAAAGTTCCAAGCAAAAGTAATTTTATTTTTGAGAGAAAAAGCTACCATATAAGGGAGGGTTCAATTAAAGAGTGACTAACAGGAAGTTCAACAACTCTACAAAGCAAGTCAAGACACAAGAAACATCTAATAAGCATGATCACACATTCAAGCAAGTATGGAAAGTCAAATTGAACGAGATAAAAAGATAGCGATGACCAAAGATTCCATTCTCACATTGAAATAAAGAATGAGTAAAATGCCAAGCCCTGGATCACATAATCGTTACTAAAATAAAAAAGGTGACATTGTTGCTACTAGGAATTTGGATTTAAATACCGTAGCATGGTGATACTTCAGTATAGCCAAAGCATTTCCTTTGCGATAGTTATATATCCTGACTCTGGCATCAAAGGAAACACATGAGAAATAAGAAAACTAGGACCCCACACTGGACGAGCTGGTATATGTATTATTACCAATCATAATTTTGGTCGCTGATATGTTTTCATATTAGTGCAAGTTGCTGATATATTTAGTGTTCTGAGTTGCTAAAAATCAAAATAAATATAATCAACTCAATTGACAGAAGTTGCTGAGTTAGGTTTAATGAGTTTTGTATAATTTTGTATTCCAATATTTTAAATCTATCGATGAACATCCTTTGTTTGAATATATCTTCCTGTGACTTCCACAAGCAACTCATGATGGATCTTTAAGGACTTACATGAGATCAATTTGAGCTCAGAACATATTACCTATCAAAACATAGTCAAAGTAAAGATGCAAGATTCAATAGCCAATACCTATAGGGAATATTATTGTTTTTTCCTAAGACTACATGATTTACCTTATAGCTGTGAAACTAGAGCTGTCCCAAAATTACGACAAAAAAGAAGCATATTCTATTCATTTATTTTACCGACCTGTGGTCCCAACCAGCAGTGGCAGCAATTTTGCTATCTGGTCGAATTGAGGTGCCTGATACACCAGGTCGTTCCAAGCTAATCTCTTTCTTCATCACACAAGAACCCTGAATTAAATAATGGACAATTCAATATGAAGTTAGATAATGACACCTAAAATGTGTACAGAAATCAGCAAATCAATCAGCTGGAATTAAGAATAAATGTTTGTGGAAAGAGAAAACAAAAGAATTTCCTTTGCCATAGTTATATATCCTTACTCTGGTATCAAAGGCAACACATGAGAAATAAGAAAACTAGGATCCCGCACCGTACAAGCTGGTACATGTATTATTACTGATCACAATTTTGGTCACTGATATTTTGTGTTCTGAGTTGCTAAAAATCAAAATAAAGATAATCACCTCAATTGACAGAAGTTGCTGAGTTAGGTTTGATGAGTTTTGTATAATTTTGTAACATCTTTTCTTTTAATATATCTTCCTATGACTTCCACAAGCAACTCATGATGGATCTTTATGGACTTATAATAGATCAATTTGAGCTCAGAACATATTACCTATCAAAACATAGTCAAAGTAAAGATGCAAGATTCAATAGCCAATACCTATAGGGAATATTATCATTTTTTCAAATACCACATGATTTATCTTATTGCTGTGAAACTAGAGCTGTTCCGAAATTACAATAAAAAACAAAGCATATTCTATTCATTTGTTTTACCAACCTGTGGTAAACCAAGTTTCTTCTCAAAACCAGTTCATACTATATAAACAGGAAAGCTGCCAACATTGAAATGAGGCAGACCGCACCAAAACCATGATGCTCATATAGACAGAGGGGCATAGGTGTCATATGCTCTCAACCAAAAAAGAAAATTGATGGTCTGAGTTATTATGGTCAATAATATGAAAAGCAGAAAAAATGATCAATGAATTTTGTCATAACCTGCAAATCCAGAAAAAAATTAAAAGCACATGATTGCTCAAACTTGTACCCAAAGAAAGGTCATATAAAAAAAAAAATTCCATCCATCACTTGCAGAACTTTCGCATGCCAAGAAGTGAAAGATTATACGAGTAGATGAACTTCATGAATCACGAACGAAGAAAATTACCACAGAAACATCCAAACTATATAGGACAATTTTGTCATCAGCGGATCCTGAAATGCCCCCGCTGCACAACCCATCGACGCATAGGCTTAGAACTGCAGACAGAACATGCAAATATTCAACTTGGTTGTGGGGAAAAGGTGAGAGGCCTCCTGGTATGAGGTCCTACCTGGCTCTGTATGGAACTTAACAGAATTTACAAAAGCCCCTGGATTTCGCATATCCCACAAAAGCATGGAACCATCCTCATAACTGCCACAAGCAGGGAGAAGGAAACACAATTACAGTACAGATATTGAACTCGTAACTGACAACCAACAAAAGGTAAGATAAAAATTCAGTAGTTTCATTTCACTTTAAGGGACTTGATACTCCTTTAGCTATGATTTAAATGTTAAAGACCTGAAGGAGACAAATTTAATTCAAATCTAATTGGTTATAAGAAATATCGAGTGGTGAATTCTCACTCCACTAATTGTTAATCTGCACTCAATTTTTTGGAGGAACCTATATAACGTTCTTTTATATGATTTTTCACCAATAAAACATTTATTTGCACATTCATGTACCTCAAAAAACAAGTCTACTCGAGAAGAATAGAACAGCCCAGAGAATTATATAATTATTTTACCATGAAACTCCCCTTTCTAGTTCTACAACATTTTCTAAATAAAATGCTTGCCAACTCCATGGGCTAAGGCTTTTGCATATAGGACTTTTTTGCAAGAATTCCTCTATTTCTTATTTGCAGATTTGCAAGTGCCGGGCATTCATAACAATGGCTGGGCATTGGTTAAGTTATTTCTCTTACTAAAATCTGATTCATATGGTAGACTAACCATGTGTTGTTTTTTATTCCAAAAAGCATTTGGAACTTCAGCACAAATTTCTTGTAGAATTTGTTGATTCACAAATTCAATTTTCTCTTCGATTTTAGAGGATTCAGGCTACTCTTTTATTCTTTTAAAAGCTACCTCTTCCTTTAGACAATCAAGGAAGTTTTGTTTTGTTTCTATAATCTCTGATAAGAGATTAATTTGATGTGGAATGGTGACAGTAATGAAGGGAAAATGTATTTGAAATCCTAGGATTTCTGAAGTAATACGCTTATTTGTAGTACAATTAGTTGCAAATCAAATCTAAAACAAAAGAAGTATTCATTCATTCAAAAATCAAATCTTGTGAATCATTAACAGTTGTGAATTTGTTTCCACACAATTTTCCTTTTCACAAATTACCACTGTTAAAATTATTTCCTAATCCTTTCAAAAAACCTAGCTATTTGATCAACTTGATCCTCTGAATCATCACTCAAGACAGTAGATAATCCTTAGATCAATTCTTCATCACAGATGCACACCATCAAGTCTCAAAATTTCACCTTTTGTAATTATCATTTTGTGTGCACAAGGAAGAATATTGCTTAATGAATAACATAGGTAGAATCCCAAAAGTTTTGATTCATAGGAAAAACGAGCAGTATGACTTTTAGTAAGTTTTAAACATGCCAAACTACTAAGGTACTCAGTTAAGATTTAAGAAGAAGAGAAAGGAGAAGTATATACCCAACCAAGATATACAGAAATCCCTGTGATTCTGATGGTAGAAATGCTTGAACTGCCATGCACATTCCTGCAAATAAACACTTGGTAACAACTTTGTTGATGTCTATATGTAGAATAAGGCATGTAATACTTTATAATACAGAAATCCCTATGATTCTGATGGTATCCAATCTAATTGTGTATTTAACCACTGGAAGTTCTGCTATGAAATTTTCTTTTCTTTTTCTACCTTTTCTATTTTAATTATCAATATGTGGGGTCACGTCCCTACTCTTAAGACTTGTGATAGCACTGATATAATTTCATATCCAACATGATCACACATAATAAATATGTTTTTATGTCCACGCATAAAAAGGCATCTGATGACATGGATAAAATTTCTATTATTGGAATAAAAATGGATCACAATTGGACAATAATCCCTCGGTAGGCCATTGATGCATAAAAAGGAGACTCTATGATCAAGATCCATTTTAAAATCCCAAGAAACAATTCCTTATAAATTAACTGTAAAAACAATAAGGTATTTCTCACTTGCCAATTAAAATACAGTTTCCTTTTCATCAATCATAAAACCCAAGAAAATATATGAATAGACACAAGTTTGGATGATGTTGATTTGAGAAACTATAATACCATCTACACTCTCCAAAAAAGAACACTCATCTTAGAAAATTGTTCCACAAACAATAAATTAAACTATTATCTTTCTCTCAATTTAGAAGCTAGACTGCATATCTTATTAGCAATACAGCATTATCAAGTTACTTTGGAGAAGGTGATCCAAAAATTTATGCCGTATTACCATTCTTCATAATTCATATATTGGCAGAAACAAACCTCTTTTGTTAGTAGAAATATTAGATGAACCACCAATGCAGCTTTGAGGTAATCGTGCAAGCCTTTCTGCAGTATTCAGATCCCATATCTCAACCTTCACATATTTGAAATACAGAAATTATGAGCAACTGGGCAACCAAAGATTCAAAGTAGTAATTATATGGCAAACGATACTCTATGTATGCCTGTTGACCTCAGAAGACTGCTCCCCTGCCACAGCAATGTACTTTGGTCCATCAGCATGCACATCTGATACACATCAATTTGTTAATCCTTATAACATGAAATTATGCAGCAACAAAGACCAATACAGAGAAAATAAAATAAAAAATAGTATACTGGAGCAATCACTTCTTGGGAAATCTAAAAACATTTTGTCACTTCATAATGAATGATCTTCTGCACATAAAATTCTTAAAATAAGAGTGATCTTTTTTGTGGCACTGAAAATGTTTGCCATGGAAAGCTAGAGAATTTGGATCCAAAGACAAGTGGTCGGTGATCAATTGAATTAGCCTAAACTATACATTATCACCCACAAAATAACACATTGCTTGAGCCTGACTCCATCAACAACAAATCCCAAAACTGAACAGTTTTAAGCAGTGGGCTACTTTCCATATTCAAAGGATAGTATAATTATATTTCAAACTTACTTACACAACCAGTACACACCCCCAATTTTGCTTCTTATTTCTGATTTTCTTAAAGAAAAGAAGTCCTAGATTCTCCTTCACATGGCTTGAAAAATAAAACTATCAGCACTCCTCCTCCTCCTCCTCCTTTTTCAGGTAATAAGTAGATAATAATTGGCTCTCAAGACATCATCTGGTACCACATTCAGGATGCGTTACAGACTATTTTCCTTCATCCTGGTAATTAGCAACCAAAATCCTAAAAAGTTTAAATTCCAAAGCTAATTTTGTCTCTTCTGCGTATTTTTTTTTAATCAAATGATGAAAAATAACATTGCAGCTGTTTTGCCATTTAATAATTCTCTACATCAGAAATCCTAACAGCTGTAGACCTGTATCATTCAAAATGAATTTCATCTCTAGTTAGAAGGCATCAACTAAATCAGAGTTGGTTGCCAACTTTGCAACAGTATAATAATTAAGGCATGTATAAATAAGTAAAAGGCATCAAGTCTCACAGCATCCCACATAGTAGCAACATTAAGAGTCAAAAGTTGGGTAAACCTTCAAGGGGGTTGGAGCACTCAACTGGATCTTCTTCATAATGTATTCCTTTATCACCCAGAGAATTGGTATCAACAGTTTCTGTAGCATCCTTCTCATGTTTATAATTTGGCCCTTCACCTTGCCTCATACTAGAATTAGGCTTCTTCACTAAAGAGAGCTTGCAAAAGTGGTAAGCGTTTGTTTTGATAGTTAGTGAAGGTTCCCTGTCAAGTAAAAGAAAATCTGAGATTAGCTTAAGATCAATGTTGATCATTATTAAGTAATGTGAGACATCTAAGGTCAAATCAGCCAGTATAATTTCCAAGATCTAGCAACTTATGCCAATGCCTAAACACATACATGTACACATACATGGTTGTTAAATATTTTCAATCATACTGATAAGAAACGTTAAATGCTTAAAGAAGGGAATAGACACAGGCATCAAATGTCTCGCTAGATGTTATTATTCAAATACTACCACAAGATACATTCGTTAGTCAAGTTTTTTTCCAATAAAAGTCAACAAAGCGGATAATAAAAGACACAATTACCCATTCTAACTTGAGATAAAAGCCTAAACTAATAAGTTGTTTCCAGTATGACTAGTCCACTAAATTTTCCAAAACAGAGTTGAACTATGCCAAAACAAACACATTTTGACATGCATCTTCAACCATGTTTAGTTGGCTCAAAACTCAAATGATAGGAGAGATTAGAAAATGCCACTTCAAAAGAAGAATGATAGCAATCTTGTTTGCTGGACCATGCAAACAGATCTATAAATGAAATCCTAATTGCCACACATAACTGGTTTAAACAAATAAAAAAAAAATCATAAATTCTCTGATAAATCACAACCACACCATGTATAATTCATCTGGCAATTAAAAAAAAATACAAAGAAAAGCTTGCTACCTCGACAAACCACCATTGTCAATATCCCAGCACTTTACAGTTCCATCCCTACCCTGGCTACAAAAAAAATCAAAACCATACGTCCAAAAAAACCTCATAAAACATTACACAAACCTCAAAAGTAAATAAATTATCAAGAAAACAATATAATTAAAAAAAATACCTGATAACTTTGTTGTCACCAATCAAAGGACTCGCAGCCACAGATATTATCCCATGAGCCGCACTATGCACCCTTCAATCCATACAAAATCAACAATCAAATACCCAGAAAAAAGAGGCTTAAAATTAATTAATAAAATGAATACCAAGAAGATGATACAGTTCGATGCTGTACAGTGTCCCAAATCCGTAACTCTCCGTCTGTAGAACTGCAAATAAATACGTACATGTATAGATAAGTGAAAACATTATATAATTTTTTTTTTAAGGAAAAAAATAGTGAAATTCCTACCCGGTGAAAAGCAAAGGTTTAGAAGGATGGAAAGAAGCGTCCATAACAGAGGCGCGATGGCCTCTAAGGACTGCAACTGGATCAGGTGCTGGCCTTTTGCTCATTCTTTGATTATTGTATACTGTATGGTGTAGCAATGGTAGAGATTATTATTCGTTGTTCGAGAAGCCGCCTCGCCGTCACCGTGGTTGTTTCCGGCGTTGTTTCTGGCTGTCGCTGCTGCTTCAATTTCTGGCGTGGTTGAAATTTTTTTGTTTTGGTTTATTTTGGGCTCGCTTTTGAGCTCGGATTTTCTAATTGTACCCAGTTTTGTCGCGCACATAATTAACATTATTTATTTACCGGAAGTATTTAAAAAAAATTTAGAAAATTAAATTATTTTATGATATTTGACAATATAATAACAAATAAGTCTAGTGTTTAGTTATATCATGAAAAATAAGTTGGGAAATAACTTATTAATATTTTATTTTATTTCAAGTTTATTAAAATAATAAAAAACAAATCTTATAAATTAAAAAATTGAACGAGAATGAAATTAAAAAAATATAATATCATAAATTATCTCAAATAGAATAAATAATAATCAAAATAATAAAGATTAAATCTAATAAATAAAAAAATTAAAGATTAAAAAATTAAAATAATAATAATATTAATTAACATTTCATAAATTATTTCAAATAAAATAAGTAACAATCGAAACAATGATGACCAAATTTGATAGATAAAAAATTTCAATTAAAAAATAATAAGAAAAAAGCAAATAATAATTATAAAAATAAGGATTAAAAATCAAATTATAAGGGATGAAATTAATATATATATATATATAACAATAAAAAATTTGAGAACCAAATTTGATATAATTATCAAATAATATGACATTTTAAAATTTTTCACAACTTTCATAAAGTGTTTTCTGCTCAAAATAAAAAGAAATCACTTTCCTGTAAACTAAGCTAAATTTTTCTTTGACTATAAAGTATTTTTCATTAACCAACTTTTTTAATGACAAACAAACACATGAAAATTTAGAAAAAGGTTTCCATCAAAAAAACAAGGCATAGCATTAAAATTAACTATAGGTGATCATTTTCGGTTCGGTTTGATTTTTATCAAGAAAGTAAACAGACCGGTTTAAAAAAAACGAAACCGAACCGAAATCAGTTCAAACCGACCAGTTTCGGCTCGGTTATTTCAGAACAAAAACGGTTCAAACCAGTTTAGCTCAGTATTTTTGGTTTGGCTCGGTTATTTTTGGTTTGGCTCGGTTTTTTCCGGTTTGGCTCTGTTTTTTTTGTTTGGATTTTATTCGGTTTTTTCGATTTCAGGCTTATAAAACCGAACTGATTAGTTTTTTTTAAAATTCTAATAGGTTTAATCGGTTTTTTTTCACGGTTCGATTTTTTTGGTTATTTTTTTTTCTAGTTTTTTTTATTTAATTAATTTTTTAGTTTTTTTATTCACCCCTAAAATTAACAGCAAATCTAAAGCGTGTGGTTTTTTTTTTTTAATGTGGAATGCATTACATGAATGAATGTTTGGAAAAGTAATAACAATTATTTTTTAAAGTTATTTTTATTTAAAAATATATTAAAATAATATTTTTTATATTTTAAAATTTATTTTAATATCCATGTCAAAATAATTTAAAAATACTAAAAAAATTAATTTAAAGTAAAAACATTCTTAAAAGTTCTTAAAACTTTGATTAAAATATTATACCAAATGAACACTAGATGTAAGCTCATTTTACGATGGATTATGCTAGTATAATAAAGATTTTATCCTTAGTTTGTTAGCAGACTTAATCATCCTAGAAGGGCTTTATTGGTTTTCAACCTTGGGTTTTCAAAATCTTAAGGCTTCAACTGCGTTTGTGAATTTGGCAAAGCATAGTTTAAATTTGCTTGTCTCACCTTAAATGGCTATCACTGCTCCAAATTAGACTTGATTGAAGAGTTGTTAAAACTCTATTTAGGAAGGAGTGTCTGCAGCAACAAAAAGACTTGTCCCGTGTGATGGGCATTGGTTGTGTTCCATGGAATAATCTGAAAATGACAAAAGCAAGCTTTAGGAAGAAACCAATGGCTTATTAACTTGTTTACCATAGACGACACCATTGATGAAGTCCTAAAAATTCAACTAGCTTAGGAATAGGGCTCTTGAGTTGGTTAATCAGTTAATCAATTAGTCCTAGCAATCTTATACATTCTCTCTAATTAAGGTAATTGATAATTTATACTTGGTGCTTGGTACAATAAGATGGCTTGTGGTTAGTACCTGTAAAAGATCTTCTTTGATAAAGCTGAGGACTCTTCAATTCTTAAATAAGTATTTTTTAGAGAGAGAAAATATAAGAATATTCTAGAGAGAGATGATCTGAAAATATATATTCAGTGGAGAATGAAGATTTTGAACTTTTGTTCTGAAGGTCTCATGGTGTATTTATAACCCATTAGTCTTGTTCTTTTATGAAGAAGAGGGTTTAGAGTGTAATATTACCTTAATAGCATTTAATAAGGGATAAATATCTCTTACATTTATATTAATGTTTGATCAGAATATGATAGGTCCCTTTGAGTACTTTTATACACCTAAAAGGTGTAGTAAGAATATGGTCCAAGATGTTAAATGTAGCTAAGCTTATAGAGGCAGAGTTTTTCACTATAGCTAGACCCAAGGGAGGCTAGTCATTCCTCTAGACGTGCTAAGAGAGGATGATAATTTCTTTAATGGATCAAGGAAAGATGATCATTCCCTTGGTTATGCCCAAAGAAAGATGGTTGTTACCTTAGACTTGGATCTGACATTTTGCCAAACTCATGTTATCTTGAACTCGGCTGGCTGCCAAGTTTAAGTGCCTTTTGACATGTTTGCTAAACCCACGTTGTCTTAGACTTGGCTGGCTGCCAAGTCCAAGTGCCTTTTAGCATGTTTGTTAGGCTCATGTTGTCTTGAACTTGGTTGGCTTCTAAGTCTAAGTGCCAGCCCAATTCAAATGTCTTGATTCTGACATATTTGTCAAACACATGTTGCCTTAGATGCGACTGGCTACCAGGTCCAAGTGCCTTAAACGTGGTAGACTGTCAAGTCCAAGAACCTTAATTGTAGTATGTTTGCTAGACTCACGTTGTTTTTCACTTGACTAACTGCCAAGTCCAAATATCTTGGGTTTGACATGTTTGTTATATTCACATTACCTTATTCTTTAAATGTGTCAAAGGAGGATTTTCTTGGACGTTCAAAGGGAGGATGAGCATTTCCATAAGCATGCTAGGGTCTTGACATACTGTTAAACCTAGCATGTCTGGGGCTTGATAGTAGCAATTGGGTCTTGCTAATGGCCGACCTAGGGTGTCCGGGCTTGGCAGGGCTTGGCACACTACCAAGCCCAATCATGACTTGGTTTTTCTAGTCTAAGACCCAGCATACTCGAGACTTGATACATTATCAATTTCATATTCTGAGTATGCTTATTTTATTAAGTGTGACTAAGAAAAGACAATCATAAAAAAATTTTAAACCCATTAAAAATAAATTTATCAACTAGCGACTAGCTTGTGGAAGCATTGTATGTGAGTATTTTTATATCCTCTCGTGAATAGATGTTGATGGGGGTTGATGGCAGAGCAGGTGTTCAAGTGTTCTCCTTTCTAAGTGATGTTTTTGTTGAAGTTGGCCTTGGTTATGAAAGAATTCCCTGCAACCATTAACCAGGTAGGACAAAATTAAGTATGTTGTTCAAATGGAGGTACTTTCTGACATGATCAATGAGGGGACCTGACGAGTCCAAGCAGCCTTAGAGCTTAGGTTATTAAATAAAATTTCAAAGTTGATTCATTTATATGTTGTAGTAAATCACTTTTTAAAATCTATTTTTATTTAGTTATATATAATTAAAACTTCATTCTTCTAATATATTATCTCAGTAACATTATCAATATCAATTAAGATCCCGAGTCTTTTAATTTTATCAACTTTTTTCATAATATGAATATGGCCATGAAACAATATCACCACCTCTCAGTCAATTAACTCCTATAAATAAATAAATAAAATGCTGAAAGAAGTCAATATGCCTTAACAAACAACTTTTGCATCAAATCATAGTAATTTTTTCTTTTATAAAAAACGATTCTCTCTATTTGACCTAGCTCTAGCTAGGTTTTAATCAAAATTCTCCTCGTAGTAGCTGCATTCATGAACCAACCATCGTTCTATTAATTTTTTAAAATAGTTTATTCTTTGTCACTTGTTTTCTTAATGTTTAGTTCTTTCGTCTTCGTTCATTCATCCTTGGAGACTTAATTTATACGCTAATCCTTGAACATATCAAGGGTACTCTATATATCTAATATCTAAGAGAACATTAAATGGAATTGTTTTATATAGTTTCATCTCGAGCAACAATCAGCTAAGAACTCTATAGGCAGAAAAAGAAAAGGAAGTCATAATATAAGGATACGAGGAACTAAATGTTCGATAAAGAAATGCCATCTTGCTGGTGTAATGAAATACAGTAGAATTTGTGTAAAATTGATTTCTACTGCTCAAGATCATACATATAAATCTAAACTGGGAAAATTAAGAAAATGGTATGGTTTCAATTTGCAGTGCCTTTTGTCCTCTTTTGGTCTCCATGATTCGTATCTAAAACCTGCTTAGATCAGCATAGTACTTATTAATCCACTCTTTAATAATCTTGATCTCTGTCTTTCGCTGTGCGACCAGCCATTCTGGATCAGTTTCCTTTGCAAACAGTATATCCAAGCAATGAGACCCTGCAATTAATGTAATTCATCTTGAACTGTTGATTTCTATGAACTTCCTTCTAAAAATTTATCTCTTTTCAATTTATCATATTTTATTCTTGCTTTTCAAGCGTGCTTACCATTGACGGTCTTGACAGCAACAACAGTGTCTGAAATGTTCTCCAACACCCTGGAAATTGAGATGATGGAACATGTTAAACTTGGACTGGTGATTGTAATGACATCCCATGCCTCAAAATCATTGAGTTATGTCTTTTCCCAAATTTGTTTGTTACTTACCCGCCACTACTATAAGGATCTCTTAGCCCATTGGAGAAAATGATATTGCTAGCAAACCTTTGAAGAATCAGTCTTATACTCTATATTCGAAAGAAAACAAGTAAAGAATGATTTAAAATTTGGGGGAAAATGAACAAAAAAAAAGTGTAAGAATTCCACGTGTTGAGGAAACTTACATGGCCTCCGTAATAAGTAGTGACCCAATGAAAACGAGGTGTAACATTGTATAAACTCTTGCAGTCCTCTATGTAGGCTTTCAAATCAAAAGGATCAGGTGGAAACATGGAGTCATTGCCATAACCAATAGGTATCACCATCTCACTACACGTCTAAATTAACACAAAATTTAATTTGTCAAAATTAAAGTTCTTAAGACTTATTAAGTTAATTTGAGAGATTTTATATATATATATATATATATATATATATCATTCTATTAAAGGTAAATACAAATATAAAATTTAAGATTTTAAAAATTTATTTTCAAATTCCAAAAAACTTATTGAAAGTTAACTTTTTTATTTCAATGTTTGTTTGTTTTTTTCCTTAAAGGTGGCCGCAAGTGTGGGACTATGAGTGGCCACAGCCACCTCTAAACTTTTTGAAATTTTCATATATATCCAAGTTTTTATCCCTCGAAACTTAAGAAATTTCATTTACATCCCCTTGATTTTTAATCCATTAATTTGTGCCTAAAGCTCTTTGGCTTCCTCAGCCCCCCAAGTATTTTTACTGTAGTTTGTCACCAGAAATATCTATTGGTAGTCATTATTAATTAGAGTAGTATAAAATTTCCTACTTGATTCAAATATTGTAATCCAATTAATTTCCCGTTGAATCTTTCTTGTAATGCACGTTTAACTTAATTAATGACAAAATTATTTTAAGGCTTAATCAATAGTTTCTGATCACTTTCCTAACCAGCATCGCCAAACTTAATATCGTGAAGTATGTTAAGGAGGAGTAATCACACACACACACACACACACACACACACACACACAGTACCTGCCATCTCCAGCCCACAGATGTTTCAGATTGGTTAGTGGGTTCATTGACGTAGCATGACCTGTTTCCTTTATTAGCAACAAGACCACCAAATACTCTGCCAAGAATATCATCCCCAAAACCACCGCCATCTATGCCCCCACAGACCTTGTTAACCGGATATGTTGGTGGCTTATTATACTGAGCAGCACTAGCATACGTTGAGTCCAGGTGGTTCTTGAGCTCACTGGCGTCTGTCAAGGGACTGCATCAACGATATTTACCAAGGTTTTTAGCATGTAAAATTGCATCGAATATATATTAATTAACTTTAACAAGCTTTTAATTAAAAAGAGTTACTATTATTACTTGCAAGTCTTAAATTTCTTGCTGAGGATTGAGAGACCATCTGGTTCTGAAGCAACTTCATCAATTTCTTCCCATGACTTTCGTATAGTCTGGTAGCAAGTCTCACTGGCTCCCTGCACACCCAACACCACATGTTCAACATTTTATTAAAACATTATTCATCTAATTCTATACTACTAATTAATTAGAGAAATCAAACTAAATTAAAGATGAAAACTCAAAATGTATTACTCTAAAATCCTTGCTGACAAGAGCATAGTATCCATATTGTGGCGTAATATCATCAAAATAAAGAACCGGTGCTGATGAGGCAAGAGCTCCAAGGGCTATGTGAGGGTATTTAAGCCGAAACCATGAAGCCAGCACTAGTTAACATGGAAAAATTTTTGAGTTAATAATAATGATGATGATAAAAAAATAATAAATAAATCAAAGTATTCTTCAATAGTAATTGTTGTGGTATTCTTGGACAATATAGCACGTAGCCACCTACTTCCACCATATGATCCTCCAATGACAATAACCGGAGAATCTGTAGCCTGTAATGTTTTCTTTATGTGAATGATTATTGCTGCATAGTCTGCTATAGCTTGAGCTGAGTTGAAATATCCTAGCGTGCTTGCATTCTTCAAGGCTTCTTCCCTTGATCCAAATGGAATTGATTTTCCATAATATCTATGCTGATATCATTACATTAATGTATAAAAATCTTTATTATCACCAATTATTAAGCCTATTTCTATGAACCAAAAACAACATTTATAAGTGAAGAGAATATATCCGTACCTCAACATATACCAAGAGAGAACTGAATTCCACAGCGGTATCAACGAGAAATCCAACTCCATCAAGATCTTCATCAATGGGTGCTTCTGCGCCAAGATATACTAAGATTGGTGCGCTTGCATTGGCCCCACCCCAATACTTAGAATTGATCAAATAACGTTGTAGAAATGTGTCATAGCTTTCAGGTCTATAGTTGAAGTGATCAAGTGTTTGGTTGTAAAAAAAGGTTTCAAGATCTTCTCGAACAGATTCACCCAAAACTTGATCAGGGTGGTCTAGCCAAACTCTCGGTCCTATTGGACTCAGTCTTGGAATAGTACGAAGCCGTTTTGCAGTTGCAGTTGCAGTGGTTAAGGAAAATAGTAAGAGAAGTTGAAGAAGAAATAGGCTTTGAAACAACATGGCACGATGCATCTGTCTAGTGGCTAGTTAGCTAAGTTTTTTGTCGAGGTTTCTTAGGTGATTTAAAGCTTGTAACAGGGACATTCTTAAATAAAATCCCGTTTACTTTGAGACGACTTTAGACTTATTACACGCTCATGCTTTATTGCACTCATGGATCACAATAATTGCAATGATTAAGCTTTGATGCTTCCAAAAAATATTTCATAATGCTAATTTTAATGATAATCCAGGTTTTATTAATTCAACAACCCCAATTATAAAATATAAGAACATATTTACACGGCTAACCACGTTTCAAACCATGATTGGCCATAAAAAAAATATCTGCCGTTGTTTAAAACATTGGGGACCGTACAATTTATTGATTTTCTTCGGTGCAGTAATTATAGTACTAATGAACTACAATTTCTTTAGCTATTATATAACGAATAAGAGTTATTTTATTGTGTAATTCAAGATTCAACATAACTAGAAAAAAAACACTGATAGAAAAATTTCGTTCGATAGATTATAATGATTTTTTATTGATATGATTTTTAATTTTTTTATCTATTAATAAATATTGATGGAAAAATTATACCAAAAAAATGACGGAGGGTATCATAGTGAGATTCAAAAAGATAAATTATATGGTAACGTGATATTTTTACCAATAAAATGACCAAAAAATTATTGATGGAATAATTATATCGATAATGTCATCAATGATATTTAATTTATGACGTGACGATCGACCCTTCTCTCCCCTTTCTTCATTTCTCTTTTTTTCCTTATGCTTTTTTTTTTCTGCAAAACCAACCACCCCCTCCCTCCAGTCTCAACACAATTCAACCTCTTACAACAAATATGACCACCATAACGCTCAGTTTGTCAGCATCTGTATTCTGATTCAAATTTTATTAAGAATTCTCCACTTTAAGTTAGCAACTCTACCCTTATTTTATTTGAACTCAATTTTAAAATGTTGATTATTTTTTTTGTATATTTTTTGTGTTGTATGTATTTTGTTTGAGTGTTTACTTGTTTTATAGTTTTTTTCTCATACAAATTTATTGTATGTATTTATGATTTGTACATATTAAGGTTTCTTTTAGATTTTGTAAAATTATATTTATTTATAAATTGATGAAACTTATATCAAATTTTTTATTAGGTGTTTTGTGATGAAATAAATAATGACTTATTTAACGAATCTGTTTTATATTTTATCAATTTTATTGCCAAGTTGAAATTTTTGGTAAATGTGTAAAAATTTGAATTTATGTAGATAATTGATAATGAATTAATAGTACTGTTAAAATAGATTGAATAAGTCTGAGTCAAATCATTTTTTTGCAAATTAATTAGTTAACGTAGTTAATTAATACATATTGTCATCATTATTTTATGTAAATTCAATATAAGTAATTGATGATCGTTCATAAATGTATAGAGATTCACCCCAAGGGTTGCGGAGGATGGATTATTGTAATGGAGTCCAAGGTTTTATTAATTATGCAGTATCTAATCCGAGAATATTAGTAAAGGGGGTATTAGATGTTCATGCAAGAGATGTAAAAATAAAAATTTCTCTTTCCAGATGTTGTGACGATGCACCTTCTGGAAAAAGAGTTCATGGAGAAATATTTATGCTGGTATGCACATAAAGAATCATATGTTCCTCACAATACCATGGTAGACAGGATGATTTGGTTAACTTTTAGTTTTAGCAACGTGCATGAAGTTGTAGATGACAATAGTAATTCTTCTAGGAATATGGTTATGGATGTAAGGAGAATGAATAAGGACCATGACAATCAATTTTCAATCATAGATGAAGAACTTAATGTATACGCAGTTAGGTTTTTTGATCTTTTGAAAATTCTGATGAACCATTATAGGATGGTAGCACAAATCACAATAAATTATCGGTTATTGCACAGGTGTTCAATATTAAGTCAGATCATGGGTTGAGTGATGTCAATTATAACAGAATTATCGATTGAACGATAAGCATTTTACCTAAAAGGAACATGCTGAAAGAAGAAGTTATATACTGCTAAGTCCATGATGAAACTCTTCGGTCTAGAATACCAGAAAATTAACATATATCCAAATTTATGCATGTTATACTACCTTGAAAATGCAGAATTGACCAAGTGCAAAACATATGGGCATTCTCGTTATAAACCCATGACTGACAGAGAAATGACTCTTGTCGTATACAGAAAACTTAGATACTTTTCAATAGCACCTAGATTGTAAAAGTTATTCATGTCACCAAAAACCATTGAACATATGACATAACACCAATCACATGATATGGTAGACGGAATGATGGTGCACTTTTCCAATGGTAAAGCATGTAAACACTTTAATAATGTGCATCTTTAATTTTTGATAGAGACAAAAAATGTGTATCTGGGGTTATCTACAGACAAATTTAATCCATTCGAGTGATTTGTTGCTCCTTACTTTTGTTGGTCGATGATACTCACGGTTTACAGCATGTCATTAGGGATATGTATGAGGCCGGAGTTCATGTTTCTATCTACGGTCACATCTAATCCTAATAGTCCAAGTCAAAATATATATGTTTGTCTTCGACCGTTAATTGATTAGTTGAAGTAGTTGTGATCATCTAGGGCTTTGACTTATGATGTATAAAGGAAACAAATTTTTCTGATGAAAATAGCTTTGATGTGGACTATTAATGATTTTCCAGCTTATGAAATGATCCCGTGGACATACACATATTAATAAAGATGATAGAAATGAAATTAATGTACAAGATTGTGATGGATATGAGGATGAGTCAATTGATGAAAAAAAAAAAGAGAATTCTAATTAATTTGCACAATACAAATGTGTAATGTCATAAACTATAATGTAATATTTGTCAATAAAATTCATTCAATGTAATGACAATGATGTTAATTTATTATTAAATGACAATGAAATATTTATTTTATTATTGTAATATGAACTGTGTTATTATGTTGTGTGTGTATTTATGAATTTAAGTATTTGTAGCATAGATAGATAGAAAATACAGATACAATTTGACATCAGACACTGTTTTACACCAATGAAAAAATCAACAGATTGTACATTACATATGGATATACCGACAGAATATATTTGTTGGTGTATTCCAAAAACCATGGAAATCATTTCCCTTTACCCTAACATTATTCACAATGTTCATTACATATGGTTATACCGACAAAATATGTTTATCGGTATATTCCAGAGACCATGAGAACGATGTCCCTTCACCCTAGTACTATTCATGATGTTCATTACATATGGGTATACTGATAGAATGTGTCCATCAATATATTCAACAAACCATAAGAATTGTTCCCCTTCAACCTAGCACTGTTCACAATGTTCATTACATACGAGTACACCAATGAAAATTTATCCATCTGTATATTCTAGAGACTATGGAAACTATTCATTTCTCAATATGGTGATAATTAATGATCTTTTGACTGTTCATTTTTTTTCCCAACAGAACCATTGATGAAATGAAAAGTCTTCAGTAATATTTGGAGGAGCTTTCTAAAAAATTTTATGCAAGTTAAAAAAATTTATTTGACTTTACAAACATAATCACCAACAAAAATATTAATATTTAATTGCTCGTAGGTAATCCTATCGGTCAAAACTAAAATAAAAGACTAGAATCATGACAGATTGGGGCTTTATCTTCTTCTCTCACACACTTGTTTCCCTCTCCTTCTCACCCACGATCAAACATTATCTTCTCTTCTCATCCTAAGGTATGTTGCCTTTCTTCTTCTTCTTTTTTTTTGTCTTTCTTCAATTTTTTTTTTGGTTTATTAACAATGTTTTTTTTTTTTGTAATTATTTTTGTTCAATTTTGAGTTCTTAATAATTTTATAAATTAATAAATGACATGGATTTTTGTTGTTATTGAAATAACTTTTGCATTATTTTGTTGAAGTTTAGTTTTGTTTTTCAAATTTGTTGTTCAATTTCAATTAAATGTGTAGGATTTATTTTAATTATTATTTTGTATTTGTTCCATTTAGAATAATTTTTTTATAAATTTAGGATAAAAAATATTATCACTTAGAAATAATATTTTTTAATTTGTTCCAAATAGAGGAGATGCTGCCGATTTGTTTTTTAAAATAGCAATAGTTTATTTTTTTATTCATTAATTTGTGTAGATGCCGAAGTGATAGTCTATTGCAAGTCATGAGGACATGATTGATGTTAGTTCTTCTAGCAGTGATGTTGATGAGCATTAGGTGCCGACCAAGAACAGACACCTGAGGCACGCATCAACCCACGACATGGGCTCGTCGAATGTGATGTCATAACATTGAGGGGGAGTCCCTTTACAACGGGATTCATTTACCCTTAAGCATAAGGCCCAATGGAATGACGACTTTTTAATATAAGTTTATTTTACTTTCACAACAACATGTTTAATAATATTAGAAAAAATAATATTATTTAATGAATGTAATTTCAGGTTTACAAACATTAAGACTACTAGAACAATAACATTGGTCTTTAAATTGTCGAAGGAAATTTCATTGTTTTAATTTTATTATTAAAAGTTTTCTTTTATAAATTTTTACTTAAAGAGAAAATTTGAATAGGAGAAAGCTGATAATAATATTGTGATAAAATTTTGGGAGAATCACGTTGTAATTAGATAAAATCAAATTAAAGATAATTTTTTTATTCCAGTTATTAAAATTTGTCACTGTTGTTGGTGAAAATTAACAACAATATTTTTAACTTGATCAATTTAACCCAATTAGGTAAAATCAAATTAAAGATAATTTTTTTATTCTAGTTATTAAAATTTTATTTTTTATTTACTAACAAATAATTAATTTGGATCATATAGGTTGCATGTTTTTTTGTTCGTGAGGAAAAAAAGTAAAAAATTATACAAAATAAAAAGAGACATAATTAATTTGTATCACATAGGTTACATCATTAGGTTGCATGATTTTTTTACGCGCTTTGTTTATCTGTAAATTCATTGGTAAATTTATTATCAACGGACTCATCGACAGTCCATAAATTATTGATGAGAGTTTTTCCAATTGATTGTTTTCTGTCCTTGAGTCCGTCGGTAACATACGTACTGACAGACTACTAGTGTAAATACTGACAGAAGACTACTAATGTAAATATATATAAAAATTTTTATTGATAAACCTGTTAAATCTGGTAATGTAGTAACTCTTTTTTTATTAGAGTGAGTTTAGATAATTTATATTTTTTAACATTGATATATTTAAATAATAAGTTTGAATATCAAAAATAGGTGTTTCCACTGTATTAGTATCCAATCAATTATATTTCATTTAATTCATATTTCATTGCAACATATCTTTCATGAAATACCTTTCCCTTTTTTCTATTATATGAATTTAATTTTTAATTTTATCTAGAAAATATCATGTGTTTCTCAACAAAACTTTTGTTATATGATTCAATAGAATAGTTGTGTACATAATTAAATCTATAATGTTATATTCGATCTAATAATCTAAATCCAACACATAGATTGTGTAACAACTCCGGCTGTATGATCTTAGGGTTTTAAGAAATTGGAAAATAAAGCTGGCCTTGCATTCCTTGTACTGTATAATTTAATTAGCTGTCACTGAGATTAGTGACCATAATTAGCTGTATTTGTGCATTCTACATGAATCAAGTAACAACAACACGCGGAAGGCATCAATTCTGTGGTCATGCCCAATATTTATCAGTCAAACACCTCACTTGTTGAAAAGCGATAACACCTCAAAAATGAAGTATGGAAGTAATTAACTACACAAGGAAACGGGGAGTACAGCTGGCATGCCGGAGGCATCATTGAATGGTGGAAGCTTTTTGTAGCATCGGCTGCAGAGGGCACTATAGATGTAGGATAGTCAAGAGTGGTGTCACTCACACGATGGAATCGGAATCATGAAGCTTATACTGCGCCACCAAGAGCACCGCACCCCACAAAACAAAAGCCTGTCGGGGATGAACTTTGTGACCAGATATCTTTTCACTCCAGTTCCTAGACCAACCAAAGTGATCTTTTTCAAAAAAGAAAAAAAAAGGTATCTAGCAGTCCCCAACAATTAATCTGCTTTCACACTAGGAAATTTTATCTCTGTACCCGCTCAACTTGTTTCAAAAACATTGTTCTGAAGCAAAATTAAAAATTGATTCAACTCACTTTTTAAAGTTAGAACTTTATTAAATTTTATTTCTCAACAAACTTATTTTAATATGGATAATTAAAATAAATTATAAATGAATGAGAAATTATTTTAAAAAATCCTTAATTGATATATTTTTTTAAACCAGAAAACCCTTTTATCATATATTAAAAAAGAATATAAGATTTTCCTCTAACTTAATATTGAGAAGTTAAAAAAGTAAAAATGGTAGGACACCAAAGTTTTTTGAGGAAAAGTTCACAACCAAAGTCGATTTTAGGATTAAGCTATAGGTGCAGGCTAGCTTGGCATAGGCTTAAACTTTGAGCCATTCTCGACAGTCAAATTCGTCTTCATGAAAAAAAAAAATCAAAGAAAAGACTCTGGTTTTTAAGGTAGAAAATTATCAGGTATTTTATTCTTTTTATGACGAATAATAAAGTCAAAACAGCAGGAATGTTGCATTATTTTTTATTCTAAGAATCAAAATAAAAAAGGGTTGAAGTAGAGTCTAAGTAGTAGCTCTTCAGCTTGATTTTCCCGACTTTTTTACTCTGATTTTTCCTCAAGGCATTCTAGAGCTTCGGTCCAGCTGGTATTAATTTGTAGGAATATTTTGAGTATCTTTATTTTTTGAGTTAGTTGATTTTTAAGAAGATGTATCCTTTAAAAATAAAGTTGTTGGCATTTTAAAAGAGTATTTACATTCAAATCATTTGCGTCAAGCAACGAAACATTTTAATCTTAAGACAAAGAATTTAATATTCAAAGACAACACCTGCATGCCTTTCTTCGTGCAGTTACAAAACATCATCAAATTAGTAATGCATTACAAAGACTTAACTCACTATTGAAAGAGGACAGTCCAACCATTTGGAACTTCATTCTTGAAAAATGAAGATTTTATGGAGATTTCTTTATTTATTTCTATCTCTATGTCAATTTTATTGGGTTATAGTTTCTAAGTGAGGTGTTCATATATGTGTTTAGGGATTCATTTTCTTTTCGAACAAAACACGAGTTGTGTTTTATTGTCTTTTTGCTGGTTTTTAAAATCTGATTTGATGAAATTTGTAAAGTGTAATATTTAAAAACTTTATTGTAAAGTGAAAAAAAATAATCAAAACATAGGAGGGTGAGAATAATTTATCTAAAAATAATAATCCAAAAAAAAAAAGAATAGAAATTGTGGACCGCGAAATGTTTGGAACAATTCTCATTAAGAAGTCGCATGAAGATAAATAGCGTTAGTGTCCGAATGCTTTGATAGCTTTCAATTGTGGGAAAAGCTATAAGGCATTTACACTCACGCGTGGTCCAAAATAAAAGCCGCGTATAATCACATATCATTATTCCATTCCAAAGACACAAACATGAATTGAAAACACATTGTCTCTTTTCCAGCTTTAAGGAAAAGCTACAAATGATATTCCACAATAGTAATACCCTCTTTTCTTTTTGTTGAGGAACACGTGTGCAGAAAATAATAATTAATTTTTTTGTTCAAACATGTCACTGTCCAATAATTAGCATTATTTCTAGAGATTAAAATTCGAAGAATAAAAGTGATGACACTTTTTTCACAATAGAAGTACTTATTTGTAATAATGTTACTAGTTTCATTAAGTTTGTAAGGGAAAAAGAAAAGGAGAAAGGGCAAGCCACCAGATTCCATATTGCCAGCGCGATGAACCACGACAAAAAGCAGGTGCAACTGCAGGACAACATTAAACAAGAAAGTTCACCAATTTAGCCCCTCTATTTATGTTAAATTGATAAATCAATCCCTTAAAATAAACTTCCATGAAGCCCCTGCACTTGTCAATAGGATTTTAAACAGTATAGTCTCTCTCTCTCTAGGATAAGCTCTTCAAAATTTATTTGCAATCTAGTCCAACTGGGAATATATTTGAAACAGGGACGGATTGGACATATTAGCACAGATAAAAGGACTAAATTGGTTTCCAGGGGAAAATATCACAAGGGCCCTACCGGGTTCGAACCGGTGACCTCTTGATCTGCAGTCAAATGCTCTACCACTGAGCTAAGGACCCATTTTTCTTGTAAGATGTTACTAAATATATTATACCAAAATATATATAATAATTTATTAAAAGAAAAGAATTTTTGATAAATGAATCTGAACCTGGATCGTTTCTAACATCGATTCAACTATTTCGGTAGTTCTTTCTATACGCAAACTTCATTGCAGTAAGAAACAGAAATCATCAACAAATTTAATATTTCGAGATAGAAAAGGATTGAGTAAGTTCTATTAAATTTTTTGCTGACCAACACGTTCATCTATATACCTTTTCATTCCATAAAGATTTATTTTTTTTCTAAATTACCCTTCAACATATTGATTAGCAATTGGTAAATTTAAATCTTTTATTTTTGATGGCACAAGAAATCAAAGAGATTAAGAAAAAAATTATATAATAAAAAAGATATTTAGATGGAGAGATAGTGTATTAAATGTTTTTAAAAAATAACCATTCGGACAGCTTTTTAAATACAAAAGGTTGAAGATGATGAACAATGCTACATGACGTGTCATTTGACATCTTTTTTTTTTACTTTGTTTTTTAATAAAAAAGATGTTGTTTTGATCCAAAACACATCATTTTGGTCAAAATAACAGTAAAATGTATATTTTATTTAAATAAAACAGTGTCATTTTAGCGTTTAGGGTTAATTTAAGTTTAAAATCTTCTATTTAAATTTCAGCCATCAATCTTTCAATTTATTCAATTAAGTCCTCAATTGAACTTTGATTATTAGAATCAATTCAACTTTACCCCTGCCAAATCTTAAAATAACTCTATGAGTTCAGTGTCTTTGTCAATTTGGTTCTTTGTCTCAAATATTTTTGATTTCATCCCTAATTAACCTTCAAACTTCTAATTTTTTCAATTTCATCCTTGATTTCACGCAATTGGGTCCCCAAATGCATGCTCCTTTTGCTATATTTATTATGTTGTTTCTCTACCAGAAAGTAGTATAACTTTCAAGTTTATTTTTGAAATGATTCATCACCATGTTTAATTATTGTTATGTTAGTGGGTATAGAAAACAGACTTTGAGGTATGCATATTATTATTTTTAAAGTATTAATTGCCCTCATTATATTTATTATAGGGTTAAAGCAATATACCTTGAGGATATAACAAAGTTATAAACAACAAATTTCTATAAATTTCTTAAGAATTTTTGTTTTTGTTTTGATAAACGTAAATAGAGAATTTGTAAAGAAAAAATAGGTGCAAAAAAAGATTGTTTTCTAATTAATTTATGCAAATATAAAACCGATATTTATAAAGAAAATAATACATTTTCAAATCAATATATATGTAGAATTTAAAGACACATCTGTTCAAACTAATATGTCTATAGAATTCAAAAAAAGAAACTTTTTCAGATAAATTAACTAAATAGCTTTGCAAGAGGTGCCATGCATAATTAATAATTAATTCTAAAAATAAAAAATTATTTATTTTACATAATATCAAATACCCAAGTGGCGCTGTTATAAATGAAATGGATAAAGGGAATATGAGTAATATTTCTATGGTCTATTATTACATGGATATTAATTTCCCTCCAAATCTTCTTTCTAATATTTAAATGTATTGATTTGATGTTCCTTACATTATAATAAACAACAAAACATTTTACCTTTCCAATAAGAAATAAAATTCTCTTTGTTCATCCACCTCATATGCAAACTATGTGATAATAATTATACACTGCAAATATGGGCAAGATATTAACAAGGCCGCTTTACTACCAGAATACTCTCGCATCCCATCAAATCCAAATGCGGTCCTAACTAGAATGTGTTGTAGAAGCATATATTGTTGTAAAAATCATAAGCCCAGAAACGGCTAAACCAAGACCACTTTATTTTAAGCTACAAGTCCTTAGATCACCATTTCTATCAGGTTAATAAATAGCTAGTGATCTTCAGTGGTAGGTTTCTTGCCTTTAGCACTATAATCTTGTTGTACTGAGCCATAAAATGTGCTTGTTGTGTAACATGTATTGGTGAAAACAACTATATAAACCTTAAAGCAAGTCATTCACTGACTTATTTATGAGTATTTAAGTGTCCCTGTCGTGCCATCCTCCCCTAATTTTCAAGTATTGTGCCCAAACTTAAAGTGTTACGGAAGCAGCTTGATCTCCTCCAAAACGCATAAATACCCCGAGAATAACACTACCTTACCAGCCATGCACCTTATACTCGAACTAATCCTGCTAAGCACTAACCTCCTTTACAGCATTACATCAAATAACTAGGAAGGGAGTGTATATTTCTAGTCATCTCATCTTATTCTTCTACAACACTTTGAAGGTATTGTGCCAAGCTTTTTTCTTGGTAGGGTTTTTTATGAGGTGTCTCATGTTGAATTAGGTAACTATTCTCAAAATAGCTTCTTTTAGAGTGGTTCTCATATCATTGTTAGAAATCATATTGCTATTTAATATTCGTACATGTTACAGGACGGGCTGAGCTCTGCCTCTCAGCAGCAGCTTGGCCTTTTAATGCCATTGTTCTAGTTTTATCAACAAAAAAAAAAATGTGTATATCCTATATTAAAAAGAAATAGTTTTAATTTTTTTTTATATAAATGTGTATTTTTATTATATAGTAAATTAAGTGAAAATTATTGTAAATGCACTATTCTAGTGGGTTTTTAAAAATTATTATATAAATATTTATAATATCAAAAAAATGACACTTGACACTTCAAATTTAATTTATTGGTAAAATTAATTATTTTTTTGGTTTATTTTTTTAATTTTTATAATTAATTTTGATTTTTTCTTTTGATTATCATAATTAATTTTGATATTTATAACTGTTGGGATAAAACTGAATAATAACAATTCAATTTAATTAAAAATATAATAGTCACATATAGTTTCATTAATAATTATATAGTTTCATTATAATATTTTAAATTTATACAAACTTGTTACTATACCAAAAAAAAAATTAAAATTTTTTATTTCCTTTTTCATTTTTTTTAATTCTTTCATTTCAAAGATTTAAAAGGTTTAATTGTATCTTGAAAATATTATATTTGTATAATATAAATAAACATCTTAAAAATAAAAATAGTATTTAATTGTTTTCATACTCAAACAATTTACTGATAGTACGGTACCTTGTTCTGTATATAAAGCAACAATATTATCTAAAATGTCCTTCGAAACTCTGCAAATGAGTATATATAAAAAGAAACAAATGAATAAATTAGAAAAGAGTAAATTCGTAATATGGCTAAGTAAAAAGGGATCAAAGTTTGATTCCGTACCCTCCAGCACTCCATGGGTCTCGGAGTCCATTTGAGAAAATGAAGTTGCTTGCAAAATTTTCTAGTGCAGTTTTTATGTCCTGAAAAGATTTTTGGAACAATGACATTAATTTGTTGCTGAGATAAAAGTTAGGTTTATGCTCTGAATTTTGAAAGGAAAAGCTTACGTGTCCACCGAATTCAGTTGTGATCTAATGAGATAAAAAAAAATACATTGAAAAAGTCTAAATATCGCAATATGGCTAAGATTGATCTTAAAAAATAAAATAAAATAAAAAACAGATAAACACCTTAAGAATCCAAATAAATCAATTTCTAACCTTCAAAATCCCTAAATCAGTTAAAAAAACACAAAATTAAATCAAATAAAAAAAAATCTTTGTTAACCTCAATTTATTTTATCCATTAAGATGGAAGATCAAAAACACTTCAATGACACTCTTCTTGTCAAACGAAAATTCATCAACATCAAAATTGATCTTTTTCATCACCAGAATGTGGCCATAGTCTCCTTTCTCTCTCATACTCTATTTTTTAGCCACATTCTCTCTCCTCGTAAATTATATGGACTGACACATAAAACAAATAAACCAAACTAAAAAGTTCCTATTGATGTTGGGTTATTTGAGTTTGGGTTGGCAATACAAATGAGTGAAGTTTTTGGTGATATTTATTGTCAGCCCATGGGCCAAGTTTAAACCCAAGTTCCTATCTCTTCATTGCATGGAAAAGTAAGCTTATCCTATGTGATTTTCAAATTGAGAATGTGATCTTTTAAGATTGTTCAACCATGCATGCATTGAACTTTTCTACAAGAAGTTATGTTTGTTTAAATTTTTAAGCTTTTTAAATGTTTGTTTGTGTTTCTCATAAGTCAAAAACAAGTGATATTAATTATTTGTCTAGTTTTGTTTTATCAAATTCATTTATTTGAGTCTCAACTATATCATTTTGGTGTTTTTCTAGGTTTAGAGGGTTGTTTGAAGTATATAATGTTGAATCAAACCATGTATTAGGATCCCTTGTAAAAACTGAATTGAATTTTTTTACTTGACACTTTGGCAATCTATCAAGTTTTGTATCTTCTTTATGAGTTTTGGACTTTATCCTTTAACTTTGTTTCTCTAAAGTGATGATTTGATCTGTATCTTTAGAGTTATAAGTTAATTGTATATATATCTCTTTGACTTTATACTTTAAAGTGGTGAGCAAAAACTATCACTTATGTGAGTGACATATTACTTTTCCATATTTATACTAACTTGGTATCAAGTTGGTATCAGAGCTTAAGATTTATAATTATGGTTGTTCATGAATGTCATTTGCACGAATTCAAGAGGAACATTCATGCTCTAAAAATGGATGAAATAAAAAGGTAAATCTAATAACTATAGGAGTATCTTGAATGATATAGGAATCGAGATAATGATGATGATGATGATAAGAATAACACTAAAATCAATTCCTTTAGCAATAATGAGAAGGATGTTAGTCATTTTCATCACAAACCACATTGTGATGCTAGTGACAGTTCTTCTTCTTAGCATAATATATATATATATATATATATATAAGACCTTATCAAGATTCTAACATGAAAATTGATATTCTTGAATTTAAAGATAAAATACAAGATGAAAAGTTAATTGATTGGCTCTAAACTACTAAGATGGTTTTTGGTTTTAAAGAGTATTCTAATGAAAAAAAAGTGAATTTAGTGACTAACTTATAAAATATGATTTATTATGGTAGGATAACATTAAGAAGAAAAGGGTTTGTGAGGGCTGAAGCAAGATCAAGTCTTAGGAGAAGATATATATATATATATATATATAAGAGCTTATGAATAGATTTTTGCTTAAACACTACGACAAAAGAATTTTCTCAAGTTTAAGTTTCATAATATGAGGCAATAATAACCATAGAAGTATACTATGAAATTTGAATTGCTAATGCTAAAGTGTGATATTATTGAACTTGAAAAATAAATAGTAGTTTGATACTTAGATGGGTTAAGAAAGGAGATATCTAATATGGTTTAGTTGCAACTTTATTGGACATTTAATGATGTGAGAAGACTTACTTTAAATGTGGGAAAACAAAAAAAAAATGATAGAAAGACTAACTAGAAATTGGTATCTAAGGAGAGCACTTCCAATTAAGGGAGTAGTTTATTCTTTAAGAATACTACAACAACGAAGTCTTTTGTTTTTAAGGCTCTAAAGAAGGGAAGTGTTAGGGCTAGTCTAAAAGTAGTTGGTTCTTCAAGTTTCAATTCAAAGAAGTGTTTTAAATGTCAAAGGTATGAGCATGTTGTTTTTTATTATCAAAATCACAAAATCATTGTTATTATAGAGGAAGAGATAGCTAGGGAAGATGAGTTGTTAAATGAATTGGATCAAAAAGATGAATTAACTTACATTGGTCAAGATGAGTTACTTATCATTCAGTAAAGTTTAAGTGATGCTCATGAGAAGAGCAAAGATTAAGTTCATTGTAGAAATTTTTATACCTGTAATACTGCGAATTGAAAAGTTTATGATATGATGATTTATAGTGGTGCGTTTGCTAATATTGTATCTACTGATATAGTGAGCAAGTTACAACTCAAGATAGAAACACACCTCAACCCTACAAATTGAGGTGACTGGAAAAGAATATTTATCTTGTTTCAATTTCCAATAAGAAAAGGTATTTTGATCAATTTTAGTGTGATATAATACCTATAGACGCATTTCATTTATTTTTTTGGTCATCCATATCAATATAATATGAATGTTCAGCATGATGGCTTCAAGAATATTTATTTTATTGTGAAAAATGGTGTAAAGATTATTATAGGTCCTTCTAAATTTGTATTTATTTCTAAACCTTCTAAAAGGATGAAAACACTTTTGGTTACTTGTTCTAAAATGAAAAAACTTGTTGATAAAGTGCATTTGGCTTCTGCTTTTGTTGTTTTTGAGAAATATGTTGAAATGAATGAGTTGCCTCTATAATTGCAATATTTGCTTGATGTAGTACATGAAGAAATACCACCTGAACTTCCTCCAATAAATGATATTTAGTATTGCATTGATTTCATTATGGGTGTTAAGCTTTCTAACAAGGTAACTTATCAAATGAGTCCTACCAAACATGCAGAGTTACAAAGATAGGTTGATGAAAATAAAAAAAAAAACCCTGAGAAACACCTTAAGAGTCCTAATAAGTCAATTTATAACCCTTTTTCACTTTTTCGCTTTTGGCCTTTATTTCATGAGATTTTAACTTTTCAATCCTAAACTTCATTTGTTTTAGATTTACAATCTCTAGAATTTTTTTTTTAAAAAAGAGAGAGAATGTGTTTCAAAAATATGAGAGGAGAAAGAAAGTTCTCTAATGGCTGTATTTTGATGATGAAAAAGATCGATTTTGGTGTTGAAAGTTTTATATTGATAAGAGGAGTGTTATTGAGGTATTTTTAAGTTTCTATCTCGCTGAAAAAATAAATCAAGGTTAAAGAAGAATTATTTTTTTATTTAATTTTGTGTTGTTTAACCAATTTAGTAGTATTTTGAGGTTAGAAATTGATTTATTAGGATTCTTAATGTGTTTATCTAGTGTTTTTAGATGAAAATAGATGGAAAAAATAATTATTAGGTCTAAAAAAACTCTTGCCTTGACTTTTTGACAACCTCTGCAATAAAGAAAATAAAAAGAAGGTTTGGCTCTTCGTTTATATGTTAAATTTTGTCTTTATTTTTTTTAATGTTTTAATTAAAAAATCAAATTCTATTGCACAAAAATTGAGCATCAATTCAAAGTACAAGCATTCTTCGATACTACAAATACAATGAATCATATGAATTGAAAGGAATTACCAGGCTGTAATTCATTTGTATATAATATGAGAGGGTGAAATAGAAAAAAATATTGCAGGACTGAAACAAATAACTAATAAAAGACCCTAAAAAAAAAAAGACCACTCATGTACACTATTCATGTCCTTAGTGCGCATAAATGTATGGCCATAGTAAAAGAAATAAGGAAATGTTGTTTTCTTTTAGTTTATAGTGTAATAATACCATCCCCTCCACCTACCTAGATAAAGATAGGTGAGCTAGTATTAGCTCAACCTCAAAGCTTAAATTTCAAAGTATATTTGATATTGGGGGTTATAAATGGATGTGGATACGTTGCAATTGAATTATATGAAAATCTTAGTAGAAAGGGTTTGGTTGTGCTAAGTGATTTATTTAATGAAAAGACTAATAACTTTTAATTCGATCATTATATTACATTGAAATTTTATAAAAAATTCTACAGGCTCTGTTCTATAAGAGGTCAACAAGCCTCACTAGCTAAGGTTAGCTAAGGTTAGGAAGGCTTTCAAAAAAGACCTAGAAGATACTAATTTTGTTAGTTTTATTGTTTTCTTGTTTAATTTTTTATTTTCAACATTAATTTTGAATTTTGTTTTTATTTTGAAATTTTAATTTCCTTTCTTGTTAGGGTTGGTTTCAGACTTGTTTAAAGGATTGTAATTCTTTTTAGAAAGGCAACAATTAGAGATGAGATTATTCAGTAATAATGCACGGTTAGGATTTCATGTTCTAGGCTCTATTTTCAGAAATTATCTTCTTTTGTTCTTTGACTCCTAATCAGATTAGGTTCGATTGAATGTGACAAAACTCTCTAGTTTGTGGTTAATATGATCTAAAGTGGAGGTTCTGTCACTTCTATGTATGGCTGTCTTGGTCAGAGACCTTCTCATCAATGTCGCTGAGCTTGGATGTGTTCCCAACACAGATACAGGAGTACTAAGAAGAATTAACACAAACAACAGAAGAAATGACAATGATTTTGCCACTTTCATCAGTTGAAATCTGTAAATCATTAGGTATTACTTGGTGGTGATATTCTGAAGTTTCTTGTCTTCAGATTTTGTGATTTTGTTTACTTCATCATTACAACATTACGGAGCAGCTTATTCTCAGACCTTTCCAATCAAGAATTCGCAATCTTGTTGTGACACTGGTGTTTTAATGATCTTTGAAGAGCAGCCGAGGTTTATGTGCCCAAACTACCTGTTAAGAGAGAGTATTTACACACCAAGATTAACAAAGAACCACTCAAGATTGGGTTCCTCTCTTTTTAAATCTCCAGTGTGAAAGATCACGCAATGGAGCCAGACATAAAAATACACGCCAATCACGCCCCTTACCAGGTTAGAGACTTTTGTGAAATTTAGTTAATTGAAATCTTCCTTATTTCCAACAAACCAGATCTTAGCATTTGAAGGGGAAAAGGAGTTGGAAAGGTAGGGAGAGGTCCCTTGTTAGGACTCATAATTTTCCCTGCCCACCCCACAAATCATTGCATCAACAATTCGGGCCATTCCAATAAAACGTCGAGGATAACTCGAGGGTTTTCAATCAAAATGGAGTCAAATTGTTAATAAAATTTCGAGGGTCACGGATTCATCCAATTCCAATCTTTTATACAAATTTAAAAATACAATTGAAAAAAAAAAAAAAAGGCAGCAAATGTGCATACATTGAAATCTCCACAAAACAGCCAAAAAAATAATAATTTAACCTTTTCCGAAAATAACTACAATCCATGTGATATATCAATTGACAAAAACCTAGCTCAGCCAAAAATTGAACAATTGATGAATAGCACAACATATGATATATATGAACAGGAAAAAAATAAAAGAAGAAATGACCGCCACGAAAAATAAAGCAAAGACTCACAACACCACCTCACCCCCACCACCCACCCGGAGCAAAAAAGGAAAGAGATAAAGAAAGGCAAAAAACTATAGGTGACGCATTACTATCTCAACCTGCAGCAGTAGTACATAAGATGCATCTCAACCGAATTACACCAGAATCGTTGTTGTTTTCCTCATCGGAGTCCTCCACATCATTGCTATCATAGTTATATTCTGACATCCTGGAAGTGGCTCCACTCCCTTTTTTTCCACTTACAGTATGCATAGAATCCATAAGACAAGACATGTGATAAGCATGACAGCAAAAGAATACGACAACCGATACATCTAGTATAGAGAAGGGATCAAAGCACATGCAACATCTTGTGTCTGCCCTAGTTTTTGACTTAACCTCCATGGCTCTTGCACCTACTGTTCTCCAAATTGCTTGAGAATCCCCTCTGCCATCCCTTTTCACTCGAGCTTCTTCTTCATTGCTTAAGCAAAGAGCCCGTCTTGCTTCTTTGTAATATTTGATCAAGAGATTTACACAATCGGTCTGTATGTCTCAAAACAGCATCAGAATGTTAGCAAGTAGAAAAAATTGTTCTATTCAGATGAAAAGGAAAGGTACATGAAGGATGATACCTTGAGAATATCATTGCACCCATGTCTCAGAGACGTTTCAGTTCTGTAATCGGTGATAATTTTGACAAGACGATCCCTAAGCCTGAAAGCAACTTTGTATATAGTTAAGAATTACACATGATGAACAGTGTCGTCTTGAAGCATAATCTAATTAGCATTTCCATACCCAAACAGACTACAAGGAAGCTAATAGGAAATCCATCTATCATCAAACATGATGAGCAAATATACAGCTTCCTTTGTGTAGTTGGCTCAGAACTCGGTTCTTAATGCTAAATAAAAACTATTGCATCTTTCAAAAGTATCTAGGCTATTTTATATGTAACACTGATCAATCATAATGAATTTCGCATCCAAAAGGGAGAATAGAAAGTATTCTAATTTGATTAGGACTATGGTTCCTTAAATTCTACTTGGAAAACTGGCTAACTTGGGGCAGGCTATTTCATATTGGATTTTATCAGGCGGGGGTCATCAGGAATCAGCATTCCGTAGGAGACATGGGGATCATGTGTTTGCAGGTTTAGTCATGTATAATGCCTTCTGTCAATCTGTTTTTGGTGACCGACTTCAAACAAAAAAAATTAGACTTCAATTATGGCCCTTCTTGTATCTTGTCAATAAGGTTATTTGCAAGCTAGCCTCATTGATTCTAAGCCATGGGTAATTTACTTTAAAATACATTGGATTACAATGCAGTTAGATGTTGTCCTTGTTTTTCAAAACAGCTAGATTGCAAAACTTTCATTTAAGAGCAGGGGAGGATTGACTGAGAAATTAAACAAAACAAATTATCAGGTGCACTAACCGAGGTATTTCCAAGCCATTGGGGACCATATTTACAATGTACAGAGGATCAAGATTGCCAACGGTGTGCTCCAACAATACCCCTACCTGCCAAGTTGCAGAAAAGAGAAGGAAACTCAACAAACATATAGATATTTTGCAAGACAGAATGTGTGAAGAACAACAGCAATCAGTAGAACAAGTCCTACACGTACCATTTCAGGTTTGTGAAGACATTGCCTAATTAATTCTTCCCAAAGATCATCATCATGCTGCATAGTTACAAATTCTACAGCCTGCAGCCACAACAATGTTTTTTCTTATTGCTGCCAATACTTGCAACAAAAAAGAAATAGAAGAACATCTGATGGTTTCAAGCCAAATACAATAAATACCTCTTCAATGTCCCCTAATTTGTTTATGATGACAGCTAGGGCCTTTTTTGAGTTTCCCATTCTTCCAAGTATGAAGACTTGCTCTCTTAAAAGATCTCTTTTGACACAAATGTCATATGCCTGAGATGTGAAGAGTTCAACTGATCAATTCATTAGTAAATAACAACAGGAAGAATTGACATCCATTGACATAAAACATCATAATTGACAGTTTATTGACTGTTCAAACCTTCTCGAGGGTGTAATGTTGGCTGCTCCGGAGAAAAGGAAGTAGCATTTTCAGATCATAATCTGCATAAAGCTCTACCTGTCTCGATAAAAATAAAAAGGTCACATCAATGATTACATATTGCAGACTGCACAGACATGTCAATCATTACATATCGAGCAGCTAAAAATAAGACCAAATGCTGAGACATTAACATTTTTGTCAGCAATTGGAATGGGATGAATCGTTTGGGAGAAACCCCTGTCATGGTTCCTCTCAGCAATTAAAAATGGATCTTGTAGCTTAAGAAAGAATAAAAACATGACCTTTACTAAACTGAAGCTTGACAACAAGATGCAGAGTTGAGGAACAAGTAGCTCATTTTTGACAAGAGTGACTTGATCATGATGGCACTTAAATTCAAATTGGCAGATAGAACAGCTAAGACAAAAATGATATTGTGACAAGGTGCCATGTACAGCTTACTTGCATCAATGACATCCACAACACATTTTCATGGCATGTCACAATGTATAAATCACTGTAATAAGAATGAGTGAATGTCTCTGTTCATGTCACTTCCATTTTGACACTAAGGTCACAGCATTCAAGATTATCATGTCCTTTTCTACTACTACTAGTAAAACTGTAAAAGACACCGAAACCTTTACAGAAGGAACTATTCATTGAGTTTAACACATTATAGATAGAAAAAGAAATAGTATCAAAAATAAATAGCCAGCCTTCTCCATACCTGCATATCATGAAAATCCTTTCCAACATGTGGATTTGCTTCAAATAATGCATGAAGATATAAATGTAAGAAATATTTTGAATCACACTTATTGCTGGCATTCAACAGTTTGGAGACAACATCAGGAGGGGAAATTAAGTCCTTGTTCTGGATCAATAGAGGAACTGCGCACTTGCAATCAAGCATCATCAGTTGGACAACCTGTAATTGAACAAGCACAAGCAAAAGAATTAAGAGTGAGTCAATCACATGATGAAATAAGAACAGGTTAAATAATTAAAAAAGCTAGAAAGCAAAAAGAAAAACCATCAATATTTGCAATAATATGCAGAAAGCATAAAATTTCAGATTCAAAATATCAATAATAAGGCTCCTTTGAGGTCAATTAACTTGCAATACATATTCTTGACAGTCAAAATGTCAGCAGGACTACAGGCATATAGTAAATATCTAAAAGGTTGTTTTTGGAGACAAAAATTTAGGCTCAAACTCAACATTTCAAATGGAGATACAAATCTGATCTTACATAACAATGACAACAGACTAGGAAAACAACCACAAAAACAAAACATACAACAGCTACTTCACCTTATCTTGCAGTCATACCTTTTCGCGGATGGCATCATTTAAGTCGTGTTTTTCAATGAAATCAAATATATCTGGCTTCATAAGCTGAAAGGAGAAAGCCAACAAATAAAACAAATAAGAAAAATATGTCAAATAAAATTAATTCAACACCTTGTTTCCTGAATCATCGTAAACAGACAAAACCACTGCTTTGTTTGTGTGCAAATTCACAGGAACATACTTACATCAGCATAAAGTGAAAAGGCTTTCTCATATTGCCCATTAATTACATATAACTCTGCTAGTGCCTGAAATCAAAAGGAGTTGTGATTAGAGATATGCAACATCAAATTTCAGAAATCAAACAGCACACACCAGTTCCCTGACCAACCTCCTTGAGTGCGTCAGTCATTGAAGAAGTATTTAGCTGAGAATCTATGGCAGATATAACAGGCAATGCAGAATAAATCACAGGTGGCCAAGATTTCACAGTTGCCAGGAGATCTTTATGAAAAGACGGATTTGTTGCCAGAGCTACAAGAGCAACCTGTGCATCGAAAATACCTAGATCATGAGCCAATGCAATAGAGAAGTTATGAAAGGAACTGTGTGAAGTTATTTTCATTCCGCTAACCTCATAGGCAGTATCACGAAGTCTTGGGTTTTCTGTTGGCATGTATGGGACTAACACAGGAAGCTGACGCAAATGAGCAAAATGGAAAACCCATCTGCAAAAGGAAGCCTCTAGTCAGTTATTAACAAGGAATGCAGAGGAGATATCAAATTAGCTGCTTTTCTTAAATCTTACCTCTCCCAAGCCGAAGCAGACCCTCGCAGCAACTTGGGACACAAAGATGCAGCTTCACCATATTTCCTTTCCACAATCAAATGATCAAGATAATTGGATCCCACCTGTGCTTATAGCATAAAAATTTAAGCCATTACTCACTTCAAAATAACATGGATCTCAAAGGACCACATAGGACAAGAAACAAATTAACAAGAAGATATCTATCCCGCACACTTCTTTTTCTAAAATGAAAGATAATCATTACATGCAACTGCAGCATGAAAGCTTTATAACCTAAAACTGAAATAACATATTGACGACAAGAAATGAGTGGATAAGACAGGGCATCACAATGCTTAAGACTTCAAATACCACACAAATCGAAGAAACCATTATCCAGAAGAACTGTTTACTATGCATGCATCAATCAATATTGTGCTTCCAATCTTTAAATTCCTGGAAACCAAGCACAAATAAACTGAATGCTTATCATTATCACACAACGTGTGACTATTGAAATTTACGAGCACATGCAAAGGAAAATTAAAAAACTAGATTTATAACCATAAAGAAAAATGAAACAAAACCCATTTGATCATTTGTGCGCTGATAAGGAAGAGGAGAAGGGAGACAGCTGTATTTTTAAAAAGCAACACCAAATTATATGCAGAAATTGCTAATTCATAATGGTTACTTAAAGAGAGACAACAATGAAAAATTTTAGTTTCTGTACTGTAGAAAAAAGGTCTTCCTCTACAATCAAGATCAACAAAATGTTGTCATTTATTCAACTATAACAGAAGTTACATGTTGTATTTGTTGTACGAGACATGGCAAACCTCTAAATCTTCTAAAGTTGTCTAACAGATAAATAAACCAAAATACCTCATCAATGAGTTCACTCCTGCCCTGACCTGCTTCAACTGCTTCTAATGCTTTTTCATGCCAACCATGTTCTAGAAGCCACGCAATATGATCTTCAGTATCCCTAACATAGAAAAATAAATTAAGTTCTCTTGAAAACCAAAAGAGAAAACAAAAACAAACACATGCCCAGGCTGGTGGATTGAGGAAGTTGTGGAACTTCAGATTGTTTTGATAAAGCCAAGCTTAGATGCTTAACACATAATGCTCATGATAAGCTCATGCTTTGAATCATAAGGTGTCAATTTGGAAGGGTGAATGGGTGACTTAAATGAACAAACTAGGCACTCACAACACTGTTGATACATTACAGAAGAGAATAATTCAGGAAATAATTCAAACTGCCTATTCTTGAAAAGACAGCAAGAATCATTTAGAACTGAAAGGTGTTCTAAAATTAATTTAGAACACCATCGGAACCATCACTACCTACGAGCTCATAGCACAAGCAAGAAATAAAATGACTCTTCAAAAGCTAAAATATTAGAAAGAATCAATGATAACCTAGGCTTTGCAATCACCACATCCTTTGGGGATACGATATAGTATAATGGTTCATCGCCAGCAGCCCATTGACCACCAGCATAGCTGCTACCTGCTTTCACATGAAAAAGCATTGAAGCTATTCAAATGTAGTCCTCTGGTATAAAAGTCCATGAATTTCGAATAATCCAATATGTTAACCTGAGAAAGGAGCATGAGCAAGGGAATAGTCCTTCGCCTTGTAATGCTCAAAACGATGCACAGGTAGGGCATCTGTTGCAAGTTCATCATTATTCCATGTAACCACACGTACTTCTGGTCTCAGTGCATTGCCCTGATTAAAATATACAATTTAGCAAATACAGTTTCTACCTATTTCCACAAAAGTGACTTGCAAACAGGTTTTCATCTATTAAAACTAAAACATTTGCAGAAAGTAGCTAAATCACACTGGGAAGAAACATGTCATTATCAACAATCCATTCATAAGCATGCTAACAACATAAATGAAATACAGCAAACATAGAAGCAAGCACCGAAAACCAAAGATTAGGTTCTGAAGAGAACAAGATCAATTAATAAAAACTGCTAAACCAATAAAATATCTACAAGAAACATAAAACTCATGCCCTGTCCTGAAACAAGTAATTGTCAGAAAGAAAAGGAAGAAGCCAAAAAATAGCAGAACCCTCAAGCCCATTGAAGTGCACAACTCCATGAGATAAAAAATGTTTCAGATTGCTAGCATTTTCAAGATGTAAAATACTAAAATTTGAATTTATGATGTCTAAAAAGATGTAGCAAAATCATGAACCTTAAAAAAACTGTAAAAGCTTGAAGATAAAATGACCCCAGACTAGAATAAAGACCTCAGGAATACACGTACACATATGCAGTGTGTATTTCTCCATAAATGTGTTTTTACTGTTGTCATGGATCTAAACAGGTGAGGAGCTAACTTCATAATAAATTGCTATCAAGATTCATTTTTTATCTGCAAGAGATGAACTAAGATATGGATCAGAGTTCATAATTCAATAAAGTCCACATAGAATTAAAGAGAAGATACCTGTCTTGATGAAATGGTGCTACTACATTCCTTCTCTCCAACTTCTTCCACAGGAATATAAGCTAGAACAACCAAAGAATCACCAAACGGAGCAATTCCTGAAATATAATAGGTGGTTTGAAAAGAAGCCACAATATCCACCTGGTTCATACTAGACATTGGAACATGCCTACATGTCCCATTGGCACCCTTTTGCTCATTAGCTCTTATCGATGCTATTTTCACAAACGTCCCCCACCCAATAACCAAGAGAGTATCATCCTGGATGTGATGGGATGCCAGAGAGCAAAACATTGTTGTTAATTTTGAAACCAATAGATTCAAAAATATAATAAACACAATGAAAAGAACAGTTGGAAGTATTCAATCAACTTACAGGGTCAACATTTTAACTAACCTGCCAAACCAAATGAGGGAGCAAAAGCTCAGGACGCGGACTCCCCCGCGGTCTTTCAATAAAAGTTATTCTTTGATCATTAGCGGCATCATAAACTTTCACACCCGCATCGTTGGCCCACGCAATGAGACTCGTTCTCCACTTCACAGCATGTATTGGACCTTCACCAGAGTGCAAAACCTAATTGCAACAAATAAATTCACAGCAGCGTTCAATAACAAAAACCAGACTCTCAACCAGGTACACAATACTCATACTAGTCCATACCTGGTCGCGGTAGCCTAGCCATTTTTTGGAATTTAAACACAATTGACCAGCTAACCCACCAGCAACAAATCTTTTAGATGTTTTTCTAGAATATCCAGGGTCTAAAGCGATTGCCCTCATCGGCCGATGATATTCAAACTTCAAAACCTTCTCGTCGGTGAAAAGACTATTAATTACAACAGTGCCATCATCTGAACAACTTCCTATATATTCTCCTTCCACATCAAAGCTAAGATCATTAACCACCGCCGTATGTGCCGCAAATTCCTTAACCTGAATGCAGAAATTTGACAAATTAATAAGCAATTGTCTAGAAAGATACAGAGAGAAAGCGATAGAGTGAGGTGTCACCTGGTTGCCGAGGAAATCGAGGATGTGAACGGTGCCGTCGAGAGTTCCAAGAGCGATCATACGTTCGGCAACAGCTATACACGACGCCGCATCACTGGATAAAAGGGTAGGTATGCTACCTCCCATTCTTTGGTACTTGAGTCTCGGTTCCTCTTCTTCTTCTTCTTCTTCTTCTTCTTCCTCATCGTCTTCTTCTCGCTCGTCATCGCCGTCAACGCCATTCTCCGACGGAATTGGAGTCATTTGGAGGATTGTAGGGTGTGTTTTGTAGATAGAAGAAAGGAAGGAAGAAATGATTGAGACAGAGAGATCTGTGTGTTTGGTAGATAAAAGATGGTGGTAGTGCTGACTCTTCTTTTTTCGTTGAGCAGTTGTAGTTAAGGAGTAAATTATACCTTGGCCCTATAATTTACAAGATTTAATTTAACTAGTCCCTTTATTTTAACAAATTATTATTAAACCTCTATTGTTTGGGATTTGGATCCTCTCTCATGTTTCTAAGAAAACATAACAGTTCATGTTAGCTTTGAAATCGATAATCTATTTTTTATAAGATAAATAGCACATGAGAAATTAAATTACTTTCATTTTAAGCACGTATTAAATCATTTTCATTTAATTTGAGTTTATTAGTTCATATTGAATTAAAATGAGAAAACATAACAAAATGGAAAATGAGAGAGGATCTTCATTTATATTCTTATATTGATCGAAAAGTTAGACTCTTTGCTTATTTTTCATACTAAAACGTTGAATTTATACCAGTTTTTTCATTGATTTCTGTTATTGAATTTAGTCAGATGATTGATTGATTACTTTTAAGACTACACGGATCAAATTGTTTGTTAAATAAGACTACAAAGACTAGCTGATAATTTAATCCGGTTTAATTATTAATTGACAAATCGACAAAGAAGTGGTGACGAATTATGGACGCCACCTGTCTACTGTTTACTATTTTTTTATTTTTTTTTCAACACGGCGCGGACCGAAGTCATTTATGTCTGGAGTAAAAAATGCACCTTGTATTTGGGGTTTTCCTTTAATTATATGTGTCAGTTGGTAAGTTAGCACATTAAAAAAAATTAATTTATAAAATATTACTCGAGTTAAAATAATTAGAATTTTAGTATAGTTGAAAGTTTCATAGATTCTATCTATAATTTTTTTAACAGAACTGTCCAGGGATAGTTTATTTTATTATCAACTCTCCATTATTAATATACAATTCACATAAGTAGCATTAATATATTAAATCACAAATAATTAATATATGCTATATTTAAAATAATATAATATTTTATTAAAAAATTAATTAATTATACATTTATTTATAATTATCGTAACATATAATAATACGGAATTATATATAATAATCTTCTCATTCTGTCCAACTCAAGATGAAGTCTGTAATATCCATGTAGATTTAAAAAGGAATAATATCATCCGAGATGGTGAATGGACCCAAAACACTCATGGATGGGTCTAAAATGCTCGCGAACGGGCCAACATCCTCAACACTTTCACGATAAGTAATCTCATCTTCTATTGATACTATTAACTTTAAAATATCAAGTTTATATAACCTATCAGAACATATAAAACATTATCTCAAATAATCAATTGAAACTAAACAATTAACTTTAAAATAAAAAATAAATACATTTGTAATATATACCTGATGCAGCTATTATGCGCCCAACCTATCCCTATAAAACTCGTGAACATGAGTGAGATTTACCGTGGAAAGTCTAACCCCACACCATCTAACAAGACAAACCACAAAGTTAGTTGTATATTTTCTTACATTCAAGTTATATAAATAACATGTCTACTACAATCAATTATATTTTATTATTACCTGAAACCAATGGAGAGTGGTATTTGTGATGCGAACCTCATGATCATATGATCATGCAACCCACAATCAAGATTGAAATATAATCCCGTAAAGCTAAAATAGGTCTGGTAAAAGTGTGACACAATGAAAACCTGTCCCAAGGCACCAACATTATTGGAATGAGTGATGCCACGAAGTCAGTTAATCTTCGATAAGTCAGATTTCAGTTCGTTCAAGAACTGAAGAATGCAAGAATCATTCTCACACATTAAAACTAAAAAATTCAGAAGTAATAATCTTCAAAAGCTGCCAAAATTTAGGTTACAGGTGTTTAAATAGTTCTTAAAAGTAACCCTAATAGATCTACCCTTGTGGGCTGAACTGACCCAAAAACCCTAAACTAAAAAGCCCATAACCTGATCCAAACAAGCTTTGGATCCTAGCTTAAAAAAAGTTTTAATAAAACCCAAACATGAAAGAAAATAATAAAAACAATTAATTTGTCATTAAATACCACCAACCCTTCTTTCCCTGTGTAGTTAGGATGAATGAGAAATCCTTATAAGAAAAGTATTTTGAAACATTAATGAATCATTGCCACACTTGTAGATTATATTGTAGCTCATTAAAAATCCTTGTGCAACTAGGAAATTCCCAAAACCAGCTACTACATCCTTGCAGGAAAAGAATCCTAACCAAATAAAAAGTCCACAAGTCAAATGGAAGTAAATAACAAAATTCATACAGCCTATGCTGACTAGTATTGTGGTGCCTTCCCGAACTCTGATTGAGCTGAAGTTTTAACCCAAAGTAGAAAAACATGCCTGGAGAGTCCACATAAAATATTAGATTGATCCAACGGTTGAATTAATAATTATGATTGTTGCCGTAAACCTGGACTGTTGTGCTTTTTATACCAAAATCTAAATCTGACCTTACTTGAGTCGTATCACTTTGAGTACCAATGTCAATTATGTTATTACCCCAGCTCTCTAAACACCCGATATGAATATACTCTCATGACCAGAGCTATATTAGTTAATATTGAAAATTATAAGTTAGTATTTAAAAAGTGATTAATTCTAGTAATCAAATAATTTAAAATATATATACCTGAAGAAATAGAAAACACCAGGTAATTTATCTTCTCCTTTTTAAACATACTTTGCATAGTTGCCGGTATAGATATACAAGCATGGCTCCCCCTAACTGTAGTTCAGAATGGCCCAAAAATCATCAAGTACCATCAGAAAGTACAACGAAACTACAATGCCAGCAGTACTTGTGAAAAAAAGTCTTTCAACATGTGTAATATATATGCTCGAGCATACATAACCAGCTAGTCTGTTGTTGCATCTACCAGGGGAAATAAAATCAGCATCCAACCATGTCAATGTGATGCAATTGCCCCTATAAACACTGGTTGGGACATTTGTCCTAATAGATGATCATATAATGAATCTATATCAATCAAGCCTCCATTGTTGGTCACAAGTGTCCTATTTATGAGAAGGCCAGTCAACATCGCCATATCTTAGAGTGTTAGTTTCATCTTAACAACACGTAGATATGTCTGGAGCCTTTATCACTTCACCAAAGCTGCAATTAATACATGGTTAAGATATATGCAAGGCAGTTAACTAATCTCATAAAAAACTAGTTTCGATAACATACGAAAACACACATTCATACAACTCCATCAATGTATTTTGTCTACATGTCACTGGATCATCATCTTGAAAATCAAACAACTTAGTTAAATCATCAATAAATATCATTAAAATTGTAGTAATTAAAATATTTATCTGGCCTCCCCACTCCAGATATCATCGGAATGATGTTAATCCTGCATATGTAACACTGGCCTATCATAAGGACTTGTATAAACAACAAGATGACCCTACCTATCAACACTTCTAGAAGAAGTCGAACCTTATCTAGTCTGAACCATGTCTATCTCAAGGTCATGTATAAAAAAATTGTTAGTATTTGTAATTTAATTAAAGTTGACATGATTTAAAACAAATATAAAAAAATAACATACTTTTGTCTACTTTCAAATTTTTTTCTATTATTCTATATTTTTTTTCATTAGGTGGTATTTCAGTCAAGTGTGAAATATAAAAGTTAATTATCAAAATTTCTTATTATTAGATGATATGACTTGTTTTGATTTAAAAAAGGGATAAATGAATGTAATTGGGCTAGATAAAATATTAAGAGAAGAAAATTAGGACTTTTACCCATGTTATTGTGTTGGAAATTAATTATTAATGAGACATCAATGTTGTGGATAACATTTTAAGTTTTAGTCGTGTTTGAATACATGACTTTGAAGTGATGAGGTAAGTAAATTGGTGATGTAATGAACTTGCAGGGGTGGATGAGACTATATGAACCACTCGACAGACTAGTTTAGCTAGCGGAACACAAACACTAGGTAGGTGCTTAGCATTTTGAATTTTTAATCTTGAAATTTAATTATATTCTTGCCAAACATAACTTCTGTGTGTCCTGATGTTATTTTACTTATGTTAAACTATCTATATGATGAATGGTTTGCTAGTTATCCTGGTTTGGGTATGGTGCCCTGGGAAATGAACTACAAATGAAATTAAATTCCTAGTCTCGAGTAAAATGTTAACTAAATTGTTTCTAATTAACTGTATTTATTTTCTAAATAATTGTGCGGGTCCATCCTAGTATTGTGCTTTATTATAGCTTTAGGATGTACTTTTTGGTACATGTAGTTCTTTAGAACATAATTATATAAATGTCTTTTTTTTTTGTGTAATTTGATGACTATTTATATGTATATGTATGAATATTAAATAGATTGGTTTGGCTGACTTTTAATTTGATATGTAATTATTTCCACTACTATAGAAATGGATGTAATTAAGTAGTAGATGTTCCTTGTATTTTAACATTAGAATGGAAACTTAAATATGATTTAAGATTATAAGAAACAAGAATCTAATTATTGTATGAAATTAAATTTATTGTTCCTTTTCATTTAGTTAACATGTATTTTTCTTTAATGGTTAAAAATAGAAATGTGTAACAATATTTATTATGAGATGATTGAATAAGTCCAAGACGGCTGGACTATTGATCAAGAATAGATTGGTGTTATATTGAAATTGTCGATAACTTGGGATATACTATTTATAGGGGAGACTTTGTTGATTTTTTTTACAAAAAAAAATTCCTTATGATCTTGAATTCCAGTGTATATTGTTTAAAATTTAGAGTTGTTATAGTTGGTATTAGAGCCCTGGTCGGGGTTCAAGAAGTGAAAAAAAACTCATAATTTTATGGATTATTCCAAGATGGTGCTGACCAAAAAGACCGCAGCTACTGACCTCTCCCCAGCAAGGGATAAGCACAGGATAAAGGATTTGCTGATAGACAACAAGAGGACCTTTTAGAGGACACTACTTCACATGTGCTCCCGAAGTCATATTGGAGGAGTGCTAGGGGTCAGCTAGACTTCAGGGTGAAGACAAATCTAGATAGGTTAATGTAATACTGCCTAAAGGATCTAGATTGCAGGAACAGGGAGCGGTACCCCTACAAACAACAGCGCCTACACTATATACAGACCTTGCTTTCCCGGCACAGATTGTTAAAGCAATCATCGAGAGTATATCCAGTACAACAGCTCAAGTATCACCACCAGTAACACCAATCGCGCCGATTACCTCTATACCAATGGATAATATAATTGTGTTGGTGAGGACGTTAAAGAGTATAAGAGAGTTGAGGTGTGAGCCCTTTTCGGACGAGTATGATATGAAGATTATAGGCATGTGGCTATAAAAGATGGAGAGTAATATGACCTAGATGAGGGTACCTAAGGACTGATAGGTAAGTTATGCTACCCAGTTATTATCAGACATAGCCCAATCATGGTGGGAGGTTATAAATTCTCGGAGGACTACAAAGATTTGTACTTGGGGCAAGTCTAGGAGACAATTTGAAATTTAGTTATTCTCTTCTTTCTAATTTGGGGTAAAGGAGCAAGAGTTTTTAGCATTGAAGTATAAAGGCATGTTGATTAGTACTTAAAAGTGCATTTTTATCAAGGTTTTATATCATCATTTTGCACTTGAAGTATCAATAACTCCTTAACTAAATCATGTTTTATAATAACATACCTAATAAAATAAGATACTTTTAATTTATGGTAAATATTCATCTTAAATGCAGGCCTATCACATAAATAAAAGGATTGATTGATGAGTTCAAGTATTGAAATTGAAAGGACAAAGAGAAGGCCAAACTTAGAAAAGAGATGTTGGTGCAGTCCAAACTGGAACACTGTTCGGTAGTTAGGTCATATCTCAATTTCTAGATGTCCAAATGACCTCAAATTTTTACATAGATTCAGTAAGACATAGGCCTACAACTTTCATGTGGAGGCCAAGATCAAAGAAAGTCGTTTTCAAGTCCAAATTATAGCAACAACAGAGAAGTTTGAATCTGTTCTACAGCCCAGACATTGTTCAGTGTTCAGCCCATATCTCGAGTTCTAGAAGTCCAAATGACCTTAATTTTTTTTCCTTGAAAGATAAGACAATTTCCTATAACTTTCATAAGTACAGGTGGATCCAGTTCTGATGCTAGCAATGACGTTTTATTCAGACAAGAAGATAAGGATTTTCACCAAGTCAAGAGTTGGTCACCCACTCAACAATTAGTCATCAAATCAATAGTTCCAAATTTTGGCCTATAAAAGAAGGCATTTGCCATGCATTTATGAACTTGGTTGTTCAGATCAAAAACTTGCTCTTGCTCTCTCTCTCTTTATATTTTTTTTTTGTAATTCTTAAGTTTTGCTTTCATTAATATCTTGTTTATGCTTTTCATTTCATTTCATTTACTTAGTTAACTTGTATCTTATTTATGTTCTTATTTTGTTTATTTATGTTTCTCTTCTTCATTATGTATAGCTAAGTTTATTATGTCAAAGTGAAAAGGTTCCACTAATGGTGTAAGAATAAGTGTGGTGTAAACTCAACATGAACCTTAATGTTTAATATTAACATGTCTTATCTTTTTATCTTACTAATTCTTAATATCTTGCTTGTTAAATGGTTAATCTAGATTTTTGTTGTATAACACTTGGTACAATAAATGATTGGCATTCTCATAGCCCAACCGTATGGTATTACATACACCTGTGCTATGAAAGGAACTTAATTTATTGTTAATATAAGTTAGCATCATGAATTTCTGACAATATTTAAAAGTTTAGTGTTACGTAAATAAGATAATTAATATGATTATGTTAATAATTTATAATGAGCAATTAATGACAAATCATCCGATTGAAACCTCCTTTGTGTGTGGTTTCCAATTAAGTAATAAGAGTTTATACTATACTTGTTTGAAATACCATTAATGGATCCTCTAACATTGACATTTGTTTTTATAATTGTTTAATCCTTACATTAATCTTTCATCTCAAAGTTCTCATCAACTTCTTCTTCTTCTTCTTCTTCTTTATTATTATTATTATTATTATTATTACTACTACTACTACTACTAATATTATTACTATTATTATTGTTGTTGTTGCTGTTGTATTATTGTTATTTATAATTTATACAATTAACCTCCATGTGGTTCAACCTCGGTCTTGTCGAGTTATTTATTACTTCGACACTCCTACACTTGGGAGAAGACATCAATCTTTTAGTTGTGTCACATGTCAATACTAGATTACAGGAGGAGGTTCATGATCTCTCTCTATTTGCCCCGTAGTTCACTTTCATTGAGAAACAGATTATTGACAAGTTGCAATTTGAATTGCACTAGGAGCTGAGACACGGACTGATTGCTTTACTATTTGAGTCCTTTAGAGAGCTTATTGAGGTAGCTCAGGCCCTTGAGGCATGTATCAGTGAGGGTTAGCAGGGCCAAATTAGATTTGGTAAGAGGAAGAACATTGGTTTTTCTCATAGTAAACCTCCCTTCCACAAGAAAAGGAAGTCCTAGTTTAGAAAAAATAAGGGGTAACATCTAGGACAATGCAAAGTTCTGGGATTGGGCTTATTAGGGGTCAACATAATGGTGGACATAGATATGTTTGAGGGACTTTAGAGTAGAGGTCGCTCATATACCCTTAGTGTTTTCTATGCGGACATAAACACCATAAAAGATTGTTTTGCTGCACCTAGACGATGTTATGTATATCAAGGTGAACATATATGGAGAGAGTGCCCATAATTAGGCAATGAATGTTATTACTGTCATGTACAGGGACACGTTAGGAAAGATTGTCTTAGGAATTCAAAGTTCATACAAGTCTAGATGCGGGATCAAAGCCAACAACAATCAGTCATAGTAGATCGATCGATTAGGTAGACACAGTCAGAGGCTAATAGAAATCGAGGCCAATTTAGAGCCCAGGGTGACTGAACCCAAGGTCAAGTATTCACTATGACACATGAGGATGCTTAGGCTACCATAAATGTTGTTATAGGTACTTTGCTGTTAAATCACCTACATGTATATGTAACTTTTGATTTGAGAGCTACTCATTTCTTTATTGCATATAAATAATAAGAAATCTGGGTAAGAGTTCACATAAAGTTGATAAGGGGTTTACTATAATTATTCCTCTAGGAAAAAGGTAGATATTGACATAGTGTATAAGGGTATTAAACTTGACATTATAAGGTGTAAGTTGAGTGTGGATTTGATACCTTTATAGTTACACAGTTTTGATGTTATATTGAGAATGGATTTGTTAGGTAGATATAGGGCCTAAATGGATTGTTTTGTAAAAACAATTACCTTCTATGGACCTATGGGTACGAGGGTAGTTTTTAGGGAAGAAAGAAATGTTATACAAGATTATATTATTTCAGCTTTGACTGCATATAAAATGATGAAAAGGGGATGCGAGGTTTATCTTGTTATGGTGATGAATTTGAATAATAAGAATGATGAGTTAGCCAATCTTCCTATGGTAAAAGAATTCTCGAATGTGTTTCTAGAAGAATTACTGAGACTAACCCCATAGAGAGGAATTAGAGGTTTCCATTGATGTACTACCGGGTACATCACCTATAACTCAGACACCGTATAGAATGGCATCGATGGAACTAGTTAAGCTGAATATGTAGTTGCAAGAACTGTTAGATAAAGAGTTTATACGCCTCAGCAACTAACCTTGAAGAGCTCTAATGTTGTTTATAAAGAAAAAGAATGGAACTCGTTGACTTTGTATTGATTACAGACAGCTAAATAAAGTGACGATAAACAACAAATACCCGTTTTCATGAATGGGAGCTAAGGTATTTTTTAAATAGATCTAAGATTAGGGTATTATCAGTTGAGAATACAAGATTTGGATGTGTTAAAAATTACCTTTAGAACCTGATATGGACATTACAAATTTTTAGTGATACCTTTTGAGTTGACTAATGTTCTTGGGATATTTATTGATTTAATGAATAGGGTTTTCTGGCTTTATTTAGATATGTCTATTGTGATGTTTATAAACAATCTATTGGTGTATTCTGAGTCTTATTTAAAGGATGAAAAGCATTTGATAGAAGTTTTACAAACTTTGAAGGAACATGAGATATATGCCAAACTGAATAAATGTGAATTCTGGTTAAAAGAGGTGACTTTCTTAGACTATGTCATCTTAGCTAAATGAATCTTTATGGATCCAAGAAAGGTGAAAGTTATGTTAAAGTGGGAAGGGCCTAAAAGTATGATGGAGATTTGTAGTTTTCTTGGGTTGACAAGATATTATCAGAGGTTTATCGAGAGATTTTCCATGATATCGACTTTGATCACCTGATTGAGTTGGAAAGAAACAAAGTGAGAAGGGATATCAGAATGTGAAAATAGTTTTCAAAAGTTGAAGAATAAACCCACCATTGCTCTAGTGTTAGCTTTACCCTCTAGAATAAAAGGATTTGTAAATGATGTATCCTATAAGGGTCTAGGGTACGTATTGATGCGGCATAAGAGGGTAATTGCCTATGCCTCTAGATAGTTAAAGCCATATAAGGTTAATTACCCAGTTTATGATTTAGAATTGGCTGCAGTGGTATTTGCCTTGCAGATTTGAAGGCATTATTTATACGGTTCACAAGTTCAAATCTTTACTAATCATAAAAGTTTGATATATTTGATGATCCAGAAGGAATTAAATATGCTATAGAGAAGATGGATATAATTAATTAATGATTAGATTGTGTTATAGACTATCATCTAGTTAGAGTAAATATGGTGGCGAATGCTCTTAGTCGAAAAGAAAAAGGTTGTAATAGAGAAATATGGTGAATTAGATAAAATAACCATTATAAAGTTAAAAAGGATTGATGCTCATTTATAAATGGGATTTTAGGAATCTTTTATGGCATAATTGATGATACGATTTATATTATGTGACAAAGTACTTAAAGTTCAACAGGATGATGCCGAAGTAAGCAACGTGAAAAGTAAAATAAAGTTAGGAGTTGAAACTCTATTCTAGATACGTGATGATGACATGGTAGTTATAGGAAGATGAATGTATTTGCCTAAAGATAAAACTTTAAAAGATGAAGTGTTAAAATAAGCTCATGAGTCTTAGTTTAATGTTCATCCCAAATGTACCAAAATGTATAAGGACTTAAAAAAAAATTCTAATGATGGCCAAGTATGAAGAAGGAAATAGCAGAACATATAATTAAATGTGGTATTTATCAGCAGGTGAAGGTGGACCCATCAGAAACTAGCGGGTCTCTTACAACCACTATTAATACCTCAATGGAAATAAGAAGACATTGGTATGAACTTCGTGTCAGTACTTCATAGAGGAAAGAAAGGAAATGATGTTATTTGGGTAATAATGGATAGATTGACAAGGTCTATCACTTTTTAGCAATAAAGATGGCGAATTCGGTGGATGAATTGGCTAAATTATATGTAAATGAAGTTATGGTATCAATTGTATCAGATTGGGGTCCTAGATTTACCTCATAGTTGTGGCTTAGTATCCAACATGCATTGGGAACAAAGTTATGCCTGAATACAACTTTCTATCCATGGACAAATAGGTAGTCAGAAAGGACAATTTAAACTTTGAAAGATTTGTTGAGAGCCTACGTTTTAGAATTTAGGGGTAATTGGAAGGATCATCTTCCACTCATAGAGTTTACTTATAATAATAGTTACTGGTCTATTATGAGAATGACTCCATATGAAGCTTTATATAAAAGAAAGTATCAAACCTTGATATGATGGGAAGAGATAGGTAATAGGAAATTGGTTGGACCTGAGTTAGCTTAGGTTACTTCAAAAAAAGCAAGGATTATCAGAAATAGAATAAAAGTAGCCCAAGATATATAGAAAAGTTATGCAAATACTAAAAGAAGGCCTCTAGGGTTTGTGGTTGGAGATAAAGTTCTCCTAAAGGTTGCTCCTTTGAAACATATGTTGAGATTGAAATGAAAGAGAAGCTTGCACCAAAATACATTGGGCCTTTTGAGATCATATAAAGGATTGGGCTTGTGACTTATAGATTGGCATTATGACACTATCTAGCCAAAATATATGATGTCGTTCATGTTTGATTGTTGTGCAGGTCCAAGATAGATTCCTCTTAAATTTTGCTACGGATTCATATAGAAATTGAGAAAGACTTAAGCTTAAAAGTGAAACCTATCAAGATATTAGATTGAAGTGAGAAAAAACTTTGGAATAAAACAATTCCCATGATTAAGATATTATGGAAGAAATCTCAAGTAGAAGAAGAAACTTGGTAAAAAGAATAAAAAATAAGAAGGAATCATCTTGAATTATTTGTAGTTTTAATTATGAACCTTTAAATTTTGAGATGATTTTTTTCTTAAAGAATGGGAGAATATAAACTCCGTAAGGAATTTCAAAGTTAATTAATAAATGAATCAACAAAAAAAAAGTAAAAATATATGTATAAACTCTTGGCAATTTTAGGAATGACGATAGTCTCGGGAGTTTAAAGCGAAATGTTATGTATTGGTCAAAAAATTGGAAAATGAAAATACCTTAAAAATAAAAAACACAAAAACATGAATAAAAATTTAATGAAAGTGATATATATAGAATTGAAATTAACAATGTGTAATTAAATAAAATTCAAACTAAGTAAAATTTGTTATAAACAAGTGTCGGGATTTGGGAATTTTATCTATATATATATATATATATATATATATATATATATATATATATATAAACACATCTTGGCAACCTTTATATGGCCATTAGGTTAGTTTCCTCGAATGCCTTCATCCTTTGCTCTAACGCAGCTAATTTTTCTAAGCCATCTTCTTTTACCAGTTTGTTCTTTTGAGATTCCTTCATTATAAGGTCAATGGTAAACAACATTCTTATGGGATATACTGGTTGAGCTAATTGATAATACATAACCTGTTAAGATTCAAATAACACCTCATTTGCCCTCAGATTCTGCAAATTTGCGAGCAAAGGTTCAGGCTGAGTTATAAACTTTGCTTCTCTTAATTTAGATCTCAATGCCTGTTTGAGTAGACTAATAAGCCTCACGATTTTTTCTTTAACAATTTCCAACTCTTTTTGGCGTTGAGCTTTCAACTAAGCTCTTTCTTTGTTATCCATTTATGTTATTCGTAGTCAAGTGTTGTAGGTGTGTTTCAATAGGGAACCTATATTTCAACCCACTAAATGAAAGTTATGCAATCATACACAAGTGATGATGTTATCAACAAGGAAAATATAGATTCAATGTGGACTCGCCCTTCATGTGGAAATCTTATTCCTAGTTCCAACTTCTTGACATAGTTTTAGTCTCTTGAATACCAACTTTCACAAGGGTGGATTGAGCGGTGGCAACGTCCGAAAGGTATGATTTAGTAGTAGATGGCCCCTTCCTTTCCGTGTTTGAAACGACTTAAGAGCTTGGTCGGCGAGAAGAAAAGAAAGAAGGTATGAAATCCTTAGCAATGGTCGCTATTCATGGATTTTAGAAACATGATGTCGTTATCATGCTAACAAGGGGATCTTTGTCTAGTTTTGCTTAAGTTTTAGCTTTCAGCTTTCAATTTAAGTTGATCCCCTTTTGTCAACTACAACAACTTAAACTCTTGTATCCCATGTGACGACCATTTTCCACCCAATGGTCTTAGAATTCAAGATACCGTATACTGGGCTAGCCATAATAAGATTACACAGGGTACATCCTAGTAGGTGATTTTTAGTCGTTTAAGTACATCAAATGATATGTCACTAGCTAGTCTTAAAGGATCACTCGCATACTCAGTGATTATCCTCGAAAGGTCGATATGAGGCTTACAAATAATGTGATCCTAAGTAATATCATATCAACAATTCAACCACTATCAACTAAACAATCAAGCGAGAGTTGGATGATTTTATGAGTCTTGCCCAGGTTAAAACCATTGGAGTATCGTTACTCCCTCACTTATCATAAATTTCAACTTGTGTGCTCTTGAAGTGATGCACGACAATAGTGATGCGTGTTTAAACAGTAAAAAATGATAACAATATAAACATAACACAACAAACATTTAACAATCGATAGACATAAGGAAAAGTTTAGTCCTAAAAATTCTTAGTGGAGTCATCATTTTGTCACACTCGAACTTTGCGTTGATTGATTAAAATTTTTTCATGGAAAAGAAAACAAACATCTGTCATCTTGTTCTCTAAAGGAAACAATCTAGTTTAAGGAGTCATCACCTAGTATTATGATCACTAGAAACCCTAACTGGTCAACAGAGATTCAATAATACGAGATTGGTTACATGAAAAGAAAACATATTATCACCCCTTAAGTGTCCCACCTAAGACAGGTTGCATTACCGTTTTTTATCTTAAAATTGCTAAGAGTTTGTTTTTGTCCCATTCTTATAGTTTTCCTATAATATTATTTATAACTCTAACGTCAGTGAATATTTGCCCATGAATATTTCCAACACTAACGTTGGTAAATATTGCGTAACCCAAAATGTATGGTATTCCTAACTCTGGCGTCAATGAATAAATTCACAAATTTTTTATTAAAAGAAAAGGAAAAGTATTTTTATATTTATTTTTATTTTTTTATGTTTTTTTGTTATTTATGTAATCCGGTCTTAAAATTTTTTAGAAGAGAAAAAGAAAGAGAGAGATAGAGAAAAACCATTGTTACAAGCATATGTGAGTAATTCATGCATGCATGTAACAGTATCAAAGTTAATTGATTTAGCAAAACAGGAAAAGAAGAGGAACTTACCTGGTCGCTATGAACTGAGGACAATGACGATCAAGGTGTGAGGTTGTTGGCTGAAAATAAACTCTCTCCTCTACTTCTTTTTCATCTTGTGCTACCCGTTGTTTTTGTTTGTGTTTGTCTCCTTTGTCTGTTTTATGGTTCCTTCTTCTCTGTTTTTTCTTGTCCCTTTCCTTTGGTTCTTCTACTTGTTCTCTTTCACATCCCCTGTCTTTACTGAGAAGAGAAGGTTGTTACAACTATGGTTGATGCATGCTCACAATGCATAGAGAAACTGTGATTGTTGGTGATGGTTGTGTGCTAGTGCAAAACGCAGAGAAGAACTGACTATTTGGAATATGAACCAAAGCTCCTAACATTGTTGTGGCTCATAATTTAGTTGGTCTTAAGAGAAGTAGCTGGTATGTAGGGGAGAATCTAGTAGTGATGGGGGGGAACCTAAAAAAAGAATGAGAGGATAGGGATTTAGCTTTCTGAATGTCATCAAGCGGGGCTGAATGAGAGGCAGGTTGAGATTGAGGCCATGAGGGTTCTTTTCTGCTGGGTCTGTAAGATGAGGGAGATGAGAGGTGGTCTTTTAAAAAGAGGCAGATAAGAGGTAACATGGAGGAATTAAAGTTCTTGGTTAGGGAAGATGGAGTTGTTGATGTTAAACCAGGAAATTATGATGAAGATTAGAGGGCGGCAGCCTATCTAAAGATGATAGGCTTTAGATTTTTGTTTTTTTATTTGGCATTCTCCAATATTTTTATGTAATGTCTCCCCCCAGGGTTTCTTGTAATGGCCTCCCCTAATGGTTTCTTGTAATGGTCTCCCATCTATGCATATTACTGAGATTTGTATTTATAGTGTAAGAGTTCTATTGCATATGAGAAATAAAGTCCTATAAAAACTCATTATTTTTTTTAAATTTGAATTTGATTAAGAATCAAATTCAGAAAAGAATAAATACTATTATCTTGATGATAAGAAGAAAATGACAAAACATGTTGTAGTCCCTAGTTTTTCCATAAGTTTACAAATCACACTTTTCATTGAAATAAATCTCTAGTGTTTTAATTTTAAAATTTAATCATTGTAAAATTAAATTAAAACCCAACAGGTCGAAATTGGGTTATAACAAGAACCAGTGGATCTTCCTCCCAAAAGTAAACTATTAGGCTATAAATGGATCTTTAAAAGAAATATAAAAGTTGATGGCACTATTGATAGATATAAAGCTGCACGTGCTGTTAAGAGTTTAAATAACAAGAAAGTGTAGACGATTTTGATATATATTCACTTGTATCAAGAATAACTTTCATACGAACATTAATAGCTATTGTAGCTATTAATAGGCTTGAAATACATCAAATAGATGTAAAACAACCTTTCTTAAAATAATGACCTTTATTATTAAGTTTACATGGAACAACCTGAGGGATTTGTTGTTAATTGACAAGAAAAGAAATTTTGTAAACTAGTCAAATCATTATATGGTTTGAAATAAGCACCTAAACAATAATAAAGAAAAAATTATCAAGGTTATATTGTCAAATAAATTAAAAATAAATAAAGTTGGTAAATGTGGTTATGTGAAAAACACATATAAAAGTTATGTCATTTTATATCTCTATGCGAAAGATATTTTTATTTTGGACAGTAATGATTACATGATTAAGTCTAATAAGAAAATATCAACTAAACAAGTTTGATATAAAATATTTGGGTATTACAAATGTCATATTATGAATAAATATTTCTTGAACTTCTAATGGATTAATATTGTTCTAATCTTATAATGTTAAGAATGTTCACGACAAAATTTTTAAAGGTGACAACAATACTATGAGAATATCAATGGACTTAAGTGTCAAATTATCAAAATATTAAGGCAAAAAAAAGGACCAATTAGAATATTCTCGGATAATTAAGAAAGCAATATGAAAAGTACTTAAATATTTGAGGTATACAGTTTGCTATGGGCTGCACTATACTAGTTACCTAGCTATTTATATATTTATAAAATTCTATTTCTTTAAATATTAAATAATAATAAACAATAACCTTTTTATTTAAGTGGACACATGTATACGACATGTTTGATTGTCGAAAAGTAGTTTTTTCTTGGAAAGTGATTTTTATGGAAATTAACTTTTTTTAATGTTTGATAGTGTCATGAAAAATAAGTCGAAAAATACTTTTCAATATTTGGCTATGTCATGGAAAATAAGGTTGAAAATAAAATTTTAATTTTTTAAGTTTATTAAAAAATAAAAATCCAACCTAATGGGTAAAAAAATTGAAGATTGATGAAATTAAAAAAATTAATTTTATAAATTATTTTAAATAAGACAAAAAAAATTAAAAAAATAAAGATAAAATTTGACAGATAAAAAAATTAAAAGATGATGAAATTAAAAAAAATTAATTTTATAAGTTATTTCAAATAAAATAAATTACAATAAAAAATAGAGACCCATAGATAAAAAAATTTATTTTAAAAAATAAAAAAACAAATAATAAAAAAAATATGGATCAAGGTTGATATGAAAATCACATTAAATTAAATTTTTAACGAAAAAATTAAAACAAAATATATAACAACTAAAAGATTGAAAACTAAATTTGTTATAATTACAAATAACAAAATATTTTTAAATATTTTTAAATTTTTTTAGAAACAAAATCAATTTTGACAAAAAAATATTTTTTTTATTAATAAATAAATATATAAAAATTTTAAAAATAATTTTCTATCAATCAAACAAACGGAGTTAAATCTAAAAAAACCTAACTTGGGCAGCCATTGTGATCCCTAACCCGATGCTAGTATAATTTATAATTACTTCAAAAAACTATAGAAATCACCCCGCCCTGAGCGTAAGAAATAACATTTTTCAAAAGTCAGTCACATCTACAAAAAGAAGTCTACGAAGGAAAAATTACGACTCGTTAGCCTATAATATAATAAATAACTATAGCTCTGGAGTTTATACTACATGGTAAGAAAGTGGAAAGTATCACATCGGAATTCAGTCTCAAATCCAGAAACAGAAAATGGAATCGAAAGAGAATAAATGAATAAATAAATAGAGTGTTTAATTTAAATGGGTACTGTTATTGTTGTCGTAGTAGTAAGGATAGATCTCAGAGTTTGGAGTTAAAATGCAACCGAATCTGTTCCCATTCGGTAGCGTATTCGGGAACCCGTTTTTGTTAAATGCTGATTTAGGAGAAGACGGCGTTCGTTTTGGATTTGAGAGTTCTAGATTGTTCTTTTTGGTCCCCTTTTTGTTGTTGCAAGGCGGAGGCGGAGGAGGAGACGACGGCGGAATGGATTTGTCAAAAGTTGGTGAGAAGATTTTGAGCTCTGTTCGCTCTGCTAGATCTCTTGGTCTTTTGCCTCCCACCGTTGATCGCCCGGAGGTATGTATATATGTATTGTTATTATTATTATTATTTTTTAATTTAATGCTGTTTGCATTTGCTAATTTGATTAATTAATACTAATTCTAAGTTCAATGTTTTTGATTTAATAGCGATTTGTGAACCCTAGCAAATGCAATCTTGAATTTGTAAAAGAATGAAAAAAAAAATTAGGAATTTTTTATAGGAAGAAAGCTTGTTAACCTGACACGTGTGTCCAGTTCCTCTTAGTGGAATTGAATGGGGCGTTACTAAACTTCCTATTAGTAAATTGGGGTTGGCAGGCAAATGTCTCATCCTTTTGACTGGTATTTACTGGATCCATGGTGGAGAGAGATATTGTTAGACGTGGAAGGTCATTGTTGCCAAATTTGGGGTGGAGCCTGATGTGAGTAATGGAGATTTATCAGAAATGGTTGACAGACTTTATGCTGCCTCTGAGGCTTGATGTGAGCAGTGGAAATTTTGCTCGTTTAGGTTGATTCTTGGTGTGGCATGTCACTAGCAGAGGACTGACTCTCCAGTCTTCTTGTTTGTTAGGGATCAGATTTATATTTGGGTCTACTTGTTAGTTAATGATATTAATGCTTTTATAGTTAATTCTAAAAGTAGTTAGTGCTGTTCATGGGGCTTTATATTCAAAATGCCAAGATTGGGATTTTGGAATTTATGCTACTTCTCTTGACATGCTTTTAATGCATTGGAGATTTATGAAAAAGATGGTGTTCATTGGAGGTAGTCTTGAAATGGCTGTTTTAATCATGCTCTTGTCACAGGAGTTTTTTTTTTTATTTGGGCGCCCGGGGGGGGGGGGGGTGTTGGGGGTTGACAGCACTGCCTTTTGATGGAAGCTATTTGGAAGGCAGTTGCTCCTTCCAAGCTTGTTTTTTCCCATCTCTTCTTTTTTGTTCTTTTAGGAATTGATGTGTTGGAGTATGTTGACCACTGACAATCTTGGAAAAAGGGATAACAGTAGAATTTTCCTTTATACAAGTGTAGCTGAATGGATTTGCCACTTTTACCATTTTTACTTTGATGCCGGTGGGAGCATGTTTTGAATGACATGGGTTCTTTGGATGCTTATAAGGTTAGTCAAAGTATGGAAATGGAGATGTATCCACATCTTTACTGATTACAGCGTAGTTTTGATCTGATTCCTGTAGTTATTTTCTGACAATTGTGCGAGGAGCCTGATAGAAAGTCTTCAGATCTTTGGAACAGGGAGCGATATTTAGTTGACATTCCTTTGGCTATTAATTTTGCAAATTCCTGTCATGCATATGTGTTTCTTATTGTTGTTTATGGGTTCTAGCTAGTAGTTTTCATATTGAAAAAAAATAGTAGAGAAAGAAAAGTGAAAGTAATAGGGATCTGGTGAATGCTAGTGGTCTCTCTGTCTTTCAACTTTTCCTTAACCAACTCTCCTGTGGAAGTCTGGTGGCAAATTGGTAAAACTCTGAATTTTCTGCATCAATGATTATTCAACATGTATTGTAAACACCCATCCAGGAGGCCTTGATTATGAGTATGAGCTATACCATTGAAAATTCCCTCTTTCATTCAAAGATATACAATTGTTTATAACATGAATCTTTAGTTTCTGAGATTTAGTGCCGCATCACCAGTAAGAGGCTTCTTTGGTTCAATCTTGAGCTGGTTGTTAAATTTTACTCCAGCGAGTGATTGGCTTTCCATCTCTCGAACTACTCACATAGACTATTATTTTTTTGGAACAGATATAGTAACAGTCTTTGTCATTTACTTATCCTTACTGTTAATCTGGAGTTCTTTCATTCAGATTGCTAAAGTTGTGCAAGTTCATACTTATGCATGGTTTAACTTTTAGCTGGTGTGACTCTCATGCACAGGGTTGTGGAGATTACTTAGGCAGATTTTGATTCTCATTTCCCTTTCAGGTTCCAGCCCGAGCTGCAGCAGCTGCCGCTGTTGCTCGTGTGCTTGCAGGAATGCCTCCTCATCAGCGGTTTAATCTTCCTTCAAGTTCTGAAGAACTACAATCAATATATGGAAGCAGAATACAAGGTCACATGGTGGAGGAGCTGGGGGAAGACTTCTATGAAGAGGTTTCTACTTGCTTTTAATTTTCTCCTGTTTTTATGTGGTATGTCAATAATGTTTTCTTGAAAATGGTTTATCTGTTTGAGAATGCTTTCTATAGTTTATTCTTAGCAAAAGACTTATTGGTAGAACATCACAAGCTATTTTACTTTGCATTTTCATGATGTGCTTTCAAAATTTTTTGTATTTGTGATAGAGTGTAATCAATCATGTTATTAAATGCTCAAGCTATTGGCTAGTCTAGTTATTTCCTAAAACCAGGAGGTCTTTGTAATATTCCCTTGGTTCAAAAGCAAAATACAACTATGTCTAGTTTAATCTTTGAAAAAATCACTTTATTACTTGGGAAAATTTAACAGCAATTTGATAAATGCTGATCAAATCACTTTTATTACTTAGGAAAATTTAACGGCAATTGGTAAAGCTGGTCAAACAAGTCACCAATTCATTGTCCATAAGTGCTGTTAGAATTTCTGTTTGGGCCACATAACCCGGCTCATTTTATTTCTCCCTTCTCTTTTAATCTAATGTCAGAAGATAATTGTCAAGTAAACAATTGCATGACTTAAGATTGAGAAGAGCACAATTGAAAGGAAAACAGTTGAATTTCTTGCTGCATTGAGACACTATTGAAATGTTGAAAAAAAAATTGTCACACAATAATTCATCAATTGTAAGACTTTGAACCCCAAAGCTTCAAAACTTCTCATTTTTCCAACCACTGGAATCACATTTAGTGTTTGGTTATAAACAAGCTAAAGGAATCTTCTCTTTCCTTGTGTATCACTTTTTATAGCAAACTTGCGGAACTTTTTAAGCACATCATAGACTGCAATAACTGCCTGATAAAAAAATACAACTTCAAACTGAGAGCTTTTAGTGGCCAACTCTCTCTCTCTCTCTCTACACACACACACACTAGTGGATGTTGTAGAGTTAATCAATTTGTCAAATTTAATGGTGAGGTTTATTTTAAGGATGGTGAGATTGGGTAGCTCTTCTTGTGATTAAAAAAGTTCACATTTGGTCTTCAAATTCCATGGTAATTTGCTGGTCATTTTGCTTCTGAATCAATTGGTTATTGGTTAGGTGTTTGGATCTTGCTATGTTTTTTGATGTTGGTTGGATTCGAGATCACTAGACATGAGTGGTTGATGGTGAAATTGGCGTATTGACAAAGACTGATGAAGCAGTGGTGATTCAAGATGGAATTTGTTTGTGAGAAATTTTTTTTATGTTTTTTGGGACTTTTAAGGGAGAGGATCCATTAAATTTTTGTTTCATAAATTTAAGAGAGAATGCCAATTTTTGATTTTCTATATTTGGAAACACTGAGAGAAAAACCTGTTAGATGACAAAGATCAAACATTGACATGCTGGCACAATATGCACCCTCTTAACTGATTGATTAGCCTTTGATGCTGGCTCTTATTTGTCAAATTGTAGGTGAACAAAAATATAAAAGAGGTGCATTATTGACTAATTGAACTAGATTCAAGCAAATGTATGGGTTTTTGGCCTCATATAAGTCTTGTGGAAGGTAGCATTGTATGTGTAAATATAGTGAAGCCTCTATGAATCACTCACTGTCTGGCCACAAGAGAGATGTATGCCTCAGGTTTTGCTAGTTGCAGTGGTTCAGATGCCATAAAATCCAGGGGCAAGGGTTCTTTGAAGAGCTAGAAGTGATGCTCTTTATTGACAGTTCCATCAAGTCTCTTTTCTATTAGCAAGGAAGAAAGACCAAACTAAAGAAGGTGCCAGCAGGGGCTTGTTTATCCGAACTTGTATCTCCATAAAATTATCTTGTTAATGACTGCTCATGTTGAGAATAGCACAGCCATTATGGTAGCTCTTTATTTGACTGGCAACCATTTGATGAGGCAATGCCATAATGATCAAGCTGCACGTGCTCACATTAATGAGCGAGAGATGTTTCCTTAATTTTCTTGGCAAGTTGTTTTGTAGGTGTCAATGTTGCAACTTAAGAGGGATTACATGTAACTCTAAGCATGGAATTCTTAAGAATGAAACCACCATTTGTCTCAAGCTATGAGAATGCTATGGTTAAAATTTCTATGTTTATCACTTTTTTGGGTTTTGTGGGAAGGTAAAATTTTAAGAGTTTGTGGGAATGTGCCATTTATGCAGTCTTATGGCGTATGTGGTTGGAGAGAAATGTTAGATAGGAATCAGTTTACAAGGAGAATTGTTGTGGGATGGGTAGCTTTTCTCTCTACTCTTCATTTCATGCTTTGTTATATCTGGGTGAATTTCCTTAGCTGATGATGATAATGGGATTGGGGTACTCTTTTATGATATATATATATATATATATAGCTTTTTTAATTTTTTTTGTTTTCATGACCTGGAAAATGAGTCACCATCCAACATGATTTTGTAGTTCTTTTCAGCTAGTCAATATAATCTTCGTTTATAAAAAAATACTATCTTTTGCTGTGAGTTGTGTGACAAACATATGAAAATGTACCCTTTACACCATTGAGAAACTTTCTGATTTCATTTCTGCTTCTTAGAATAGGAGTAGTTGCTTATGCATCGAGCTAAAGTTTGAGCTGATTTACTAAAAGGCTGCTGGGTATCATCATGTGCAGGATTTTGATCCAGTTAGGCATATTCTAGAGCATGTTCCATCTGAAGAAAACGAATTAATGTATTTTGAGGAACAGGTACCTCTTTCTAGAAAAATAGAATTGATATTTTACTCTGTTTGCATGTATTGCCATGATGTGTGTACTGAGTGTTGCACCATAATTAGATGGTCTTTTGTAGTAACTCATGGTATGTATGATTATAATGTCATTATTGTATGTTCTACATGAGAAAACTGATGGATTTAATGAATCATGAAAATATGAATATTCACCAAAATAAGGTGGTCCAAAAGTTGCATGTAATTTGCGCCATGCAATTGTGTTGTATTCATCACTTGTACATAATTGGAAGAGAAATATCCAGTACTCTTTGATTAAATTCCTATAACATGTATGTGGGGTTCACTTAAGATAACTATCCCTGGACCTATATGCAAAAGGGAGGCTTATAATGTTTAAGTATACACATTGTCTTTTGTACTTTTTACCGATGATATTCCCTGAGGATTTGGGCACTCTAGAATGACATAAGGACTCTACAGTGTGAGTTTTGTTCTTGATCTTCTTGCTAGTTTGGAGGATTTTATATTCTCCCAGCTCCCACATTCATTTGTAAATATTATCTACTTTTCCTTGTCTAAAGGAGGAAATATTTGAGACTATACGTGTAAAATATGATTTGTTAACTTTGGTGTTCAGTTTGGCCCAAAGTACCTGAATTTTGATGATTTGTCAATATTTTCTGGGCAGATAATATGTGGTTGGATTTTCTTATGTTCATCATGCTTATTGATCTTCTAACACACATACATTATAAGCAACTTATTTTGTAGACAAGCCTAAAATTTTAAGTGTTCTTTGCTGATCTTCAACTAGTTTCCCTATGCTTGTTGCTTTATTGTGAACCCATCAATAATGTGATGATGACTTCATATTGAACTATTGCCCAGTTTTTCATGAGGTTTATTTCTGGTATTCAGGCACCCAAAGGGGAACGTTTCATTTAATGGATGAGACCAGGGGCATGCCTTGCCATGTTATTTATGCTTTTTGGATGCTTTATATGCATGATAACCAATCCCTAGTCAAATGCACTAATTGAGTCTACATTAGTTTGATTTCTGGTACATGGAACATAAAGTGGGATAAGTAAAGGGGAACCTGCAGCCACAAATTTTGAATTTCTGGGAATTCATCAATTCTTATCTAAATATTTTTGACTTTCACTTTTCATGGAATTCAAAATCCTTAATTAAAAGAAAAAAAATGAATCCCTGCTAAAAATTGAGAGGTGTATATATATATATATATGTATGTATGTATATACATGTTTGAGTCCTATTCTTCACTATTGCCACTTACATCAATTACTATCATCATTCCCGCCACTGTTGGCACTTGCCACTTCACCACATTTGTTTCTGTGCCTGTCGCTGCCACCATTATTGCCATCGGTACTGCTACCACCACAGCTATAATGACCGTGATGGTGGTGGCAGAAAGACATCATGATTATGGTGGTGTCAGCAATGGCAGTGGATGCAATGTGGTGGTACTAGGAGAGGTAAGTGGTGACAAAATGGTGATAACAGAGATAATAACTAAAATGGAGATGACTAACATCAGCTAATGCTAGCTCTCTTGTTCTTACTTTTGCTACCAACACTGCTTTCACCCACTGCCATTTGCCACCACTGTCACTGCCTTAAGTTGCTTCTGCCATAATTACCTTCACTGTTTGATGCTTATTCCACATCCCATAAACTACTGAAATTGAACTGAACTAATAATTACCTCCAGTTCAGTTCAATTAAACTACTGCATATACTCTAAAGTTGTGATTTCCAACTCTTAGATATTTACCTAAAAGAATGTGATTGAAAGTGTGTGCTCAAGTACAGAATTAGTCTGATTCCATTCAGTGAACTGGTTCTCCTGATAGGAAGTTACTTTGACCATTCTTTCTTTGCTTTTGTGCAAAGTACATAAAGCTTATACGACTCAAGGACAAGTATAATATTGTTGAGAGTTTGATGATGGAGTTTATGCTTTTATTCATCAGTATTATGGCTTTGATTTTTTTCTTTTCCCTTACAGATTCACAGAATTCCATACTCTTGTACACACCATAGCTGTCTGTTCATGTTTAAAGCTCATTACCGGTCTAAACTACTGGATAAAATATGTTGATGCACTTTGTCATCACACAACATTGTTTTCTCAAATATTTTTCTCCAATTAATTGACTGCAATTTGACATGGATTCTTCTTTTTGTAGGCCACTCTTAGAATAGCTCAACTAGATAGAGTAGCAGAACGTTTATCCCATCATGTTATGGAGCATCATGAAGTAATGGGTGAGGTCTTATTAGATTTCATTTAGAAGAGAACATTTTGCTGATATTTCTTTTGATCAACCAATGTTCTTGCATGTACATTTATTAATTGTAACATATCTAATTCAGAGTTGTCTTGACAAGGTTTGCATTCTTCATCCTTGTTAAACTCCTTTCCCACTTTTGCATTAAACGTTTTCAGTGTTGATATGAACAAGTTGTAATTTCCCTTGTCATTAACTTATTTCTTATAGGTAGGTTTGTTTTTATAGTAATTTCCCTTGTCCACGCATTTATATTGAACAAATAGAGAAAGACCTGCTTTTGAATGAGACATTTATAATTGCTTTTGGCCAGTGAAGGGGATGAATTTGGTGAGGGAAGTAGAGAAAGATTTAAAGGTTGCAAATGTCATCTGCATGGTAAGCATTCCTTGTTGTTTTCCTTACATGGTTAACGAGCCTTAGTCAAGAATGATACTCGTAAGAAATGCACATTTTTTTTTTTAATTCATGAATTTGTAGTTTTGAGGATGCTATTGTCATTGACATCTCATCACTGTCAGCATTGCTTCTCTTTCTGGATCAGGATTTCCTTTATTTTGTTTTGCAGAATGGTAGAAGGCACCTGACTTCATCAATGAATGAGGTTTCAAGGGATCTTGTAGTGAATTCTAATTCCAAAAAGAAAAAAGCTCTCCTGGTATGTTCATCTTCCTGGAGACCCTAGGAATAACATTCGAACATTTCATTTTTCATATTTTATTTTTTCAATCCGAAGAAGTTGATGCTTTGAGCTCCATTTGGTAGATATAAGTTGTCCTTTCCTATTTCAGGACATGCTTCCATTATTAACTGAGCTTCGTCGTGCATTGGAGATGCAAAAAGCACTTGAATCCCTGGTTGAAGAAGGAAATTACTGCAAGGTTGGTCAATGTATCTTTGGCTAGTGATGTCTTATGGTATTATGGCCTTTAGCTCTTCAACTTCCATCTCTTCTAACAAATTGTTTATTGTGTGAAAGAGAATCACACTAAATTCTGTTTATTTTCCCAGGCGTTCCAAGTCCTTTCTGAGTATTTGCAGCTATTGGATAGTTTCTCAGGGCTTTCAGCAATACAGGAGATGAGCCGTGGGGTTGAGGTGAATATAAATATGAGTTAAACATGCATCTATTATTCTCCATCAAGCTTTGGTAGTACATTTTTTTATGTTAGTCTGAAAAAAAATACATCTACTATCCAAACCGAATTAGTCTCCTTTTGTTTTGTCTTAAATAATGCATTTATCAAGAAATCCAAGTTCACTGTTGATATTTCCCTATTTTCTTTATCATGCTTCATTGTTTCACCATTTTATTGTTTGTCTTGCACGTTTGTTGTTAGTAGAAGCTCACATTGGTGAAAAACAATTCTACTTGAGTAGCATTTCCCTATTCTTGTAACTGTTTTGATTTTCATACAGGTTTGGTTGGGGAGAACCCTTCAAAAGCTGGATGCACTTTTGCTGGGAGTGTGCGAGGAGTTCAAGGAGGAGAGTTACATAACAGTCAGTATATTGATCTTTTGTTGTAAAAAGGATATTTTTCTTACTCCAAATTCCACATGCATATAATTGTTAAAATTTCTGTTTTCATGAATTGTTTCATGTAAATTATATTCAATGCTTAATGTTGTTTTTATCTTTCTCATTGTAGCATATTTTTTCATAAGATGAATTTTATATAATATCACGTGTATGATTAATGTAACTATCATTCTGGATTTGGGACATCATTTCCTCTGTCAACTGGAAACTGATGGTTTAGCTGTTAAAGTTTCCGGGGAATTGTATCTGAGACTGAGGAATGGATTTCACTACTCCTTTCCAGCTGGGGATTTCTCTAAAGGGGTCAACTCCACTTGCATAACCATTAGATCATCGAGTAAGAAAAAATGATAGCTTACTCTAGTTCTTATCTAACCACTCCCCTGTCCTTTTTTCGGGTTAACATTTGATTCTATTTCTACCAGACATTAGGTATTTGAGTTTTGAACCAGCTCTTATGCACCTGAACATGAAAATTCTTTTCAACAACTTATGGATTGGTAGTATTACAAAAAAGTTTTGTTTCCTCCCCCACTTGCATATTAGGTTCTTGTTGTTTTACATTTTCTCACAATCCTCCTTATTTTTATCTATAATAAACATGAGTAGTCACAGTATGTTACCTTGGCAAATTGCACTCAAAGAATCAATATAACTACTTGGAGTTTTGTGTGAAAAATTTGTAGATTCAAATGATTGATTGTTACAATTTGAACAGGTAGTTGATGCATATGCTTTAATTGGAGATATCTCTGGTCTTGCTGAAAAGTTGCAGAGCTTCTTCATGCAGGAAGTTTTATCGGAATCCCACTCTGTGTTGAAGATTATTGTACATGAGGTACACTCATAATTAAGATTTTATGCTTGACAATAGCTTCTCAGAATTGGAAGTAGTGGACAAGATATACATAGCTCAGTTACGAGTTTCAAGTCTAAAATACTATCTCACACGCACACTTGTGTGCATTAAATAATGCATTCTTTGAGGTTTTTAAATTTTCAACTTTTCTTCAGGGTTTTCCCCTTAAAATTCTCCTTCCTTTACATCTTTACTCAGATCACTGATTAACTTACGCAGGACCTGGAAATACAGATGCAGAACAATAGGTACTTTCTTTTCACTTTAATTGTGCTGGTATTGAATTCATCATAACCCTCAATTATTTTTATAATTTACATAACATTTTTTTCATTTCATCCAGACTTACCTACAGTGATCTATGCCATCAGATACCTGAATCTAAGTTCAGGATGTGTTTATTGAGAACATTAGCTATCTTATTCAGGTTGATGTGTTCCTATCATGAAATAATGAGCTTCCAACTGGAGAGTAAGGTAAGACTTAAGTTCTATCTATTCCCTGTTTATTTTTTTATTTTCCCTACGTTTTCTGGGATGTTTTCAGTTCTCTCCACAACAAGGTCAGCTATTGCAAACTTTGATGGTTAAATTTTGTACCTTTAAACTCTCTTTTCCTATTTATGCTTTAGCCATTTCTTGTTTGTAAAATTTGGATGATTGCTTAAATATGTTTCTTAATTGGCATTGAAACAGTTGTTGGGCGTCATTTAACTTAATGGATCATCTTGAACTGTTAATGCTTTTGGCGTATAGTCTTGTTTTTTAGTTATTTTTAATAATTGATAATTTGTTTTTGTTTTCTCATTTTGACGAAACATTTTATGGCAACACTGTTACCAATCTTAGATGAGGCACATTCATTTTGGACAACCTAGATTTCTTACATGAAATGAAGCTAAACCATCTAAATGTAGATCTTTATGCCAGCTTATAGCTTCTTAAATCATGAAATTTTATTTCTTCTGTCAATTGAAAGCGTGGGGGATAATAAAAGCAGTATGAGTTTGAAAGCTTTCCAAGATCACCGCAGACAAGTTTCCCCCTCTTTTAATTTGTTTTAATTAAAACGTATCCTTTTGTATCTCTTATGTAGTTGTTATAACTAACATTGGTTATTTAACATCAGTTATGTCTTCATTTTCATGTGATTGTTTCTCTATTTTTAACCTAAAAAAGTGTTAAATGTTTTTCAGGATTTGGTATTTCAAGCATCTGATATGAAGCAAGATTCCTTAGGAAGCAATGGATCTCTTCCTCAATCTGTGGATGGAATGCTTGGTTCATCTTCTGTTGATGAATCTACAACAACTTCTATGTATCAAGATTGCAATTTTGATGTAGATGAAACTAAAAGTAATGGTGGTGAAGCACCAAGCAGCGGATCCCCTTGGTATCATCTGCGAAAAGAGGCGACAACATTTGTTTCACAAACTCTTCAGAGAGGACGAAAGAATCTTTGGCAGCTTACAACAAGCAGAGTATCAGTATTGCTTTCTTCTGCAGTTATTAGGTCTATGAGTGTGCACCAATTCTTGAAAAATTATGATGATTTGAATGTATTCATCTTGGCTGGGGAAGCCTTCTGTGGAGTTGAAGCAATTGAGTTCAGACAGAAGTTGAAGGCTGTATGTGAGAATTATTTGCTGGCATTTCATCAGCAAAATATTCATGTAAGTTGTTTGCCAGGGTTAGTTTGTTATACAATTTTAGTTTTCTTTGCTTGTACGCCTGCTCTGTTTGTTTCGTGATGCTTTCATGTTTCACAGCGTGAAGCTTTCTGTCAATAAATTCACTTCTTATTTATTGTCCTGGTACAATAGCATAACCTTTTTGTGATTCTAATAATTTTTTTCTTATCTAAATTTTGAATATCTGCCTTTTGAAACATAATGAGAATTTTAATATTCAGATTTTTTTTTTCAGGCACTCAAAATGGTTATGGAAAAGGAAAGTTGGCTGAAATTGCCACCAGATACTGTACAAGTAATTAGTTTTGCTGGGCTTGTTGGCGATGGGGCAGCCCTGATAGTTCCATCTCATGATAACTCCTCTAATGCAAAATTGCATCATTCTAACAAATCATTGAAATCTGCTGATGCCAATAGCAAGAAAAGTGGATTTTCCTCTTGGATTAGAAGTGGAAATCCATTTTCGCCAAAATTAATCCCCATTTCAGTAGAAGGTCACAGTTCTTCCCTGCTTAATGGGGCACCCACTGGTGAATATGATGAACATGCAAATGATACGGTGTCTCCCCAAGGTAGTGGTGCAAGTCATAAAAGTGGAATGCCCGTTTCAGAAGATGAAAATGAAGATCTACTTGCAGACTTCATCGACGAGGACAGTCAACTCCCAAGTCGAATTTCAAAACCAAAACCTCCTAAAAGTAACTCTTCTCATTGTAAAACTGATGAAATATCTGCACAGACAGGATCATCTCTTTGTCTTCTCAGGTGGGATGCCATTTTGTTCTGTTAACTGATAGCTATTTGTACGTGGATGTTATAATCTGCAGCTATGCATAACTGTGCTTTACTGAACTGTGTTTATTTGTGGATGTTAGGTCAATGGACAAATATGCAAGGTTCATGCAGAAACTAGAAATAGTAAATGTTGAGGTTTTTAAGGTATGTTATTTCGTCAACATTTCTTGTTTCCTTATCCTCTATTTATTTGAACTTAAAAAATCTAATGGTATTTTTTTCTTCTCTAAATTGTTTTTCCTGATTCAGTATATTTTTGCAGGGTATATGCCAGTTGTTTGAGATTTTCTTCTATTTTGTGTTTGAAACATTTGCTCAGCAGACCTCTAATTCAAGTGGAAAATCTGACTCTCTCAATTGTAAGGGTTCCTTTTTTCCTTTAATCTTCCATCCTGTCCTATGCTGATCAATTCTGATTCATTCATTCACCCCTAATCACTATACCTGCAACTATTTTGAGGTAATGCGTACTCATAATTCATATCTATGTTATGCAGATCGGCTGAAGACAGCCATATCCAGAATTACACAAGATTGTGACCAATGGATAAAACCCCAGCTGACCCCTGTTTCATCCTCATCACCCACATCTTCGAGTACACATATTCATGGAGATGTAACACCTGCTAGTCCTTCAAATCATTTGCTAGCCACATCCTTTGGTCTCAAGGTATTTATGCATCAATTGTCTTGGAAAAATAAAGTTTTTCTGAATAGATAGATATTTCCAATCCATTGTGTCCACCTACACAAGATTACTTGAATTATGCAAATTTTTGTATCTCTAAGCAATGATGATAGAGAACCAAGAAAGACTTCTAGGATTCATAGTTGATCATTTAATTTATTATTCAAGCCTCTTAAGAATTATTACAAAATTTTATTTTTTGGACTCTTTTGGTTTATTTTTTGTTGAATGTTTTTTATTAGGATTTTATTTTGTTTCTTATTTAGTAGTGTTGGGTTTTGGTCTTCTATTTAAGAATTCTTATTGCAACTTGTTCTAGGGTTCTATCATGGTTGCTGGCAGGGGTAAGCAAAAAAACTGAACAACTGATTAAACCGAAAAAACTGGAAAAAAAATAACTGAAAAAACCGAACAGAAAAAAAAATGAATTAACTGGTTAGAAAATCACAAAAAAATTCCAGTTCAGTTCAGTTTCTAAAGTTTGAAATTGATTAAACTGAACCAAACCAAACTGGTTCAACAAGGCTAGCACTTAAAAAAAAACAAGTATAAATAGTTTCTAGCCCTAAACCTAAATGCATTCTTAGCTCGTCAGCCGCCCCCTCCCTTTCTCATCTCTCAAATCTTCACTTCTTGGACATCTGATATTCTTTTTTAAACAAGGATCTAACGTGATTCAATATCAATTATCAATAAAAACTTCACTTCTTTCTACCTGGCCACTTTAAAATGAAAATCAAACTTTCTTTAGCTTTTATCTAGGCCTTTCTGGAAGGAAGTCACACTTATCTCAGGGACATGACGTGAACTATAGCTTGAGCCCTTCTAGTAATCTTTGCTTTTTGAATGGAATGAATTTGTAGTGTTGAAAGGTGGAGCAGATCTTGGTCTTATGGACTGGCTTTCTAACCATCTTGAATATTGACCCCCATGATTTTGTCTTCTTCTCTTCCAATCTACCATGCTCTTTGTCTCTCATCTCTCAAACTTGCCATGTTAGAGGTGAATTGCTGATTATTCTTCCATCTGGCCGGTTCATTGAAGCTGGCTTCATTAGGACTACTAGAGTTTCTTCATAAACAAAGTTTCTTTGGTTAGTTTGATTTGTTGGCTTCTTGGAATGCAAAAGGCCTTTGAGTTAGAGAGCTTTGAGGATATGCTTAAGAGTTTCAAGATCTTTCGATGGGGATTCAATCCCTTGCTTAAGGGTTTCATCTCTCAAATCCCTTGCGTTATGTTTGTTCAGTTTCAAAAATAAAAGTGCTGAAAAATATGGTCAATAATTTCGGTTTGAACCGGTTTGGAAGGGAAAAAAACCGAACCGAAATTAATCGGTTTGAACTGTTTTGCGGTTCGGTTCAAAAACTTAAAAAAAAAAATCGGTTTAATTATTTATTTTGATCCAAAGCTGGACCGAACCGAAAATGCTTAGCCCTAGTTGTTGGTGTTGTATAAGAGCATCTATGTTTTAAGTTTCACGAGAGCCATTGTATGATGATTGGGGATTGACAATAAAAATGGATAGAGATATTGTTTTCCTTCCCTGTATCCCTTCTCTGGTTTCTTCCGTTTGTTATCTTGTTTTCTTGTCTCCTTTTTTTGGTTTAGAATCACAATTGCAGTTGTTTTATGGTTGTGTTTGCGTTTGCGGTACCATGGGTCATTTTGGCATTCATAATTGTAATACTATTGCAATTTAACTAGAAATGATAAATACAAATACTTTAAAATTTATATTTCTTAATTTCATGAAGAAAATTCTTATGTGCTTACCTCATTCATATGACAATATTGTAGTAATTTAGCTTAGTACAATTGAAAGCAAAGAGATTCTTAAAACACTTTGCAATAATAATAATAATAATAATAATAATAAATCAAGATTAACAGTGGCAAGGCCTATGATATTGGTATGGACATAACGTGGAGGAATTTCTTCATAATTCTTAGCAGAATAATGTTTATTGCATTATTTCATTAATGTTTAAGATTTTTAGGTTTTGAGGAGTTTAAGATGTAATTTGATAAATCAAGTATCACTTTTAATCTGATTGTTGGACCGAGCTTAAATCTTGACAAAGATTCTGAAGGTCTTGTTTCCTGTTAGGTTAAAATTTCATGATTGGAGATCAGGAAGGTCTTCAAATAAGGCTTATAAGTTACTGTGCAAGATTGTTATTATTTACCTTGTTGTATTTGAAATTGTTTCCTATTTATATTAGGACTTTCAATGTAATTAAGATTTTACTAACGAATCTTAATTCTAGATGAATTCTATTAGTTAGGTAAGTTTTAATTAAGAATCCTTTCCTAAAAGGATTTTAGGTCTAATTAATATAAATATGGATGTCTAGTTTATTTTGAGAACATTCAATTACAGACTATTCAGACTTTTAATAAAATACTAGAGAGTTTTCTCTAAATTTCTCTACAGCTTAGGTCTGTAACTTTAGTTTTTGAGAACCCTAGCTTCTGTCCAAGCTATATGCCATGTTAACCCTACCGTCTCTGATGGATAGAGACGGTGGCAACCCACTCCACGTTACAGGAGTGGAGGCCCTGTAGGGTGCTGTGCGAGCTTGAGAACATAAACTAGATCATTTTGTGCTAGCTCACAAGCAAATAATGAATCGTTTAGAGCAAACCATAACAGATCTAACTTGGCTAATGGGTGACGCAAACATGAATCACAAAGAGGAGAGAAACTTGCTTGGAGACTTACCTCGAGGCAGGTCAAACCTCGTACCTATTATTGAATTTGATGAGATTCCTTTCTATGATGGAAGATTTTTGAAGAAAAAATATATTATCTGGTTGATAGAGTTGAAAGCTTACTTTTATTTCAACAAGATTCCTTATTATAAAAAAGGACTTGTCAAACGCAAGCTTTCTTACTATGGTGCTAGAGAATAGCAATTTGAATTTCTAGACTTTCTAACTCATATTGGTAGGTTTTTAATTTCATCTTGGTAAGATTTGAGACAATCTTTAATTTTAGAGTTTATATAAGATGATTATGAAGAGATTTTATATCGGGTAGATACGAAATTAGTGTTGTAAAATGTTTGGCTAGTGTATTGGAGTTTTGACTCTCCTGGATGTCCCATGGCCATTATTTTTGTTCACATTATAATTCAGTCTTGTATAACAAATCTTGTCAAAAGCAGATTTTGCATTACAATGGTTTGGTTAAATATTTTATCAGTGTGCTTCTTTAACCAGAATTGGAAAATTAGGTTTATGCTTGTGTGGAGAGAGGGCGGGGGTGGGTTGCTCAGATGGGGTGGTATGATATATGTGATGCATGAAAACAGATATAGCTACACAATTATATATTTTCTTCTCACTTTATTTGTTTGTTTCAGTATAATGAATGTGCAGTGGCTTCTTGATTACTATGAGCTCTCAATTGCTATCCTCTAAATTTGGCTGTTTGGATTTACAAAAGAACTGATCTGTAACAGGAATGCCTACAATAATATGACCATTGTATTGCAGGAAAGATGTGCTGCTGCTGATGCCATATCTCTTGTTGCTCAAATATTACACAGATCTAAAACGCATCTTCAGTCAATGCTTCTTCAAAATAATCCAGCTATAGTGGAAGATTTTTTTGTCATACTGGTATATTTCCTTGTTTTACTGCATTGTGGAGCATCATATCAGCCATGATGATTTCAAATCTTGCTAAATTAATTTGACATTGTATTGATGGGAAGTTGTTAAATTGGATATTTGGTATCTCTTATGTTGGCATAATGAGTTCCGTAGGAGAGAAATATGCAAGTATGAAATATGCCTGTCCAGGTATTATTCCATGTCCAAATTTAGCAGGAAAACTATCGGGCATCTCATAAAGTAAATTAGTTTTCCAATTGAATACCAGAGCTTGGGAGTTTGCTTACCTATCCGTATATGCACACCATGTTCTGATTGTTCCATTTTCTAGGTTGTATAGGTCAAAAAGGAAATGAGCAATGGTGGAGTTGAAACATCCAAGTTTTGAGATTGTTGTTGGTTAAGCGAGAGGGAGGACTTGATTGGCTTCCACCCTACATTTCTTACCATACCTATGCCATCTATTTTACAACGTGCCCATTACTTGAACAGGCATACTCATTTTATTCTCTCTCTCTCTTTTCTTTTCCTTTCCTTTCAACCCTAATGAGTAAAGTTGTCCAACAACAAAGTTTGGACCATAATCATATCCCCTTAGCTAACCTTCACAGATTATCTTTTCTTCCCAGCTTGTCTTTGTCTTTACATGAAATATGTGCTTTTGGTCCTTAATTTAGATACAAATGTTTTCTTTCCTTTACTGTTGACAAGTTATCTTTTATCAGGTGGATTCTGTACCAGATCTTACAGAGCACATACACAGGACAACTGCAAGATTACTTCTTCATATCAACGGGTAAGTCCAGAATTGAATAATGTTGATCAAGCCCTTTTAGATTCATTTAACCATCAGATGCTCTTCTACTTTAATGAACTGAATAATTTCCATGAATCCTTATCGGATGCCCATGGCCATCTCCAATGGAATTTCTCACTACAGATACTAACTTATGACTTTTTTCCTTGTTTTAAGACACATTTACATTTGATGTTACTGTTAATCTTTTGTGTACTTCAAACTACTCAAAGGTTCCCCTAAGCAGCCTTTTGAATGGCAAGTCAATTCCTCTATCAAATAAAACTTGCATAACAATAATACTGGCAACCCTATTAGCACTCAAAAATCCTTGAAGTTGTGATTTGAGTCAAAGAATCAGCCTATAGCATAAAATGGAACCGGCCTTCTGCCAATTAAATAAAAATCACATCTTGTTAATGAAATCAAAATTAGGAGCCAAGGGAAATATGATGCGGATCATCTGCAAATCCTATTTACGGGGCATGAAAATTTCAGCAGGGGGCGGACTGACCTAAATATCGTATTTAATGTATTTGGTGATTAGATTAATCAGTTTGTTATCAGCAATGGAAGCACAGCAGTCTTGAAACTCTTAAGGAGCACTTTAAAATTGCTTGAGTGAGGAATGCACATAATTCGAGACAATGAAATCTGAATTTAATATAAAGGAGGAATTGCAGCATCAAACAGGTGAGCTGTGAAAACGTGCAGGTATTAATTGTTTTGTCTATGTCACACAATTGCTTACAAAATATACTAGATGCTTAAACATATTTGAATGGTTTGCAACTTCACTCAACAAGAACCTACCTTGAAGAACTAAAGTTATACACAATGATCACTTCCACCTTATATCTATAAAAAGAAGCGATGAGTAATATAAAATCATAACGAAGTTGATCAATCTTTCAAAGAGTTTGGAAATTCAATCAATCACAAAAGATAGAAAAAATTTGTTTTTATTAAAAATAGTTTCTCTAAAAAGTCTCTGGAAAAACAATATTTATACTAGAAGTTATTCTTAGTCTAATAGGATATCCCTAATAAATAATAATAATTCGATGAGTCAAAATTTAAATAATGACCCTAATATCTTTAAAATGTCTAATAATAACTAAAAGATAAATAAAACAATAACTCAACTAATTTAAATAAGATTTATATCGTTTTCATAATCTATTGGTAGAATCAAAGCTCAATTTCAAACATATGGTTCTCTGTTGTCTCAATGAATTAGAAGGCGTACCATCTCGAAAACTATGGATGTTTACTTTCCAATGCAACAAGAATCACATTAAAATTTCTTTTGTAGCTTCAATTACAACCAAAACAGTAACGAAAGGTTAAAACTGGTGGACTTGAATCGTCTTATTCCAATCTTTTTGTAATGTCTGAATGCCCATGTACAAATCCTTGTTGAAGATGAATTAAATTAATCAAGGCTTGTACTTTATTATTTAATATTTTCTTGAAATCTACCTTAGCTCATGTGTTTTGAAGAAGTCCATTAAAAAGTCTTTTTTGAATCTCTTAGTCCTAAGTCTTGTCACTAGACCAACTTGAACTTTTAATGGTTTTCTTGGTGTTGCTTGGATCGTATCATTTCTTCTCTTCTCGAAATGATTTGTCCTTGAATCATCACCTATATCAAATAAAAAGAGATAAAAAACACTGAATGTAGCACTGGCATCATACTTGTCTTGTTGATCCATTTCTTAGGCATTGTCATTAATCCTCTCTATGATCTAAAAATGATTATCTTCTTGAGGCATCAATGTTGATCTTCTTTCTTTAGGAATCCTTTCCTTTTTTATATGCACCCAAACTCAATCTCCTAGTTGAAACCGTACTAATTTGTGCCCTCTATTAGCCTTGCATGTTAGTCATTTTTCTTCTCTATTTGTTGCCGTATCTTTGCATATAAATCTTTCACCACCTGTACTTTTTGATTACCATTAAGACTAATCTTTTCATTGATAGGTAAAATAATAAAATCTAATGATGTTAAAAGATTAAAACCATAGAAAATCTCAAATAGTGAATAATCAGTAGTAGAATGCACACTACGATTATATTTAAATTCAATAAATGACAATCTTTTCAATTTTTAAGATTCTTTTGAATGATAACTTTTAATAATTGAGTTTAAGTCTTGTTTGCTACTTTAGTTTGAGTATCTTTTTGTAGATGATAAGTAGTAGAAAATAAAAGTTTAGTTATTAATTTACCTCACAAAACCTTCCAAAAGTAGCTTTAAAACTTAGCATCTTGTTTAAACACAATTCTTCTTGGAACACTATATAACCAGACTACTTCTCTAAAAAATAGATCAGTTATATTCGTTGCATCACCAATTTTATACCTCTCTAAAAAATAGATAAGTTATATTTGTTGCATCACCAATTTTATGGCAAAATATGAAATGTGTCATGTTAGAAAATCTATCTACAATAAAAAATATGAAGTCTTTCTTTCCTTGACCTCGATAAACTCAAATTAAAGTCTATGAAAATATCAACACAAGGTTTCTTAGGAACAAGTAAAAGTACAAATTATATTTAATTTTTAAAGTAGTTTTTCATTTATCACAATTTTTCATTCTAACATGACGATATCTACTTTTACGATCAATTTTGAAAAACAAACAAGATTCATGCAATTCATCAAGCATATTATCTAATCTAGAAGTAAGATATCTATATTTTTTTGTTATGTTAATGATTGTTCTACAAGCAACACACATGCTTCAAGTTTCATCTTTCTTAAGTACTAAAAGTATAAGAACAACACATGGATTAATGTTCTCTTGAATGTACCCCTCCAACATTAACTCTTCCACTTACATTTATAACTCCTTTGTTTTCTTAGAATTACTTTTGTAGGCTGGACTCTTAGAAATAGCCAAACCTAGTACTAGATCAATTTGATGTTCTGTTCCTCTTAACAATCAACTTGGAAATTTTTTAGAAATACATCTTCAAATTCCTGAGAAACACAAACACCAGGAACGCATGAATAAAGTTCCTTAGTGTTAAAAGTATGCCTTCTTATACAAGAATAAAATCATAGGCATATGAGAAAAATAAGTACGTGTAAGATTACTTTGTTTTGCATAAAAATTAAGGTGTTTCCCCATTTTTACATCTTTTCTCGCCCTTTCTTTCTCTCCAAACTTGGCCTCCCCCCCCCCCCCCCCTTTTTTTTTTTTAAATTTTGGCCGAAGCCTTCAAATTTCACTTAGCCTCACATCCTCATAATTATTTTGTATTACGACTTGCTCGACTTATATTTTTTTCAGCTTCAACTAATCTTCATACACTTTTCTAGGTGATTGAAAATGGTGCAAGCGTGTATGTTTTCCCATCCTTTTTAACGGTATATCTATTTTTAAAACTACCATGCTTGATTTTCTTATCAAATTATCAAGGTCTCCCCAACAATAAGTGTGCAACATTTATAGGAACATCTCATAAAACCTCCTCCTTATATCTCCCTACTGAGAATGAGATTAAAACCAATTTAATTACCCTAAATTCTCCACATTCATCTCAACAATTGAAGCTTATACAATGTATCTTGCTTAGTAGTAGTTAAATTCAACTTCCTAACCAAAGTTGTTCTAGTAACATTAGTGTAACTACTATTATCATTACTCATCCTACATACTTTATTCTTGATATGATATCTAATATGAAAAGATATTCTTCCTTTTGCTCAATATCTTCTTCACTAACCTAAACATTCAAAGATATTCTTATAACCAAGGATTCACTATCAACAACATATTTAACATCAATAGCATCTTCAAGTGTTGGCATGCTTTTTTATTCAGATTCATCACTATCTGATTCTATTTCATCAACAACATCACTATCTGATTCTATTTCATCAACATCTTTTAAAACCATAATCCTTTTATTTGGATACCCTGATGCATAATGTCCTTGACACCTAAAACATTTAATCTTTTGCTTATGCTTCTGTTGAGTATTATTTCTTCCTTTTTCTTTATTGCTACAACCTACTTTTTAACTTATGAGGGTTCGACAATTTTAGATATTGTTATTAACTTTGTTTGTGCATTACTGTCTCTCCTGAAATTCGATTTCCAACCTTGAGAAGATTCCAAATAGCTGCCTGGTCTTGCTCTACTTTGTTTTTTAAACTGTTTTTTCACTTTTATAGCCACATGCACCCTGTAATCAATTTTTAAATAATGTTGCAATTCAATCATGTTAGCAATATCTGTATTTAAACCATTTAAAAATCTACCCTTTATGGCTTCCCTATCTTCAGAAACATGAGCTTTAATCATAACTATTTTCATCTCCTTAAAATATTTATCATTACTTTTATTACTCTGATATAAAGATTGCAATTTATTATATATTTCTCTATAGTAATGATTAGAGACAAACCTCTTTCTTATGATTGCTTTTATTTTCTTCCATATGTCAATGAGTCTTTCTCCATTATGCTTTCGACATGTAATAAGTTGATCTCACCAAATATAACATAATTTGTGAATTCAATTACAAGTTTTACTTTTTTTTATTCTTTCGAATATCAATGACAATCAAATACCAATTCCATATTTTTTTTCCAATCCAAATAAGCTTATGAATTATTTTTTCTTTGAAATGCTCAAATTTTAAGTTTTATGTTACCCAAATTACAATCTAAATCATCATGATCATCAAATATCTTTTCTTGGTTGAAATTTCTATTTGGTCAAGATTCTCTTAGTGGCCATATAAAAGAGATTTTGGTGTGTACAAAATTTCCTTCCATGATTAACTATATTCTTCTTATCATCACCAGAGTTTTCAGCTACTTTTATCTGGAAGAGAAAATGCTCATTTAGTAGACCTTTAACCTTATTTTCCTTACAACTATGAATATTATGTCTACTAATCATCTCAATATTTAATTTATACATCTTTCCCATCAAAACCTCAATATTTACCTCCAACCTATCTTGTCTTTTTACAAGATCTTTTGCCTTTGATTGTGTCATTCTTTTTGATGATATTGTGAATACATGCAATAAAGGTTAGTAGCAAATAAAAATTTCCTCACACTCCCTTGCGTGTTTACACTCGATTTAATGTCACTGTATTCGTGTTTCACACAACTCAATCGAGCTTTTTTATTGAATAACTAGTTATATGCCCCGCGCGATGCCGCGGGTCAATTATTTTTTGTATTTTAAAAAAAGCTAAAATCTAAAAATGTTAGTTTTTTTGTAAAGTTATACCCAAGAGTCCTAAGTTTGGTTAACCCTTAGCATTAATAATATTAATAATAACATTAAACTTGGGTTAACCCTTAGCATAAAAGTGTTTGGATTGCAATACCAGACCCAATAGCATTGGACTAGGTCGTGTCATAAAAATGTGATAATTAAATAGATTAGTTAAAAAGAAAAAAACAAAGAAAAAAAACCAACAGGAAGAAAAAAACTAATGAAAAAAAAAAATATGAATTAATTGGGTTAACCTGTCATACCTTGAATTCGCATCGTGAAAGTTTGATAATTAAAAATGAAAAAACAAATTAATGGGTTAACCTAGAATAAACTGAGTTAACTCGTTAAACCAGGTTGACCTGTCAAACCCGGAATCCGTGTCATAAAAGTTTGATAACTGAATTAATTGGGTTAACCCTTCAAACCAGGTTAACTTGTCAAACATGGGATTGACGTCATGAAAGTTTGATAATTAAATAGAAAAAATAATGATAGGTTAACCCAGAATTAACTGGGTTAACCCGTCAAGCCCAAGATACGTGTCATGAAAGTCTAATAATTAAATAGAAATAAATTTAACATTAACAAACTAAATTAAACGAAAAAAACTAATTAAAAAGAAAAAAGCAAAAAAAAAAAATACAGGTTAACTCGTCAAACCCGGGATTCATGTCATAAATTTTGATAACTAAATAAAAAAAAATATTAACAAACTAAATTAAACAAAAAAAATCATGAAAATAAAAAAACACAAAAAAACCCATAAAAGCATAAAAAACAATAAATAAATAAAAATAGAAATTTTTTTTTTAAAAAAATATAGCTCAGCATTTCACCGTGGACTGCATTGTGCGCAACACAGAACAATTTTAGTATATGTTATAATAAATACAATCTAGTTTTTCATGATATTAAGAAAATAAAAATATTTTTATTTTCTTTAAATTAATAAAAATTTATGTTTTACAAATGAATACAATCTAGTTTTTCTTATATTTAATATTAAGAAAATAAAAATATTTTTATTTCCTTTAAATTCTTTTTGCATCTTTCATTGTTGTTGCTTGAAAATAAAACTCATATTTTTAGGAGAAGGTTCAAATGCTAAAGATTTAAAGCTATAATGATATATATACACGCATATCATGAATTCTCTTAAATAATTGTTTTTAATATATATATATATATATATATATATATATATATATATATATATATTGTTGCAACCAGCCCCTCCAAATAACAATCAATCACACCAATCACATCAACTCACCAAAACTTGAAGCTTCGATCAAGTTGCAAGTGCAGAGAAGAAAGCCAATGAGTGTATCAAATCACGCGAGAAGAAAGGAGAGAATAAGGAGATTATAACGAAAAATACTGTTTGAATCCACAGTGAATTCACTCACATGTTACAGTGTTTTCCTGAGCCCTTTTAGTTTTTTTTTAATCTTATCATGCCTTTGACCTTACTGTTCCTTTACTTGGATTCTTAAAGGTAACTTAATAATTTATCTAATAATCAATCAAAATAGCGTAATGATTTTATAATAATGAAGACTCAAGAATCAAGAATCAAGAAATATACGAAAATAACAAAAACAAAACTTTTGGAAAAATTTATAAATAACAATGTAAATTCGTGTGAAATATAATAACAAAAAGAAGACACAAAATAAAAGCAAGGAAGTTATGTTAAAGATTTTTTTTTAAAAAAACCTCACTAATTCAAGAAGTCGAGATTAAACTTCAAGAATTTCAAGAAAACAATTAAAATAAAGCAAGAAATATCGACACTAGCCAAATTTTAATGAAAAAAGGCAAGATAATCCAAGAAAAAATAAGATTCAATCAACAATACCAAGATTTGGTGTTTACCTATTTGGAAAAATCAAGAAAATATTCAAGAAACTTTAAGCCAACTCTAAAATTTAAAGGCTTGTATTCAATTTTATCCTATCTTGTCAATTCAATCAATTCTTGCAATGTTTCCCTGAACTTTTTTTTTTATCCACACAATTCAGCAAAAACAAGATTTTTTTTTTTTTTTTACTATAGGCTGAAATCAAGAAAGATATAAGATAAAGATCAAGATCAAGAACATACTTTTATTTTGATGTGTTCGGAAAGAATCAAGAAACTAAGCAATATGATTTTTTTTTAATGTAGGGTTTAACACAAACTTTGAAATAATACCCTAGCTCAAAGTTTAGAAAGAAAATCAAGAAATGATACAATCTAAAGATTAAAAGGATATAACTTGATAATAGCACAAGTTCTAATACCAACTGAAGCGGGCATTTTCCAAGATATGTTGAAATTACATTTGAATGGGTTGCAACTTGACCCAACAAGAACATGTCTTGGAGAACTAAAGTTATATGTAATGATCATTTTCACCCTACGCCTATAAAAAGATGCGAATGAGTAATATAAAATTATAACGAAGTTGATCAATCATCTAAAGAGCTTGCAAGTTCAATAAAGAATTTAGCTACGCCTATAAAAAGATGCGAATGAGTAATATAAAATTATAACGAAGTTGATCAATCATCTAAAGAGCTTGCAAGTTCAATAAAGAATTTAGTATGAGAATCACTCAATCAATGCTGATTTCTTTATTAAAAATTAGTCTTTCCCTAAAAAGTTTGTACAAAAGAGTATTTATATTAGAAAGAATTTCAAGTTTGATAGAATATCCCTAATAAATAATAATAATTCAATGAACCAAAATTTTAATAAAAAACTCTTAACATCTCTAAAAGGTCTAATAATAATAACTAAAAAATAAATAAAACAATAGTTCAATTAATTTAAATAAAACTAAAGTTGTTTTTGTAATCTGTTGGCAAAATTGAAACTAAACTTCAGGTGTATGGTTCTCTTTCATCTTAATGAATTAGAAGGCGTGCCATATATCACTAAAAAGCAACTGGAATGACATTAGAATGTAGATTTAATTATGACCAAAACAATAACGAAAGGTTAAACTTAATAGATTTGAATCTTTTTATTCAATTTTTTTTGTAATGTTTGAATGTCCACTTACAAGCCATTGTTGAACATGAATTAAATTAATCAAGGCATGTATTTCATTATATAATATCATCTTGAAATCCACCTTAGCAAGAAATCAATTGAAAGATTTTTTAAATCTTGTAGCTTTAAGTCTTGTTACTAGACCAACTGAAATCTCTCACTGATCTTTTAGTATTGCTTAGATCGCATCAAATTATCTGTTTGAAAGGCATACTGATAACTACCTAGATAAACGATGAATCCTAATTGTTCACTCCATGCATAAGAAGCCTTCAACTGGCTGGTTTTCAATGCTTGCTTATACTTCAGATGATCAGTTTCCCATGTAAAATACAATCTAAAATTTAGATTGCACGAGCCTTGGTTACCTATTAGCCAAAAAAAATTAGATGAAGAATATATAATATTTCTATAGTTACAATATTTGTCTGGGTCATTAATACCATCTTTGACGCCAAGCACTCTTTACAGGTATGTTGATCGGATTGCTAATGCTAAATGGGAAGTAAAAGAGCTTGGGCTAGAGCATAATGGGTTTGTTTCATTCTTTCATTTTATGTTAATAATCAATTCATTAATATTGTTCAAGTTTATGATCTCATAACTTCCATACCATTTTTCTTTTGTTTCTTCTAGTATTTGTAGTGCAATTTGTGCTATCAATCGAAGTTTTTGACGCACTGGTCTGTTCACCATCTCCGGTTGACTTAGGGTTGAGTTTCTGATACAAGAGTTATTTCTAATGAACCTACTGGAAATGAATCCAGTATTTGACAATGGTTACGTATAGAAAAAGGCAGGTTTTACAATGGAATTCAGAGGATTAATGGCAACTCCATTCATCATACTTTCATTATGTTTTTCAATTACCCTTCTGTTACAACCGTGCTGCATATATATACACAGCTTACCAATATTACTAGCCTAACCGCTTCCTTTTATTTAGGACTGAGAGCACACACAAACCGTGTGCTTAGAGTTTGTTATAGGAACAGTGGCACTAAATGAAACGGGGCGTTTAACCCTGACTATAACGGCTTTTTAACAATTTAAATCTACCCGCCTTTCCTAGGCTTAAGTTGTGCATGTAATAGGTATTCCCCCTTCCAAAACGACCTTGTCCTCAAGGGAGAATTCTGGGAACCGACAACGAATCTCATCAGCGAACTCCCAAGTAGCATCAGACGGGTAAGACCCTTCCAATGGATTAGAACTTGTGTAGTGGCCTGGTTATTCCTTTTCACCATCCTTCGATCCAAAATTGCCTGTGGAATAATCATGGGAGTTGAAGGAGTAATAGGCAATGTGGACTGCACTATTTTGTTCCCTATGTGTTTCTTCAATTGTGACACATGAAAAACTGGGTGGATGGAAGCCGTGGGTGGTAGCAACAACTTGTAGGCTACAGAACCAATCCTTTTTAAAACCGAATAAGGTCCATAGAATTTTGAAGCAAGTTTCTGAGAACTTCTGCGTGCAATGGATTTCTGACGATAGGGTTGTAGCTTGAGGTAAACTAAGTCCCCAGGAGTAAAATGCCTGTCACTACGCTTGCGATTTGCAAGTTGTACCATTCGATGTTGAGCCTTGAGTAAGTTGTCTCTGATTTGGGCAAGCATCTCCTCTCTATGTGAGCAGTTGATCTACAACCTCTACTGTGGAATCTTTAGGAAAGTAAGGGATGTGTAGAGGGGGAGGAAAACCATATAAAATCTCGTAAGGAGTAGACTTAGTGGCTGTGTGATAATTGGTGGTATACCACCATTCAGCAAGAGGCACCCATTTGAACCATTGATGAGGACTGCCACCAGACATGCAACGTAAGTACTGCTCTAAGCACCGATTCACCACTTCTGTTTGGCCATCAGATTGTGGGTGGTAAGCTGTAGAGTGATGTAGATTTACTCCCTGATGTTGAAATAATTGTTGCCAAAAATGACTTAAGAAAATTGGATCCCTGTCACTGACAATTGTAGTTGGGAGGCCATGCAGCTTATACACATTGTCCATAAAAACTCTGGCTACCGAAGCAGCTGAATAGGGATGAATAAGGGCCATAAAATGTGCATATTTGCTGAATCTGTCCACAACCACAAAAATGACTTCCTTACCTTCTGATTTAGGAAGGCCTTCAATGAAATCCATGCTGATATCAGTAAATGGAGCAAGAGGAATAGGTAAAGGCTGCAGTAGGCCTGGCGTTAGCACATTCTCATGTTTATTTTGTTGACAGATACTGCATTCCCTCACAAATTGCCGAATATGTTTCTGTTGCTTCTTCCAGTAGAACAAACTACCCACCTTTTGAGCTGTGACCACCACCCCTGAGTGGCCTCCTGAAGCTGTATCATGGTACAAGGAGATCAGCTTGTTATGTAGTGCAGGGTTGTGGCCTACCACAATATTGCCCTTCCGATTTAAGTGATTGTTGACCCATGTATAGTGAGGATGGGAACTGGGGTCATGTAACAAATCTCGTATAATGTGCTTGAGGCTGTCATCTGATTCCCAAGTCATGTAACAAATCTCCATCTCATAAGTAGATAAGACCTGTTGCCTAGGGCCAAGAGCCTTGCTTAGGAAAGCTATAGGATGTCCTTCCTGCATTAGCACAGCTCCCACACCCGTTCCTGAAGCGTCAGTTTTAATGACAAACAGCTTGGTCATGTCGGGTAAGGCCAAAACTGGAGGATTTGTCATGGCTTGTTTTAATTTTTCAAAACCAACCGTAGCCTCTTCATTCCACTTGTAAGAATCCTTCTTAAGGAGCTGAGTTAGAGGTTTACAGATGGTCCCATAACCTTTGACAAACCGTCTGTAATACCCTGTGAGTCCAAGGAAGCCTCTCAGCTGTTTGATGTTTCTAGGGAATGGCCAATTGACAATGGCTTGGATCTTGATTGGATCTGTGGCTACCCCAGACTTGGTGATCACGTGGCCCAAATATTCAACTTGAGAACTGCCAAAAACACACTTGCTTTTCTTAGCAAGAAGCTTCTGATTCCTGAGTATTTCAAACACGATCTGTAACTGTTCGACATGCTTTTCCAAGGTAGGGCTGTACACCAAGATGTCATAAAAAAAAACTAGAATGAATTTTCTTAAATGTCGTCTAAAGATATCGTTCATCAAGCTTTGGAAGGTAGCTGGTGCATTGGTTAAGCCGAATGGCATGACCAAGAACTCATAGTGGCCATTATGGGTTCTGAAAGCTGTCTTACGTATATCCCCTGCCAGCATCCTTATTTGATGATAACCAGCTCGTAGATCAACCTTAGAGAATACAGTAGCCCTGCCCATTTCTTCCAACAATTCTTCTACAATTGGAATAGAAAACTTATCTTTGATGGTCATTTTATTAAGAGCCCTGTAATCCACACATAAGCGCCAAGTGTCGTCCTTCTTCTTTACCAAAACCACAAGTGAAGCAAAAGGGCTGGTGCTGTGTTGTATGATGCCAGAATCCAGCATTTCAGTTACTATTGTTTCCACTATATCCTTTTGTAAGCTAGCATGACGATAAGGCCGGAGATTGACTGGTTGGGATCCTTCTTTGAGAGGAATGGCATGGTCATGTGCTCTTAAAGGAGGCAGTCCTGTTGGCTCTTTGAAAATGTCCTGGTAAGAATGTAACAATTCATCTATGGTTGAATTACTTCCAAGACTAGGTTGAAGGGTCGATGTCATTGAACTGATATAATGATCACTATCTCCCACCACCCTTAGACTGCATAAATTGACCTCCACAAGCTGATTTGGACTGTTTATTAGGCTATTGAATTGTTCAAAGCCAATAGTCTGGAGCTTAACTGGAATGTCCCCTTGCAGCAATATGTCCTGCCCTTGCCATATGAAAGACATCTATAATTCATTGAAATTAGATAAAATGTTACCCAATGTAGCTAGCCATTGTATCCCCAGCACCACGTCACAATTATTGAGTTCCACGACAAAAACATCTGTGGAGAATTGGACTCCTTGCATTTTCCAGAGAAAATTCTTACACACATGAGTGCAAATCATCTGGCCCCCATTTGCTGCTTCTACTGCTAATGGCTAAATTGAAGTGAGAGTGCAGCTCAATCGCCTTGCCACCTGAGTGTTTATAAAATTGTGTGTGCTTCCAGAGTCGATCATGATGAAGAGGGGAGTCTTGTCAACCTTACCAGTCACTCTCAGGGTTTGAAAACCTGAAGTGCCCTCCAAGGCATTGATGGATAGTTGGGGTGTAAAGGTGTCAGGTTCAACCTCACTGCCTTCTTGGACCTCATCTTCTAAAACATCCTCATCGCCCACAATACATAGAGAATAAACCCTTTTATTTTTGCATCGATGGCCCGGTATGAATTTCTCCTCACACCAAAAACACAATCCCTTCACCCTCCTCTCATCCAGCTCTTTATTTCTTAGGGTCTTTGTAGGCCGGTATGGTGTGTTTGGAGATTTCTGGTGGTAAGGAAATGGTTTGGCAGTATTGTTAGTCAGGTAGAGGGTGGGTTTAGTGTTATTTTGGGTAGGGAAAGGCTTTGGTGGATTAACACCAGTAGTGCTGTATGTGTTTTTCGAGTAAGAATGGTGTGGATGTCTGTGGCTGATGGTGTTCTCTTGTAGCTTAGCTAGATTGTAGGCCTGGTATAGGGTCTTAGGTTCAAACATTTTGACCATGTTCTTAATCTCCAGTTCTAACCCTCCAAGAAAGAAAACCAATGCCTGCCTCTCTGTCATCTCTGCTCTATTCCACAGAATATCAAATTACTGTATATAAGTTTCTAAATCAGCCTTTTGTTTAAGGTCTTTTAGTTCCTCTAAAGGATCATTTTGGCCTCCAAAACGACAGCATAATGCATCAATATATTCACTCCACAGGACTTCAGGTCGATGCCTAACAAAATTCTGATGCCAATATAAGGCTCTGTCATCCATGTAGTAGGATGCTTGTTTGAGTTTTTCAGAATCAGTCATTTCTATAATTTCAAAGTACTGGTGACACTTGAATAGCCATTGATAGACATTGTCTCCATTGAAACTAAGGAAATCACGTCGAGGTTTGTATACCTGGTGAGGAGGTTGATCTACTTCTCTGGTCCAATTGTTCTTGTTGACTCCATTGGAGCATCCTGGCTGCTCATGGTTAGCATTTTGTTCACCTCTTTCCAAGCTCAGCCTCTGTAGGAAAGAGTTTTGCTGAAATGTTAAGCCACTGATTAAGTCTTTGATCTCCCCAAACTTAACCTCATGGCTCTCTATTTTCTGGCCATATGCTTCTAATAACTTGGTTACTTGCTCATATTTGGCCGCATGCTCCTTGTTGGCAGACTCAATCGTCTCCTCCAAGCGCCTTAGATCCTGTGTTCTGGTGTTTGGAGGCATAGCTGGTGTCCAAGGTTCGCAAGCTCTGATACCAGTTGATACAAGAGTTATTTCTAATGAACCTACTGGAAAGGAATCCAGTATTTGACAATGGTTACGTATAGAAAAAGGCAGGTTTTACAATGGAATTCAGAGGATTAATGGCAACTCCATTCATCATACTTTCATTATGTTTTTCAATTACCCTTCTGTTACAACCGTGCTGCATATATATACACAGCTTATCAATATTACTAGCCTAACCGCTTCCTTTTATTTAGGACTGAGAGCACACACAAACCGTGTGCTTAGAGTTTGTTATAGGAACAGTGGCGCTAAATGAAACGGGGCGTTTAACCCTGACTATAACGACTTTTTAACAATTTAAATCTACCCGCCTTTCCTAGGCTTAAGTTGTGCATGTAACAGTTTCTGTTTGATGATAACCCATTGCTTTGAAGCATTTTTTTGGTCATGACCTTAGTCCTCTCCCTTTGTGCTTTGTCCTTTGTGACACCCCATGCTTGAGCTTGACCTATTTTAATCAATGGAATTAGGGCTTCATGTTGATTATGTTAGCTTTTGATTTTTGATATATGCGGACATGATTTCTCTTACAATTGTTTAACATGTACAGGGATTACTTTTACAATAATTATGTATCTAGCAGAATATACTGCTATCATTTTATAAACTCCTTTTGGGTTATATTGACAGGTATGTCGATTTACTGTTGGGAGAATTTAAGCACTATAAAACGAGGCTTGCACATGGTGGTATTCACAAAGAGGTAATGGCTGATCTGCGTCTTGTGAGGAGCAGCATCCTCAAAAATTTTGAATACAGAATGTACAACTAAAATTCATCATTTGTTTTCATGCTAACTCAATATTTGATAGATTAACATCTGAAGGATCATGATGTTTTACATCCTGGATACACGAGCACTTGGAATGCATGTGTCTCTGCACATCTTCTGATAAATAAATGGGTTTATTAGGCTGGCTAATTTTCTGGTAGTAACTCAGTTAACAATCCTCCTAATCATTGACCTTTCCTGATATAATTGGCATAATTTTCTTGTGTTGCTGTACTCTAAACATGAAGTACTAGCAAATCATGGATGTTTAATGAGCACTTCACATACAATAGTTAAGTTCTGTGTTTCTTAACAGTGGGGAGACATGATGTCAACTTTTTATGTAACACTAGGTGGCTTGGGATATGTGGAATTGATTCTTTGCCTTCTGTAGTGAGCAGTGGGCGGGTGGAGGATTTTTTGCAAATGTTTTTGTGGGTTTTTTTTTTTTTTTTTTTTTTGGGGGGGGGGGGGGGGTCCTTAATCTTTTATGGATGTGCTATGTTTATTGTTTGGATGGAGAAATTACTCTTTCCAAAGAAGTTGTGGTGAGTTAGAATAATCTACTCGGCTTTCTTGTGGTCTTCTAACTGTAGGGGCAGTTACAGGGGTGTCTTTAGCAATTATTTAGTGGGACTGCAGTGCCTTTTTTCATGGTTTTGTTTCTTGCTGCTTACTTTTCTTTATCTTGTCATGATTCACGATCTTTGCTTTTGTATTATTTTCTTCTCATTATCTAATAACATATTCTTTTATCTATAAAAGAATTATTTAACTAATAACTTCCACTCTTGTGACTGACTCTGTTGTAATTTTGTACTACCAAAAATGTTTCTTTTCATGTTTCAAAATGTAAATAACTAACTAGTTTAAACTATTCTATCTTCCTAGGTTCAAGACCGCCTTTTAGAATATGGTCTTGAAATTGTCGCTGAAACCCTTATTGAAGGTCTATCACGGGTGAAGAGGTGTAGTAATGAAGGACGAGCTCTTATGTCATTAGATCTTCAGGTTCTCTCATAGCTGTTACCAAAAAAAAAAAAAAAAAACTTTTTGTGTTTCCTTTTTGCCCCTACTTCTTTTTGCACCTCCTGAGAAGTGATAAATTTATGTGCTATCTAAAATCCTTTCAGGTATTGATCAATGGCCTACAACATTTTGTCCCTGTAAATGTCAAGCCAAAATTACAAATGGTTGAAACTTTCATAAAGGTAAGACCTGGTATATTCTATCCGACAAGTTCTTAAAAAGTATGGTGGAGGAGAAATGTTTTAGTAGTGACGTTGGAGGCTTGCAGTTTGACCAATTTGCCTTGTTTCTTGGATGCATCTCTCAGTTAGAAATGCCTAGGCAACATATTCATTATCAAGGTTATTAATCGGTGTTCTCATTCTATCAACCAATACAGGCTTACTATCTTCCAGAAACCGAGTATGTACACTGGGCTCGAGCTCACCCGGTAAGAAATATCCTGCGCTGGCATTAAGGAAGTGTTCTATAATTTTCAATATACTTTTACTGTTTCAATCTGTCTATTAATAGCACAAATGCACATTCCCTTTTCAGGAATACAGAAAAAATCAAATTGTTGGGTTGGTCAACCTCGTTGCTACAATGAAAGGTTGGAAGAGGAAAACCAGGTTGGAAGTGATAGAGAAAATCGAGTGAGCTGTGCGTGACTTTGAACAGTCATGCTAGGTTTTGGTATATAAAATCTTGCACTCCACTTTTTTATATTTTTTTCCTTTTTTGTAACATGAATAATGTATATTGCAAGAGTCTCATGTCCTTGATTATGCTAGGTTGTATATCGAGTAATATATATGGTTTTATCCTATGTGGGAATGTCATGTAATTTTGAATCATGTTATAGTTGAAATTAGTTACATGACCCGCGCAATGCCGCGGGTTAATTTTTTTATATATATATAAAAAATACCAAGGCTAAGATCTAAAGGTGTTAGGTCTTTTTGCAACATTATATCTAAGAATCTTGGGTTTGGTTGTAATGTCTAACCTAAAAGTAATATTTATAATATTAATAATAACATTAAACTTGCATGACCTTGTAGATCTAGCTGCAATACCAGAGCCAATAACCTTGGATGCGGGTTTGGCTGCAAGGTCGTGTCATAAAAATGTGATAATTAAATAAATTAATTAAAAGGAAAAAAAACCAATAGAAAGAAAAAAAAAACTAATGAAGAAAAAGAAAAAAAATTTAAATTAACTGGGTTAACCCTTTAAACTAGGTTAACCCGTTAACTTTGGATTTGTGTCGGGAAAGTTTGATAATTTAATAGAAAAAATAAATTGATGGGTTAACCCAGAATTAACTGGGCTAACCTGTCAAACTCAGGATCCGTGTCATGAAAGTTTGATAATTAAATGAAAAAAATTAATTAAAATGATAAAAAATACAAAAAACAAACAAAAGACATGTCTATTACTAATGAGGAAAAAGAAAAGAAAAATTTAAATCAACTGAGTTAACTCGTCAAATCAGGTTAACCTGTCAAATCTGGAATTCGCGTCATGAAAATTTGATAACTAAATAAAAAAAAATCAACAGGTTAAACGAAAAACAATTAATAAACTAAACTAAATAAAAGAAAATTCATTAAAAGAAAAAAACACAAAGAAAAAAGCAAAAAAAAAAAAAACCATAAAGGCATGAAAAATAAAAAACAGATAAAAAAAAGAAGAAAAAATAGTTGAAACAATACTGATAAATAAAAGGCGTGGGGAAACTTAATAATGGATCTTGTAAAATTTTGTTAATTAATCAAACACTTTTAAAATTATGGATATGATAAAATTTAGTTTCAACTACATCTTACCACTCTTCTCTTCTAAATGGATCCTTGCTTTGTCAAGCAAAGCAAATCTTTTCTTCCCATTCTTTGCCTCTGAACTGCTGCATTATTATGCTGTGCAATAGTTGTCTTTTCTTCCCTTTCTTTGCTTTGTTTTCTACTGTAGAATAGAGGTAAATGAAGAAAGAACCCATGAGGAATGACATGTCAACTTTGCAGCCACAATGTTTGATTGCTCCATTTCTCTGGATTCTGGCGGTGTTCAATTTTAAAGTACAAAAAGAAAACGTTAATTTTTTTTTTTCCCTATGTGCATGTGACCGAAGAACAAGATCAGCCCATGCAACAAGGGAGGGGAGGGCAGTCATCAAAAAATGTTGTGATCTCTGGTAGCCGCAAGGCTTTGATTTGATTTTCCACGGCAGTGTTCAGCATCTCAGATTCGTTCGACCAATTAGATATCTACCATAGTAGATGGATGTTAAGGACTTGCCTTGACAATTTAAGGGAGAAGTGAGTGTGCAATTTCAGCAATTGTTCTTCTCCAATGATCAGCTTCCTGGTACAATGTTCATCATTTTATACATCAATACAGCCTGATTAACTACCTCTGACAACTAACTTCCTAGCTAGCTTTTAAACTAAGTACTAACAATCAACTAATTGTTTTCGTGCATTAATTCTCCTTCCAGGAGCACAACTGTTGCTTCTAGTAGTGCCTAAACCTCATGTTGTTGCTTCCTTTTTATTTTTTCTCTGCACAATGATCAAATGATACCCCCATCAATCCTCGGCTTGCAACAATACTCTCCTCTTCTAGAGACTCTTGTCCTCTAGAATATATGTAAAAATCTAGAAATTGTTCATTGAGTTTTTCCTGATAATCTTGAAAATCTTATTATGAGTCGTACATAATAAAGACCCTTTGTTATAAATCTTGATGTTGTTCATCTTCTTGCGGGTTTCAAACAAATTAAATAGATCTTTCGTTGGCATAAAAAAATAATAATGTTGAACTACAATTAACCCTTTACAGAGAAGAGTTTAACAATCAAATAATCCTTCCAAATATTAGTCAAGCTCTCGCAAGAAGAAGCATGCTCCTCCTTGGTGATCTCTTGCTTATTAAGGAACTACTACCCATAATAATCCTTTTTAATCTTCTTCTTATTGGACTTAGTCTTCTTTTCCTCATCAACTTCTTCAACATCACCTCCCTCTTTCTTTTTTATCCATCATCCATACAATTCTTAGCTTCTTGCATCTTCACACCAAAATACTCTCAATCTTTCCATCAAACTCTCCACTTTCATAAGGTCTAGACAATAATTCACAATAAACAAAATCCTTTTTTATCTAAAGAATCAAATTTCAATTCATTTTCTTTAAAACCTACTACTTGTTTCTCTCCAAAAATGTATAGTTAAATAAAAGCAGTTTACCTTCTTGAAAGTATTTTGATCCATTATAGTAATTCTGATGTGATGAGAATTGAATATAAACATTCATTCTCCTTATTGGTGGTTAAACATATATATACAATATTGATAGCTGAAATAACATCTTGTTTTTGGAGGAAAACTTGATTTTTATTATGAAGCATAACAAGTTTTGTTATAATTCTGAATAGAAGAAACATCTAAAATAAATTATATTTATAAATCTCATGCTCCAAGTTGCAAACATATTCAACTTTGCAAGTAAAGTCTTTGTTTCCACCATTGTTAATTCTTTTGTGTAGTAACAAGCTCTATTTAGCCTTGAAAAGTTGCTCTAATACCAATTGTTAAGGACTTGTCTTAACAAACAGTTGTTTAGAAAGAAATTTGAGGGAGAAAAGAGGAAATTAGAGAGGAGTTATGAAATTTCTACAATTGTTCTTATATTATTTCTTGAATGACCAGCATTCTGTACAATACTTGTTTTATACATCAATACCGCTGATTAACTAGCTATAACTAACAACTAGTTTCTCAACTAACTACTAACAATCAACTAATTCCCCTTCATGTGCATAACTGATGCTTTTGATATTACCTAAACCTTTCTTTTATTGCTTCCTTCTTTCTACATAATGATCAAATGATTCCATCAATCCTTGGCTTATAACAATGGATATGTGCTATCATTTATTGTTTTTCTTTTATTATCATAATTTCATGTAAGAAAACAAGTCTATGCATGAAGGTGGAAATCTTGCTCTCCTCTCCTTTCACCTTTTCGTTTATGGTATAGATTATGATCACTACGCTCAATTTCAAGGCCAAAAGGCAATACATAACAATTGGTTTAATTTTTTTTTTTAAATATAAATTTTAATAAAAAAATCAAAGGAGGAGTGGATTTTACTTAACCCTTCTCATAGTATACAATAAATGAGAAGGGATTTTGCTTATCCTTCAAAAAATCAAAGGTGGAAATCCTCCTCTCCTCTCCTTTCAACTTTTCATTTATGGTATAGATTATGATCACTACGCCTAATTTCAAGACCAAAAGGCAATACATAACAATTGGTTTAATTGTTTTTTTTTTAAAAAAGTATAAATTTTAATAAAAAAAATCGGAGGAGGAGTGGATTTTGCTTATCCCTTCTCATGGTATATTATTCATTAGAATAATATTTTTTAAAAAATATCAATTACATTATTTAATAGTATGTTTATAACGGATTTGAATTTTTTTCTCAATTTTTGTTATACAAGGTTATTCTATTCTCATAACTTGGATCATATGTTTTATGAGTTGACTCAAGTTTTTTTTTTCTTAGATTCAACCTTCAATATTAAGTTGATTGAGAATTAGACTTCATGATTTATTTTAATTTTTTTATATAAGGGTATTCCCGTCTCATGAATCAGGTCATGAGTTTTATAGTTTAAAAAAAATTGACTCGAGTTATTTTTTATGCTTCTTTTTTTATTTTTCAATTTTAATTCCTTCCTTTAAGATTAGGTTTATTGGGGGAGTGAACTTCATAAATTTTTACAATTTACTTCTTATAATGTTATTTCAGTGCTATAACTTGGACCACGAGGTTGATGAATTAATTTAGTTGATTCAAATTTTTTTTTTATTTTTTTATTGACTTTGTTTTTAAATTTCATCATTTTACATTAAATTGATTGAGAATTATATTTTTTTATTTGTTTTAATTTATTTTTATAAGGTTATTCTCATTTCATGACTCTGATCACAAATTTAATCGCGAATTATTTCAAATTGACTCAAATAGTTTTTTATTTACTTTTTATAATAAAAATATCAGACAATTTCAATTTTATATAAAAAGTAATCTATCCATGTAAAAAAGCTTTTCAATCAAAATATAACGTGGAAAACATAGAATAAGAGGAGGTCTCTTTTTTTTTTTTTTTGAAAAACTTTGCACTTTATATTTAAAAATCAAGTAGTATGTCACCGACAATGTTATCAATGTATAACTTTTTTTATAAAATTTAATTTTTCCATTGTCCTTTTAGTAAAAACACGTGGATGGTTTGGCCTAGAATCCTCTTTTTGTAATTATTTTTTATTTAGTTATACACTTCAATTTCTTTTTTCTAGGAGTAATAGTTTTTTCTTTCTTTTTAAACACCCCTAATGGACATTCAAATTAACTGAAAAATTAACAACAGTGGAAAAATAATTGAAACCAGAAAATTAAATTATTTCCCATGAAAGAAGCAATCAGATGCAAGCTCTGCAACGGCAGCCACTTTATCTATATAAATATCTTTGTTTTTGTAGTTCTCCATGCGTACTAGTTTCTGCTTGTAGTTGCTTCAAACTATGTACGATCTCTCACCAAACTTTGCTTTTCTGGTCTTTCTTTGCAGAAGCAGCGGCCTCTACTGCTGGTGACTGTGTGATTTGCCCCACCATTTTTAATGCAATGCAGGGTTGGTCTACTGGTACCTGTAGCCCCGCCATTATAAAGAAGATGAAAAAAAAAAAAAACTATGCATACACTTTGAACTGGAAATATGAATCACCTCTTTAAGATAAAGTAAGATTATCCATGTCTATACTATTCCTCTCAAGGTTTGTCAGTGTACTGTTTTTCTTTTTATTTTTTGCACACAGTGGTTACCATCAATCTATCTAATGCAGCTGACATCATGATTAGTACTTTCACCATTAACGCATACCTAGGATACGAGTTTTTTTTCCATATTTTAACATAGGAAAAAAAAGACATATAAATCAACTTAAATCAGTCATGGATACTATTTGCAATACGCAAGTCGTAAATAATATATTTACGACTTGATTAAATTAAAAACCAACATTCTTTTTCTTTTTTTTCTCTCCCCCCCCCACTCTTTCTCTCTCACCATCGGCCGAGATCTTTCTCCACCATAAAAAACACCACATAGCATCTTTAAACACTCCTCTCCCTCTAAAACACTCATTGTTCTCTCTGTAGTAAAACTCGTGGCATCCAAGCTTTCTCTATCTACAAGCAACGTGTATTAGATTTTCTGGCCAAACCAGCCACCATTAGTCACCCTCACCACCCACATTTCACTCCTGGAGGTATATTAAACACTTCCCTCAATTACTTAATGTAATTTATATTTAATTAATGTTAATTTGATTTTATTGAATGTTAGGTTTTGAATTATGAATTAGGTTAATTAGATGTAATTGAAATTGTTAATTAGATATAATTATGTTATTTTGTTTAATTATTAATTGTTTTAGGTTGTTGTTGATTGTGAATTAACAAAATTATTTGTTTGAAATGTTAGTGTTGATTTAGGTTAAATTATGAATTAAGTTATGTTTAATATCAGACATGTCTCTTAACGAATTATCAAAAATGTTATGTGATCGATGTGGCTAGAATATGTTTGGAATAGAAGTTGAAATTACTTGGAGGATGTTGCAAACAATGGTTAGTTAAGCTCGTTATATTAGTGTACCAATCTATAATGATAAGAGTGTGAATTCAATATTTAGGTTTGCTAGGATTAATGGGATTAATATGCTGGAACTTTACTTAAATAGCAGACCTAGACGAGGAAACTCTTCTAGTATGGAGTTGACTCGATTTCTAAGTAACTCTAAAAAAACTACATAGGCATCATGAGTAGATGGTCCATCTAGGTTAGGTGATAATGATAATAGACAAGTGTTAGTATTGAAAATTATTAATATAAAACCTCAGTTGGGTATGACATCTGTTCTATATTACTATAGAGAATCAGAATCAACTGATAACGAAGATGAGTGTCACATTGATAGAGTTGTGGTTGATGTGGATGATGGGGATGCTGAGGTAATTGAGCCTGTTAATCAATACATGACATCTCTTACTCCTGAATTTGAGGTTGTTAGTGTGGATTATTGATATGGATGCAATGATTGGGTTGATAATCATAGGCATTCAAGCTTATTAGTTAATGAATTAGAGGTTGGGAAAAGATTCAAAGACAAGTCTGAATATGTTAATGCAATTAAACGATAACATATAAAGATTTTTTTTGACAATTGTTAAAAAAGAGTTAAGTATGAGCATTACAATATGCAGAGTACTGTGGAGAGGGGCATAAAGTCTTTTATTGGAAGGCGTGAATGACCAAATAGAAAATATTGGAAAGGTTATTTGGTATACATGAAGAGTCATTTCAAAACCTACCTAGAATTCTACTGGCCATTAGAGATTCAAATCTAGGAACAATTGTCACTTGAGATTATAAAATGGTTGATGAGAATAAAAAAAAAATTTGCAAGAGTGTTTTAGGCATTTTGTGCTTCAATTAATGAGTTTTAATATTGTCGTCTTCTAATTAGTATTGACGATACTCACCTTTATAGTAAGTACAAAGCTAAATTATTGGTTGCAATTGCTAATGATGCGAAAAATATAATTTATCCATTGTGTTTTGCTATTATGGGAGAAGAGATGAACAATAATTGGAGTTGGTTTTTGGATTTACTTCGTCAATATGTGATTGACGGACAAACTAGGTTCTGTATTGTACCAGATAGACATTTGACGGTAAAGATTTCCATGGAACATATTTTTCCCAAACCTATTGGATATCATCGATATTTTTTATGACACTTTGTGAGTAATTTCAACACAAAGTTAAAAAATATTTCCTTGAAAAATATGTTGCATAAGATGTGTGTATGCCCTTCTAAACAGGAGTTTAACATTTTATATGAGAAGTTGGTAGAGATAAATGATGCAATCAGAGTATGACTAGATGTCGAACCTAAAGAAAAGAGGGCAAATATTTTATGATTATGGTGGTCGTCGTTATGGCAAGACAACAAACTTATTGGAGGTTTTTAATAATGTTTTAAAAACTATTCGTGGCTTGCTTATTTTAGCTATAATATAATTTTTTTTAGATGTAATAAATATTTTGTGGAGCGTAAAGAAAAAAATAAAGACTTTTTAAGTCGTGATGTGTTGTAGTCTTCAAAGGTCCTAGCTAAGATACTTGTTGATGCGACAACTTCAATATCACACATGATATCTCTTTTCTTTTTATCTTAAAGGTGATATATTTCAATCTAAGACACCTTTAATAGCTAGTGTTACAAGAGAAGTGCGAGACCATGCTCATATTAACATCAATCAAGCAACTTATTCTTGTGGTAAATGATAATTGTATCATCGACCATGCTCATATAATTTTATGTTGCACTTTATGAAATATGGACTATGTATAATTTGTAGATGAATTCTATTCGAACATGTCATATAAAAATGCATATAGTCTATATTTTTAACTTTTTCATTATACATCATTGTGGCATGCATATAATAGTCCAGATGTATATGGATGTCCAACTATATGGTGAACATATAAGGGTCAAAGGAAATCCACTCGTTTACGTAATAAGATGGATGCTAAAGAGGGACACTTATTGAATAGATATGGCATATGCAGTCAAATGAGTAATAATAGAAAAACTTATGAAACTAGATAACATATGTTATTTTTTTAAAATTATGTCAATTTTAATTTAATTGCAAATGTTAAAAAAAATTGTATACAAGACCTCGAGATAGATATGGTTTGGACTAAAGGAGGTTCAACCTCTTTTAGGAGTGTCGACATACAGGGCCACCCTTGTTACTAATGAAGGTCCTGATGATAGATCGATGTTATTTATGTAGGATCAACATCGTTCCAATGATATATGGAACGAGAAGGTCAGATAAATATTTTAAAGATTTATATTGATGATTTAACTAAGTTGTTTGATATTTAGAGCGGTGATCCAGTGACACCTAGACAACAAATACTTGATGGAGTTGCATGAACGTGTGCATCCATATGTTATTGATGTCGGTTTTTATGAGATCATTTAGTTGCGACGCATAAATCTTGACCATGTATTGATTGCAGCATTGATGGAGTGATGAAGGCGCGAGATGCACACCTTCCATCTACGTGTTGGTGAGATGACACCAACACTCTATGTTGGGACGATAATGATTGGTCTTTTGATAGATAAGACATTTATGACCAACAGTAGAGGTTTGATTGATATAGATTTGTTATGTGATCGTCTATGAGGACAAGTGCCTCCAACCAATACTTATAGGGGCGACTGCATCAGGTTGACATGGTTGGGCGCTAATTTTAATACCCCTTATTAGATGTGACAACAAACCAGCTAATTATGTATGCTTGGGCATGCATATTACACATGTTTAGAGGACTTTTTTCATGAGTACTATTGGAAATGCAGTTTCGTTGTACATTCTGATGATTCTTGATGATTTTTGTGCCATTTTAAATTATAGTTGGGGGGAGTCATTCTTGCATATTTATATTAGCAACTATGCAAAACATGTTTAAAAATAAGAAGAGAAATTGCCTAGTGTCTTATATTTCTTCAGGTATATATGTATTTTAAATTATTTGATTGCTAGAATTAATAAAATTTTAAATACTAACTTGTAATTTTCAATGTTCATGAATATAATTGTAGCCATGAGAGCATATTCGTATCGGACGTTTAAAGAACTAGGGTATTAACATGATTGACTATCACTTAGAGGCCACTCTCAATTGGTTTCAGGTAATAATAAAATATAATTGATTATAGTTAACATGTTATTTATATATACTAACTTTGTGGGTTGTCTTGTTAAATGGTGTGTGGCTAGATATTTTACAATAAATCTCAATCATGTCCACGAGTTTTATCAGGATAAGTTGGACACACAACAATCACATCAGGTATATATCATAAAAGTAATTAGTTTTTTTTGCTACTTTAAAGTTAATTATTTAGTTTCAATTTATTATTTGAGATAAATGTTTTATATGTTTTGATAGGTTAGATGGATGCCATATAACAGAGAACTTGATACTTTAAACTTCGCCATGTCATGAGAGATATGATATTTTGTTAGTACAAGTCCCTTTAAATTGCTTTGATATCGTTGAGATGCATTATCCAAATCAGATAATGCGATAGTTTGGACTATCTCAGCATATACTGGATTATATTGATACTAGAAAGGAGTTGCACAGTGTTAGTCGTCAGGGTAAACGCAAAGGGAATTGATTAGTAATTCATGCATTTTACCTTGATCTTTGGGATGCTAGGAGATCTAGTCGCATTTCCTGAGACATCCATATAATCCAATGTACTATGCCTTCAGGTATCCGAGACATAATCGATTAGTATGCAATAATATTTTACATTTATTAAATACTAGAATAATTTTATTGTGGATGATGACTGCTAGTTGGTTCTTAATGTATGTATATAAATTAATTACTTGGTACGGGAAGCTCGGGAAGCAGTAATGACTATTCATGAAAGTGTTAATGAGATGCAACATATTGTGGCCAACACCAAGCTCAATTTATATTGTGGCGTACTTCAAGAGTTTAGGAAGATTAAGTGTCTTGAAACAGCACTAACGGAAGATGAGATTGCTTATTGTGGAAGTGTTGGGGATGTTGGCCTGTCTAAAAACATCCCAGGCCCATCCCTAAGCGTCTTAGGACTATAGTTTTAAAACATAGTCCAGCCTAATGAGTTGACTTAGACCCCGGCTGATCTGAGGATGAAACGGGGCTGGGTTTAAGAAAAAACCAACTAAGGATTTGGCTTAGAAAAACTCGGTCGACCCAGGTAAATCCGGATGAGACCCGACTAATATATATATATATATATATAAAAAAAAAAAAACATCACCATTGAAGAGTCGAAGACAGAAAACCTCATATGTCTACTTAAGCCAACGAAGCAGTTGCAAAACCTATTATTAACATTCAATCTCTTCCACACTCTTTGTGCTACCATTCTTTTCTAAACCATTCTTCTCTCTCAGCTCCCTTTTCTTTTCTGATTGCTTAAGCTAACCTGTAACTAGACCCTTGGAAAACCTCATTTTTACAGGTAAACTATTTATATTTTGTTTTTTATTGGTTGATTCTTCCATGTTGGTTATTTCTTTTCTAAACCATTCCTCTCTCAATTCCATGTTCTTTACTGATTGCTTAAGCGAACTAGTAACCAAACATTTGGAGAACCTCTTTTTGCTGGTAGAAGCATTTAGGTAAACTATATATCTTTTTTTTTTATTGCTTGATTCATCCAAGTAAAACAACATGCTAGTTATTAAATTACCAATGTTGGTAATTTTTGCATATTATTTAATCAAGTATTTTCATCTAGGAAGTCATGATTCATGAATTACTTCTTTATTTGCATCTCCCCAGTTTTGGGCAAACTAGTCTTTTTTGGTTTTTGTTTCTAGTTTAAAAATATTCATAGATCATGATGGCAATAACTTAGAAACAAAATTACCTTTGTTTGTAATGAAGTCAATGGGTGTTGTTTCCATGATGGCAAAGAAGACTTTCCCATGTATATATCATGAATGAGAAATTTTCAAGCTATAATATTTAATGCTTTGAGAAATTAATTTGATTGAAAGGAGAAAGACATACATATAAAATATACCATCCAATTTATTTTTTTTTAGTTGACCCGAGTCAACCCATTTGACCCGTGACCCAATTATTATATCGGGTCGACCATCAGGTTATGTTTAAAAAATATGCCTAGGAATGTCCACGAGTTGGGATGATATTGGTCCTCCTTAAACCTACATGGATATTACATACCCAAACTCGAGTTTTATGAGTTGAGGAGATTATTAGATATAATTACATGTTAAGATAATTGTTAATAAATATATAGTTAGTTTAATTTTTAATAAAATATTACGTTTTCTTAATTGTTAGTGTACATTTTTTATTTATGATTTAATATATTATGTGCTGCTTATGTGAATTGTATTTTAATTATAAAGAACTGATTATTTGTGATTGTGCAAATTGCTATTTTTTTTGTAGGGAGTTGATTGTAGAGTAGACTGCTCTTGGATGCATCTGTTAAAGGAGTCGTATATACCATCTACGAAATATGAATCGCATATGACATCTGCAACTCGCGTGTCGCAATGTCACATGTGACTCTTTCAATTGTGCTAGATTTCTAATTATTTTTCCTCGTTTTATTTTACATTTAAAAAAAAAAAACGTGATAACTTACCGAAATACTCCCTAGAATACTATCGTTACAAATCATAACTTTTATTTATTATAAATTACTAGAATGACTTCAGTTACTTCCGTTCACATAATTCAGTAAAGAAAATAAGTTAAATTTAACCGAAATTATGACTAAAAATCTTGAAAGTAAAAGATTGAAACTCGAGTTCCTTAAATGCATGTGTAAAGATAAACTTAGAATCATATTTAAGACCTAATCCAAGATTGACCCAACTCGGGGCTCGAGTTATGGGTTAACTTGCAGGTCAATATATCAACTCAAATTATATTCTTTTTAAACCATATTGTTTCAGGGATTTTTATTTTTTAAGAAAATCAAAATAAAAAACAGCAATGATTTGGTAAAATTTTAAAACCATGCTTTGAGCATATGGCTAGAAATTGATGTACAAGATTTTTTTTAACTCAAACCAATGGACAACTACACCCACCATGGTCGGTTAGCATGGCTTTTCAAGCAACATGAATATACTAACTCACTCCATAATTAGGATGTGGTGTGTATGAAAGTGAAATGACAGATAATTGAGTCGCACGTGACTTTTCAGCAAGTGGGGTGGCCCAAGTTTAAAAGTCATAGCAGCCTCTCAGTGCTTTCCACGGAGTAGTGCTAACAAAACATCATCATTAACCTTCAACCTTTTGGCACATTGTTTTTTGTTTTTGTTTTTTGGTATTTGCGTCTAATTGAGTGTTTTGTTTTTTTAGATTTTCTTAATTATAGTAAATTAACTATACACATTTTTTCGCTAATGAAAATAAAATATGATCAGTACATGAAGAATATTTTTAATTTTCTATATTATCTCTTATAATTTTTACCTTCTAGAAAATAAAATCTTTTAAAATGTTTTGAGGTTAACTTATTATCAATATTTCACATTTATGATCATATAATTTTTTTTATTTTTAAATAGATTTAGGTATTAATTTTTTAAAATTAAATAATTAAGGACTTACAGTTAACAAATCAAATTCTAAATGTTATTCTTACGCCAAAACCGATACATTTCCCTAATCATTTATCTATTTGATTCTTGAAATTGTTTTTTTTCTTTCTCAACTTTGTTTATTAAAGAGATATTTAAAATAAAAACTCTAGAATTTATAGTAATGATTACAAAGTCTGATTGTGAAACGAGAAAAATTAAATCCATTAATTTTAAAACACCTTTTTATTCTTCAACTTCTTTTTCTCATCTATTTTATTAAGATAAGCTTAAATTCACTGCTGAAACCAAGCTCTACGAGAAAACTTTATAAGCTTATGACTTTCAATTTTAATTTTTCATTGAGAAATAATAAATTCATTATTTTTCTAAAATAACTTAAAACAAATAAAAGAGTTTATTGGGAGGGGGGGTTGATGATTCTTATAAGATTTGAAGGTTAATACTTATAAGATTTTTTTCTATTTTTCTTTTATTCCAACTCAGTAATTTTACATTTGTTAATCATGAGACTATAATGCTTTAATTATTTAATATATTTTAGGCACTCCCTTGTAGTATCTTCTGTGATGACGCTAAAATCATGATAATAATTGATTAAAGTATATTAATAATGGAGGATGGTACAGTTTTGACTTACAAAGTGGCCTGCCCCAAGAATCCAGAAGAAGTTGAGGTTTTTGTACGACTTGGTAAATCCTTTTGTGAGCTGTCGTTCTGCACCGCAAAACAGAGGAGTTCTGTTCATGCTCAAATAACCATTGAGCCCTTCCCACCTGAAAAATGTATTTTCAGTCTGATGATTGCACAATATATATATATATATATATATATATATATATATATATATATATATATATATATCGAATAAAAGAAAAATAAGGCACACTCTTACTTGAGTTTGTCAACCCATGCTTCGGTTCCCTTGGTTGAACAGATGAGATCAAGCTATAACAAGCAAGGAAATAAATTTATTATTTTAAAGATGAGAAAATTATCTATACAATCATCAGATTAGCTTAATTAATTACTTGTTAATCAAAGTTAAGCCTTTTTTTTTAGATTATTTTAATAGCACCTCCCGGCATCATTATATGCTTTTGAAAGAAATAAAGAATAACTTACATAATCATAAGAGCACATGGACTAAATTATAATTTTATCTAGTTTGCTTTTCAATAAATAATAGACGTTCGATATTTTAATATTCACATTAATGATTTATAGACATATGGATGATGCACGTGGGTGGACCATGGGGACCCTAAACCATTCCTCATGGTCTATGCTCATGGAGAGAAATCATACTTGCCCATTGTATATAGTCACATTCACTCCTTTAGCTAGGAGTTCATCAACCTACAAAAGACAAGGAGATGAATAAATAAAATAACTCAATAATAATAATAATAAATAAATAAAAATTCCATTGGGTATATACATATAGCTAGATCCCATCATGAGTATGAGTTTAGTTGAATTGTCAATTTCCTCCTCCGTCGGTTGCATTTAAAATGGAAAAAAAAAAAAAAAAACAAAACATTACTTAGAAAGAAAACAAAATATTCTTCACCAAAAATCCCGAGTCTCGAAAAATAGATTTACATTTAGAACAATTTACACTATAATCATTAAATATATATCAACTTAAAATATTTTTTTAAGAATAAACAACAAGGTTTTAATAAAAATATTGGCCCAGATAACCAAGCTCTTTAATGAGCTGGGGATATACTCTCTGATGATATTATTTGAACTTTTAACGGTTATCAACATAACCATGAAATTCTGGGATCTAATCAGCTTGACCTAGTAATTGAACAAAGAAGATTAGGACAGCACCTCATTAATTCTCGGTCTCATAAAATCGCCTGCCAGCTGGTTGAAAACGTTAGAAGACTGCTCTCCCCATCTGTAATCAAACACCGAAAACATTGTTCAGTGATGGATGGATTAATTACTTCTTGGATGATAATTAATTTCTTGAGCAAGAAGGAAACATACGAGAAATTAGCTGGGATTATCTTAAGCTTTCTTTTAATGACCCCATTCATTATGCTATCAAGATCACCGACACCACCTCCTGGAAGTGATGACCTCTGAGAGCTGATATATCTCGAGTAGCTCTTCATTGCGTTTTTTTGCGATAATTCAGCCGCAGCTGTAGTTAGAGACACTGGGTCCGATCCCGAATCCAATAAAAAATTATAGAAATCCTGACAATATTGCCACAAAAATATATAGTTCAAAGTTGTTGGTTGAATTCTCATAAAAGAAATGAAAATTAAGAGAACAGCGTAGAGTACCACAGAATTGCTGTTAGCACTAATCACTTCCTCAAGCTCAGACCAAGAATCTGTTGCGTCAGCATACTGGCCTTCGCGGATTTGCTGCCTAATCTTCTCAGCCAGGCTGTATTGTAAAATAGAAGAAGTTAATACTAAGACAATTTGTCAATATTTAATTTGTTTTCATTAAGAACACGGCAATAGCTTGGACCTGTTTGCCTTCTGAAGTCCGTTGTTGTCGAGCCTCGATAAATCTTTCAGAAGAGGACCCCATGAAAGCTGGAAACTTCAAATTGTAATATCAGAATCCAAAAATGCAGCAGGCGAAATAATCTTTTCTCTCTAATTAGCACGAGAGATGAAATACGCAAACAAGACTAATTAACTTGCCACAAAATCTTCTGGTGAGATCCAAGTGTCACCCAACGCCACTCCTGCGTGTGCAGAAATAGCTTGTAAATTTGTTTCGATCGTGTTTCTTTGACAGAAGATTGATTGGCTGGCAAGAAATTAATGATTACCTCCAAGTATAAGCTTCAGTTTTCCTGCTTCAATTGCTTTTAGAGCTGATAAACCAAGAGTGACAGCAAATTTGCCTCCATAAGACTCTGCTACAATATACAAAGGACTCTTTTGAAGGCTCTCATTCCTGTTAAATACTTTCTCCAACAGAGTAGTTAGATCACTTGCTGCCTCGTCATCAGTTTTGACAAACAAGTCTGCATCACCCTCTTCCACAAAACTGTATCCTGTGCCAACAGGATTATCCTGCACAATCCCCTCAAAGAATAAGTCAAATAGGAGAGAAATCCTGAAAATATATATATATAGTGGATGAAAATTACCACAAAGAGCAGATCAGCCACTTGTAACCATGTCGAATTCCGGGGCTTCAGATAGGTATCCAGCGGCCCAATTTCTTCAAAATTTCCCATCCCAACACCTGATCCTCCCTGTTTTGTCAAATCAAACAGATGTCTCTACCTATTGGTTTTTCACATTAATAAATGATACCAAACATTAGTAATTAGGTACTCACAGGTCCACCCTGCAACCAAAGAATGATTGGCCATGGTTTGGATGAATCTTCAACTCTGTAAGGACTCCTATAAAGCCACCAAAACATGTGTGCTCCTGTTTAACACAAACCAAGATGGGCACATTTTCAATTACTAATAGCATACATACATTTATATAAAGAATGAAAACTGGAACAGTTTGCTTACTTGGTCTCACTTCTACATATCCCCATTCTTCTGATCCATCATGGGTTCTTGCACCAGTGGCTACCTTTTTTCTTGAAGCGGCAGTGACTGTTTCTCCATTAAGCAAAGAAACCAAGAACACAACAGACAGAAGAAAAAAACACAACTTTCCCATTTCCAGAACCCAAGCAGACTAGTAGATGCCGACTTCAAAGACTGAACAGAATCATGTAGTAAAAGAGAATAAAGATATGCAGGGGAAATAATACGATTCAAAAGAATTGTTGTCTGTAATAGAAAAAACAAAAAAGCAGAAACTTCTAAAGACAAAATAAAAGGGTATTCAAAAAATTAGGAATCGAGAAAGAGACTCCTTTTCATCTTTAAAGGCAAGTTGCGTAAAACAGTAGCTAGTGTGCATTACAGTAGCCAAAACATAGCTGTCAAACCGGAAATTAACATGATGAACCGGGTTTTCAAACCATCTAAAACCTCTCTCTTGCTTGCTCAGAAACCATTCATTTTTGCTAACAAAAATCAATTTAGATATCAACATCAGATGCCAGCAAATTACTCAATGTCTCCAGGCGAATTTACGTTTTCTTTGAGAAAATCACGGTATGTTTCTTTTTCCTTCTCTACGAGTAATCAGAGTATCTTTTTTCTCCTGATATTTAACATTCGTAGAAGTAATTTGATTTTATGGGGTCAAAAGAATCTAATTCCTTAAATACAGATTTCATTCTAAAATAATCAAAATTTTCCATGCAAAAATGGAGCTAAACTCTGTCCATTTTTCTTGCTTAAACTTCTTATTGTTACTTTCCATGATTTGCTTAGAGCATCTCCAATATGGCAAAAATCATTTAAAAATGCTAAATTATTGACATAGCTTTTTAAATAGAGTAAATATAATTTTGTTTATGTGCACTTCAATGGAAAAAAACCATTATAACAAATAATTTGTACTTTAATATATTTAATATTAATACTTTTGGATTTTTTGAGAGGAACTTTGAGAAAAGTTGTGGAAATGAAATATGAAATTTTTAAATAATTTATTTTAATGTTTTTGGCTCTATTAATAGATACATAGAAATGATTTTTCTTTAACAGAAAAACCATTTTGGCTATTCGCTTGACTATTCCTGTGGAGCTGCAAAATCAAGGGGAAAAAACTAAAATTAGATTTCTTTTTTTTTTATTTTTAGCTCTTCATCTGCCTTTTTCATTGGAGATACCCTTATATATATCCGTGCATCCCATTGTTTAGGATTCAGAACATACCTACAGAAACGATTCAGGTCTAAACTAATTCTTTTGTGGTTACAAAAAAACAAAAGAAACGACACCTTGTTTTCACATTGCATGTAAGAGGTAGCCTTGTCTTTATTAGGTGGATATTGTGGATCTTCAAGTCTTTACCTTCTTCTATATGAAAACGAATATTGTTATGTGGAAATTGTGTTTTCACATTGCAAGTAAAAGACAGCCTGCGTGTGTGGTGCTTAATATTTCAAGGGGGTTTTGAGTAAAAAAACAGATTCGAATGTATAAATAGAAAAGACAAGTCAGAATACGAAAAATCATATTCTAGGAGAGGGGATGGGCTATCAATGATGTGTAGTGGAGAGATTGTGTCGGCAAAGTTGTTTTTTAGCAGTGAAGCGCGGAAAGGGACTTTTAGAAGAAAGGATGGGCTTTGGATTGGTGCCTTTTATACTTCATCAGTCTTTGATATGATATTATATATTTGGTTCTAGCCGAGAAAAAAAAAATCTTGAATTGTGTTCGGATCTTTCCTTGGATGGTGCGCTGGGCTTTGGATAATTTTATCTTGGTTAGGCTTGGAATTCATTAACTCTTATAAAAATAAAATAATTCTCTTATCAGGATAAGAAACTCTTGATGTCTGAGTTTGTAAACCAAAGAAGAATAAAACAATTTAAACCAGTATGTGGTTTGGGCGGTGTTAACATGACCGTACCTATATTTTTTTTCTCTCCCTTGCTGTGCTTGGCTGGGTTGTATTTGGGAAAGGTTGGGTCATTTTTCTCTCTTTCTTTCCCATTCCTTTATTTTCTCTTTCGTTAGGCCTTCATCTGGTTTGGTTGGGTTGAAATTCAAAATTGAATTGAAAAGTTATTAGAGAATTAGAAACTAGATTAAAAATAAAAATAAAAAATATTTGATGTGTTTCATATATATGCCAGTGTGTGAGGAATCTTGTTGTATTGAGGCGATGCATAAAGCGTGCTTTAAGATCTAAAAATGATATTCCTTGATGTTATTTAAGTCATCTTAGTGGGATCTTTTCGATGGCGTGATGCGTGTATATAAAGGAGTCATAATGGCATTGTAATGACTCGTTCTTTCTTTATTTCTTTTTCTTTTTTCCCTCTCATCTCCTCAGTTTCTGGATGTTTTTCGCTATATCATTCTTTATATTTATCATTGCATTTTATTCATTAACAAGACACAATCTACGTAGAATAACATAAATCAACATTTTCATAAAACAGATTCTCAATACACATGCTTATAATATTATATTTTCATACTCATAGGTTTAAATTATATCATATTGACATGCTTATAAATTCACATTCATGTTCTAGTCTCGTTATCATCACGAGTTCATAAAAGAGTACCGAATAGCAGGTTATATAACTAGTACTTTCATTATCTCCTCATGTAATTTCATAAAATGTGATTAGTACTTAAAAGTGTATTTTAATTAAGGTTTTATATCATCATCTTGCACTTGAAGTATCAACAACTCCTTAACTAAAGCATGTTTTATAATCAAATATCTAATAATATAAGATACCTTTATTTTATAGAAAATTTTCATCTTAAATGAAGGCCTATCACATAAATGAAAGGATTGATTGATGAGTTTAAGTACTGAAATTGAAAGGACAAAGAAAGGGCCAAACTTAAAAAATAGATGTTGGTTCAGTCCAAACTGTAACATTGTTTGGTAATTAGGTCATAACTGGAGTTGTAGATCTCGGATTTAGATCTGCTTTATATGGATGGAAAGATAAGACATAGGCCTAAAATTTTCATGTGAAGTCCAATATTTAAAAAAGGCCATTTTCAAGTCCAAATTATAGCAACAACGGAGAAGTCCGAATCTGTCTTGCAGCCCAGACACTGTTCAGCCCATATCTCGAGTTCTAGAAGGCCAAATGACCTCAAATTTTTTTCCTGGAAATATGAGACAATTTCCTAAAACTTTCATGAGTACATGTGGTTCAAATTCAAACGTTATCAATGACGTTTTGTTCAGACAAGAAGATAAGGTTTGTCATCAAGTCAAGATGTGGCTACCCACTCAACAATTAGTCATCAAATCAATAGTTCTAAATTTTGGCCTATAAAAGAAGGCATTTGTCATGCATTTAGGCATCTTGGTTGAGATCAAGATCATGCTCTTTATTTCATTCTTTATATTTTTGTAATGCTTAAGTTTTATTTCATGTTATATTTTCCTTAATCTCTTGTTTATGCTTTTCATTTCCTTTAATATACTTATGTTCTTATGTTATTTATTTATGTTTATCTTGTTCATTATGTTTAGCTAAGTTTATTATGTCAAGGTGCAAAAGTTTCACTAACAGTGTTAGAATAGGTATAATATAAACTCAATATGGAATTCAATGTTTATATCGAAGAAAGTTTGTTATTCACATGTCTTATCTTTTTTATCTTATTAATTCTTAATACCTTGCTTGTTAAATGGTTAATCTAGATTTGTGTTTTATAATACTTGGTACAACAAATACTTGGCACTTTCATAGCCTAGCTGTATGGTATAACCTATACATATGCTATGAAAGGAACTTGAGTTGTTGTTAACATAAGTTAGCATCATGAATTCCTGACAATATTTAAAAGTTTGGTATTACTTAAATAAGATAATTAATATGACCATGTTAACAATTTATAATGAGTTGTTAATGACAAATCATCCGATTGGAAACTCGTTTGTGTGTGGTTTCCAGTTAAGTAATAAAAAGAGTTTATACTATATTTGTTTGAAATGCCATTTAGATCCTCTAACCTTGATATTTTTTTATCATTGTTTAATCCCCACATTAATCAAACATCTCAAAGTCCTCTTTAACTTATTATTATTATTATTATTATTATTATAATTATTATATAGTTAACCTCCCTATGATTCGATCCCGGTCTTGCCAGGTTATTTATTACTTTGACATTTCTATATTTGAAAGAAGACATTAATCTTTTGATCGTATCAATATAACATCCTCATAAGATGAATACCTCATATGTATATCCATACACATTATATCAACATGTTCGCATGTTCACATCCATGTTACATTTGAATTTTTCATTACTAGTCTTTACACAAGGGATCGGGCTACTAATTGAGTGATTCACATGTTTGTTCATACAGAACTCATATCACCCATAACGTGTAAATATATAGTTCTTTTCAAAATATGTGATCTACGAAATGGATTTCCTTACGTACCATGTTGGAATGATGTCCCTATTACAGTATAAGATAATTTCACGTATTATAGACAATTTAAACCAATATTAGCGTTACATTTGATTCATGGACCAAAAGAGTGTAATCATATCATTTTCCCTTACCTATGTAAATACCATCATTAATAATTCGTCAATTACCGAGGCTAATAACAAAACTCAAACCTGATCATTCAGCTCGAATACCGTTAGGCAAACTAACATTATTCTCTAGTTAAAGCATAATAATCGTAGTTCTTTCATATACTTAGTATATACAAAACATAGTATACATGAACGCATCAATTCTTGAAATTAACTCATAACTCTCAAATCTGCCTATCCTCTTAAGATGCCATTTGTGAACATTATAGGTTTGCTTGTGTGTACATCATTATAAGTTTAACATTATAAGTTTGCTTATATGTACATCATTAAGATTACTAAACTTAAAATCTTTATATGTATGTGTAAAACTATATGTTTGGAAAAATATCATTTGAGAGTGTTGTTTGTGAATGGTTGAGATCTAGGGTAAATGAATCAAGTGTTGAAAAGTTAAGATGCATGTGTTAAACATCATATCACGTGACCCGAAATGGGGGAATAGTTTGGTAGATAAATAAAAGGTTTTAAATTAATTTGTGTAAACCGATCAGTCATTTTAGATCACTAAGTGAACCGGTAGACCACTTGAAAAATTGAACAGTAAAACTAAGTACTATCCAATGTGGTTGATCAAACAGATTGATTGATACCACTAATAGGGAACTATCTTGCAAATCAATGGAGTTGTATTTTGTAGAGGTATGAAACCTTGCTAAGTAAGAAGGATTCATGATACACACACACACGCACACTCACACTTTACAATTAATTATTTAAAAGTATTCATGGGAAAATGAGGACATTACACAATTACCTCTAGTAGACAATAAAATAGTAATTTTATTATTTAAACCCACAACTCATTTGTTTTTGTGGTTGGAAAGTGCTTTTGTAAAAAGTTAATTTTTTATTTCAAATTATTTTTTTATGTTTTTAAATCATTTTAATATGTTAATGCCAAAAATAAAATTTAAAAAATAAAAAATATTATTTCAATGTATTTTCAAGCGAAAAGTACTTTGAAAAGAAATCATTACCACAATGTCAAACAAGCTTTAAATCAAGATATTTCCATCATACAATTTCCACGGACTGAGATTGCAATCTAGGTGTGATTGAGAAGTATCTAAGTTTCATAAGTGCAATAAGAATCCTTTCCTTGCCAATTTTAAGTTTATAACGAGTATGCCAACATATTCTGCACTCAATCAACTCTGTATTTTCAAGGTAGTACATCATGCAAAAGTTTGGATACATGTTAATTTTTTGATACCGTATAAAATTTCACCATGGATTTATCACTATAAATTTATCTTTCAACCTATTCCCTTTAGGTTGATTTTTGCTCATTCAACAATTATATCGTAACCAGCCTCACGAACCATTATGGTGAGCTATGCAATGACCAATAATTTGTTGTGATTTGTGCACTCATCCTATAATGATTCTTCAGAGTCTTTAAAAAGATCAAAAAACTTGATCGTGTCTATATTAGATTCTTCATCTACTATTGAACATTGACCGACATAACCCTAGCATTCTGATCGCATCCATACCATAAACCTATAAGAATTACTATTGTCATTTACAATTTAATGTACGTTGTTAGAACTAGAAGTTGACCTAACCAACTTTTCTATCATAGTCTCATGAGGAACATATGGTTCTCCATGTATAAACCAACATAGGTATCTTTTATTGTAGAAGATGCATTGTTACAACATCTGGATTAAGAAACATTTTATTTTTATACCTCTTACATGGATTCTAATATTACCCCCACTAATATTTCTCGGATTAGATAGTGAATAATTAATAAAACCCTGAATTCCATTACAATAATGCATTCTATACAACCCTTCGAGTGAATCTCGATACATCCATGAACGATTATCAATTACTTATGTCAAATCTATATAGAATATTGATGACAACATGTATTAATTAATTATGTAAACTAAATAAATAATAGAATATTGATTTAACTCAAACTTATTCACACTATTTTGGTAATACAACTAATTAATTGTCAATTATTTATATAAATTCAAATTTTTATATATTTACCAAAAAAAACTCATCTCAACAATAAAATTGACCCGTTAAATAAACTATTATTTATTTCTTCATAAAACACCTAAGTCACAAATTAAAATTAAATTTCATCAATTTATAAACAAATAAAATTTTACAAAATGTTAACCATACCCTAACAAGTACAAATTATAATTCATACAACAAATTTCTATGGAAAAAGGCTATAAAACAAGTATACATTTAAACAAAGTACATAAACTGCAAAAATACACAACAAAAATTAATATTTTAAAATTGAGTTCAAATAAAAAAATGGATAGTCTTGCTTACTTGAAGTGGATAATCCTCAATAAAATTTGAATGAAAACAGAAATGCTGACAAATTGAGTTTTGAGGTAGCCGAATTTGTAATAAGAGGTTGATTTGTTATAAAATTAGGGGGGTGAGTTGTTTGTTAAAAAGAAAAATGAAGGAAGAAGAAGAAATCGAGGGAGGGGGGAAAGGAGGGTTGCTTGTCAAGTCATAAATTAAATATTACAAACGGATTTACCAACCGATTTAATAAAAAAAATTAAATCTTATGATAATTTTATCTGTAAAAATGACACGCCATCATACTTCTTGACTTTTTTTTTTCATTCCTTATTTTCCCACTATAATTCCCTATGTATATATCAAGAAAATATTTGTATCGGTGTTTACTGATAGATACTATGAGAGCAGATTCAATCAAATAAATCCACCATAATCTACCAACAAAAATATTATGTAAGTGTGTGTATTTTTTTTTGTTAATTTTCTAGCATTATAGAACTTATTTCTCCTATATTATAAGGTGGATGCTTGAAAAAAAAAAGTACTTGTTTTTTTAAAAGGAAACATTCTTGGAGTATCCTTGTTGGCTGCCATATCATTGTAAGAACTCATTCTTAAAAAATAGCATTACTCCCATTTTTTTTTTTAATTTCTCCTATATTCTTTCCTTTCATTATTTCTTGATTTTATTAATCCAACGATAGGATAACCCTTTTAACCTACCCCCGTAGATCTCAACCGTTACATTAACCTTGTGTTTTAGCATGCTTTTACATACATTCCTTGTCCTCTTGCCATTTCCTTTGTTTTGTCGGTATATCTTAAGCATCTCTTTTATTTTCTCTGAACCCTCCACACCACCCTCTCTCCCTTCCTGGAATACACGTTTCTTCACTTTTGGTGCCTCCATTGGTACATTGGTCCTTCTCTCAAATGGTAACAACAATGGAGTTATTTTGATTTTAATTTATACACATGAATCGCTGACCCGGTTGATGGTTTTAATATATCGGGTGCTTCAATACAGGAAATGCTCGTACCACCATGGCTTGAATCATTATTGTCGGCTGCATTCTTCACCATTTGCCCCAGGCATAGAGAAGCCCCACGTAGCGAATGCAACATGTTCTGCCTTGATTGCAACACCGATTCCTTCTGCTTCTATTGCCGATCAACTCAGCACAAAGATCATCCTGTTATTCAAGTAATTCATCTTTTATGTTCCGGCGAGTCATTATTGTTTCCATTCTCATCACATGAATGCAGCATCTCTGAAAAATATATGTGTGGGGATATGTGAAAACAGATCAGAAGGTCATCGTATCATGATGTTGTTAGGGTTGCTGAGATTCAAAAGGTTTTGGACATTAGTGGAGTTCAAACTTACGTTATAAACAGTGCTAGAGTTCTTTTCCTTAATGAGAGACCACAACCTAAGAGTAGCACTAGTAAAGGAGTCTCTCATTTATGCGAAATTTGTGGGAGAAGTCTTCTGGATCCCTTTCGTTTCTGTTCTTTGGGATGTAAGGTCAGTACTTAATTTCTTCTCGTTTCTCTCATCAGATTTCTACCGACCCTTTAGTTCCTTTCAAAACTGTCCCGCATTGTCATTCAAAACTAGGACAATTGTTGTTATACCAAAAAGCTGCATCTCTTTTTTGATTTCTACCCTCTGCATACCAAATTATTATCACATAATTTTACCTTGTAGTTTTCAGTTAGTGACATTGTGGGTGTACCAAGATTTGAGAAGTGTGTTTGGTAAGCAGCTCAATGTGTTTTTTAGAAATACTTATTTATTTTTTATTTTTAACATTAGTCTCTTAAAATTATTTAAAAAATTTATTAATTTAATGTTTTTAAATAAATAAAAAAACTGCTTGAAAAGCATTTTAAAAAACAAGTTACAATATGCAAACAAACACTCAACAAAATTTAAGTTGTGAGGTATTGATCGGAGCTAGCTAGATTAATATGCAAAGTTTCCTGTTCCTGATGGACTTGTTATTTTGCTTGGATAATGGTTTAAACAAAAGTTAACTTGGTATTTAATCCAGCTTGTAGGAATAAAGAACAGTGGAGATACCAACTTTAACTTAAGCACCAAGAACGAGGAAGTTAGAGATGGAATGGCAAGAAGATTGCCATTAAAGGAAGAAGAAGAATTGCGTGAAGGAAGCCAGCAAGACATGTACAAAAGCACGCCAATTCCTCCACATTCTACTTCAAGAAGGAGAAAAGGCATCCCCCGTAGGGCACCTTTAGGACCCTAATCATTAATTAGCATGCTTAAAAATTCTTTTATATCCAGCTCCTTCTTCACAAGCCAGCCTACGGGGAAAAGATCGATAAAATTTGATAAACAAATTATGGATTCCAAAGTTTTAACAAAGAAAAATAATTGTAGTTTACAATTAAGTGGGTGGGGGTTCAATAATAATGGTAGCAATAATGTCTGGGGACATGCAATGGTGTAAATGTTATGTCCATACACATGAACGGTTTTTATATAAAGAAAACCCACAGCTCAGCCTTTTTAATTACAAGTTCATGAAAGGTGCAAGAACACACAATGCTAGATGCCAAAGAAATGAATTTCGATGACGAAATTCTTTCTTTGAAAAATACTTGTCCAAATTGGAGGTCAATTCATCTACATTTTGGCATTTAAAGCTTCCAAACCAAAACTATAATCAAGTGAAAGAATTTAACACAAATATTGCTGAATTTAACACAAAAAAGATTGGAAATTAATGGGGTGTGTTAAACTATTGGTGTGATAAAAGAGTATTTATTGTAATTCATTCCTTTTTAATAAAAGAATTTTAATATCGGTGAATTTTCTTACACATGGTGCTCCTTTGCCTTTTTAACTGTTATCAACTATTAAATTTTGTAACGAAGAGTTCAATTAAAAAGGCATAATTTTTTATTTTTTTTTTTGGATCCGAACTTTGAGATGAGTATTTTGAAAATTTTATTAATTTTTTTAATATACTGGCTGAAATGAGAGATTTTTTTTAAGATTATTAAGAAATATAGATTTAAACTGATTTTAATATTCTTTAAAAAGATAAAATTATTAAGTTTCTTAAAACATCATCATTTTTATTTAATGCACGTTGACCTGACCCAAATTATATATAATATCCATATAAAATAAATTACATCTCATTTTTTTTCTATTATTATTATTATTATTATTATTTTATAAAGATACAATTACCAATAATATTTGATTCACGCCACAAGTATTAATCAACAAGAATTATTAACAAAAACAGGGTTACACGCACAAACAATAGAAATATTCATCACTTTTCTCTTTTGTTTGAAATTGACCTTGGGGTAAAAATGTCATAAGAATGGCTGGATAGGTTATTGATCTTCTAGGAAGAAAAGATCTACTGGTGGTGTGGGAAAAATCGAGAGACCAATTATAAAGGGTCAGATGGGTGGAAGGGTTTGTTGTTTTTAAAATGAGCAACGCTCGGTTTATGTGAGGGAAATGGTTAGTGTTCATGGTGTTGTGGGAAATATGATGTGAACTTCATGATCACGTGGTTACGCAATCCACAATTAAAATTGAGATTTGATTCCGGAAAGCCGAAAAAAGTCTGATAAGAGTGTGACATAATAGAAACCTGCTCCAAGGCACCAACACTATTGGAATGAGTAGAATGACGCCACGAAATCAGTTAATCTTCGATAAGTCAGATTCAGTTCGTTTAAGAACTGAAGAATGCAAGAATCACTCTCAGACGTTAAAACTGAAAAATTCAGAATAATATTCATCAAAGCTGCTGAAATTTTGGCTTAAATGAGTTTAAATAGTTCTTGAAAAGTTAACCCTAATGGACCCCTTATGTGGACTTATATGAGGTCCACTCAAAACTGGTCCAAAACCCTAAACTGAAAAGCCCATAACCTGATTCAAACAAGCCTTGGACCCTAGCTTAAAACAAAGTTTTGATTAAGCCCAAACATTAAAGAAAATAATAAAAATAACTAATTTGTCATTAAATACCACCAGCCCTTCTTTCCTTGTGTAGCTAGGATGAATAAGGAATCCTTATAAGAAAAGGATTCTGAAACATTAATGAATCACCGCCACACTTGTAGATTATATTGCAGCTCATTAAAGATCCTTCTGGAACTAGAAAATTCCCAAAACCAGCTGCTACATTCTTGTAGGAAAAGAATCTTAACCAAATAGGAAGTCCACAAGTCAAATGGAAGTAAATAACAAAATTCATATAGTCTTCGTTGACCAGTATTGCGGTTCCTTCCCGAACTCCAATTGACCTGAATTTTTAACCCAAGTTAGTAGAGCATGTTTGGAGAGTCCACATAAAATATTAGCCGGATCCAACGCTCGGATTAAGAATTATGACTGTTGTTGTGAACCTGGACTGTTGCGCTTTTTACGCCAAAATCTGAATCTAACCTTACTTGGATCGTATCATAGCGCTGAACCGTATCATTCCCTCCCTCTTCAAGAAGATTCACCCTCGAATCTTGAATAGGATTAATAGCGACTTCAGTAGCCTCTTGTTTAAGCCTTTAAAATCCCCTTATTGCTAACATCTTTCTCCAACAACACTGTATAGAAGTAGTGACTGACAAAAAATTTAAATAAACACGTCGTACTAACCACTTACATACATACTTTTGAATGATAACCACAGCGACTCTCCTTCATCTTTCATCTTTTTGGTGTTGTACCTCTTTTTCCCATTAAGCTTGAAGATCATAGAATAATCTTCTACACTTATCAACTTTTCGTTCTAAAACCCCTAAACCATGGCTTAGTTTTTCGCATCGTTGATCTACAATCCTTCTTTGTTCCCTCTCCCTTGGTGAATACATGACACAGATAGGGAAAAAAACAACGAGAAGATGACGAGAAGAATAGAGTTTATAACAAGAAAAACAGTGATTTAGATTCGAGATTACAAATCTGACTTTTGTTTGGACCAGAACCTATCGAAAAAGACAAACAAATATGAAAGAGATGAAAATGATTCAAACAACAGCCAAATATCAAAATATGATTATAGTATAATGGCAAGAACAAAATCAACAGAAACAAAACAAGTTTTGAAAGATAACATCAAATAGACCCGTTACGATAAAATAAGACCCAATTCATGAACCTAAAGAAACCGACATCCAACTAACCTCGAATTGAATATATAGTATTATGATACTAAACAAACATCAAATCAAACTTTATAGGGTGTTAGATTATGTCTAGGTACCAAAACCCTTGTATGATCAGTTTGTGGCAGAATTGAACCTCCATTTAAAACCTCCAGAAGCCGATATCAAAATAAGCCCAAATTTAATATGTTGTGCAATATAATCCCCAATACACAGAATATAAAGTTTCAATTGATTCTAAGGTAGTTTGCTTATTGTTCACTAAAAGTAGTGTTTTGTGGCAGAATTGAACCTCAAATTAAAACCTCAAGCAAACAATATCAAAATAAGGAAAAATTTGATATATGATGCTATCCCACCCCCAATATACTGAAAATAAACTTTTAATTTATTCCAAGGTGGTTTTCTTATGGTTCACTAGGAGTAGGGTTTTTGTAGCAAAATTGAATCTCGAATTAAAACCTCAAGTAAAAGACATCAGAATAAGCCTAAATTTGAAATATGATGCGATCTCACTCCCAGTAGACTGAATATAAAGTTTCAATTAATTCTGAGGTGGTTTGCTTAAAGTTCACCAAGAGTTGTGTTTCTGCGGCATAAATTTAATGATTCTACAAATTTCAACTAGTCTCTCTCTCTCTCTCTCTCTTTCTTTTTTTTTAATTTTTAATATACTGGTATGATTAGAGACAGTAACAAGATGAAATATAATCCCTTTTTTTTTTTGCTTAGATGACACAGACACGAAGAACAAGAAGATGGGCGTAAACACTGAAAAACTTAAAAGAACACTAAAAAAAAATCAAAAATCACAAAAGGATATGACCTTGTTTTGGAGCCTAGCTCTGATACCAACTGATGCAAACCTCGTGATCATGTGGTCACGCAACCCACAATCAAGATTGAGATCTGATCCCGGAAAGCCGAAATAGGTCTGATATGAGTGTGACACAATGGAAACCTGCTCCAAGGCACCAACACTATTGGAATGAGTAGAATAATGCCACGAAGCCAGTTAATCTTTGATAAGTCAGATTTCAGTTCGTTCAAGAACTGAAGAATGCAAGAATCACTCTCACACGTTAAAACTGAAAAATTCAGAATAATAATCATCAAAGCTGTCGAAATTTTGGCTTACATGAGTTTAAATAGTTCTTGAAAAGTTAACCCTAATGGATCCCTTATGTGGACTTATATGAGTTCCACTCAAAACTGGCCCAAAACCCTAAACTGAAAAGTCCATAACCTGATCCAAACAAGCCTTGGACCCTAGCTTAAAACAAAGTTTTAATTAAGACCAAACATTAAAGAAAATAATAAAAATAACTAATATGTCATTAAATACCACTAGCCTTTCTTTCCTTGTGTAGCTAGGATGAATAAAGAATCCTTATAAGAAAAGGATTCTGAAACATTAATGAATCACCGCCACACTTATAGATTATATTGCAGCACATTAAAGATCCTTCTGGAACTAGAAAACTCCCAAAACCAGCTGCCACATCCTTGTAGGAAAAGAATCCTAACCAAATAGGAAGTCCGCAAGTCAAATGGAAGTAAATAACAAAATTCATACAGCTTCCGTTGACCAGTATTGTGGTTCCTTCCCGAACTCTGATTGACCTAAATTTTTAACCCAAGTTAGTAGAGCATGTTTGGAGAGTCCACATAAAATATTAACCCGATCCAACTATCGGATTGAGAATTGTGACTGTTGTCGTGAACCTGGATTGTTGCGCTTTTTACGCCAAAATCTGAATCTGACCTTACTTAGGTCGTATCATAGCGCTAAACCGTATCAAAATGAAAGGGATTTTCTAATGTTATTGTGGTGAGGAAGATGGTTACTCTTGTCCTCCTGTCCTCATGTGCTGGTGTTTTAAAAATGAAGGGGGAACTGAAGTTTTGGAATTTCAATGCTTGGAAACTTGGGGTTTTTTATTTTGATTGCTGGAATTTGAATCTTGATTTGATTTGCTACAATTTTAGAATTGGGGAGCTGAAATGAAAGAATGGAATTTGGGTTTAATTGTTGAGATTGCTTGATTCAATTGGATTTAGGACTAAATTGTATTAATTTAATGAACCCACAGAACTGAATTGAATCAATTGAAAATGATTGGACTAAAAATATAAATTAAATGGGCTGGTTTGAATTAATTCAATTCATTTCAAATGTAATGGAATTAAAATTATGTATTTTTGACAAATCTAACTCTCAATTTTGGTTTTTTTCTTCAATTATGCCTTTAACTTTTCAAACTTAGCTATTTGTTTCAAATACTTCTTTTAACTTTAAATTTTTTTATTTTAATTAAATTAGATCAAATTAAATTATTTTCTCAATTTCTTTTGTAATTCAAAACCCAATTACGGCTCAAAAATTCTCAAACTTGGTTTTCGCTTGTGATACCCAATTATAGCTCTAGTTTCAAACCCTATATATGCATTTTGTGTACTTTCATATTATTTTTTTGTATTTTTATATGATTATTTCTAACCACACATAAATTTAATAAAAATGACCAAGATAGCAAAAATTATTAAAATCAACTAAATTTAATCAAAAAGACATATTTTATTTTAGATTTTCAGTTTTTTTAATATATATATATATATATATATATATATATAGAGAGAGAGAGAGAGAGAGAGAGAGAGAGAGGGGGGGGGGGGTTAAAAATTAAGTTATGAAATCAATGGATGACACATCGAGGATAACCAGGAACTGCCAGCTAATCGTATGCCGGATGACACATGTTATCCTTCGTACTAAATCCTTCCCTAATCATGAAAGTGCATATGCTACAGTTAGAGGTGAGGAGCAATGTCATAATATCACGCTCCAATAAAATTATGGTCCGATATATCTATAACAACAGTACGAGGACTCTCTTTAAACTTCCCTATTGTCTGTCATGGGCACCCTACTTTACTAAAGGAGGTTGTTCGTATTGTAGCAATTCCAAATATATAACAGATATTTTTTTAAAATTAATATAAGTATTATTCATATAGGTGTATCTTAATTAATTTTACAAATTTTAAAATTAATAATTATATAAATTTCTAATAACTTTAAAATTTATAAAACTTAAAATGGTAATTTATAAAAAATCTATACCTTTAAAATTAAAATATATAATAGACACTTGCTTTCGTCTCTGGTGGGAGAGCTATAATAAGTAAGAAAACTGATGAGTGGGGTACGTAATGGTGATTGAAAACCATTGATTATGGTCTCTTCAAGTTCATTCACCATGATGACAATAAAAAGCACTATAGTTGTATTCCTGATTTATGGCTATATATATATATATATATATATATATATATATATATATATATATATATATATATATGATCCCACTATCCTTAATTCCCTCGTTGTTCTCATATTGATAATACTAATGGTGTTTCTGTACAAGTCACTAAATCTAGTACATTTAATTTGACTAGTACTTTATCACTAGAACATACATTATTAGTTCCAGACTAGTCTAGTAATCTTTTCTCAGTGTCTTGCATCATCGGGAAAATAAATTATTTATAATTAATGTATTTGCATTCTTGTCCTTTTTTAGAATCTCAATAGTAATAAAATTATTGGGTGTGTTATTAAGAGGATATTTGGTAGTATAGTAGTGATTATTTTTTAAATAACTTTTCATGTCGAAATATATATTAATGATATTGTTTTATTTTTAAAAAATTATTTTTGACATCAGCACATCAAACGATCCAAAACATATAAATTATATTAAATTTTAACAAAAAAAAATTAAATTTTATAGGAATACGGTTTCAACCACGTTCCAAAACGCTTCTTAAAAGTATAGACTATATTATGTAATAATATTTATTCTATAAGCTGGGGTCATCATTTGAAAAATTAGATATTGCTATGCCATCATTAATTAGAACATGCATCTTTTGGTAATTTAAGACATTTATTTTTAAGTTTGTTCTCGAACTATAATATTTTTTTATTTTGTGTGATACTTATGTTTTGGCTAATAATCATCCCTTTTTTTGTTCTCTTAGTTTTAATAAGATATTAATAAGTTTTTCATTAGTCCATTTGAATGGAAGGATCCATATCTAGTTTTATTTATTTTTTATTATTGTTAGTTTATGATATACTTTTTTTGTGATTGTATTCATAAGATTTGGTTATATTTGATAAAATCTAAAGGTAATGTCTTTAATTATTTCTATGAATTTCATAAAATGGTTCAAACTTAGTGTTCTTTCATCATTAAGAATTTTTAATTTGATAATGATAGATAATTCATTAATTATCAGTTTTATGAATTTCTTAAGATAAACAGTTAGATGTTTTTATATTCTCAACAAAATAGTGTTGTTGAATTTAAAAATTGTAACATATTAGAAATGACTCGAGCTAGTTATGTTGGTGTGTATATATTATTTTATTTTTAGAATCATGTTTTAACCTCCATTATTTACTTGATGTATAATGTTTTTAGTTGCATGTTTACTTTTAAACACCATTATAATGTCTTTCTTCTTATGTACACCTACTTTTTAATTTGACATTAATTATTTACTCGGGTTTTTTATATTGTGTTGTCTTTGTTAACTTTCCAAAACATGAACATCCTACGCTTGATATGTGTGCATTAAAGCGTGTTTCATTAGAAGGGGTACAAGTGTTATCAAATTATGTTAATGCACTATTATCAATATCCTATGCTTGAACAGTGTCTCTTTTCGACCTTCTTTACTTGTAAATTACTTGTATATTTAACAAAACTAGTTATTTTGTCTTTGTTCGTTTTTCAAAAGCTATATTAAAATCATAATTTTAACAATTTATTTCCTTTATCAATTCTATCTTATTTTGAGAATATATATATTGAAAAACAAAATTAAGAAGAAGAAAAAAAAAGCGCGGAAGAAGTAGAAATTTGACAAAGCAAGAAAGCATTACTCTAAGGATTAAGTAATTAATTCAAAACTAAATGGACTAAATTGTAAATAAATCTTCTAAATACGGGCGGTTTTCTTTCTTGTTTCAAGAGAGAGAGAGAGAGAGAGTTCCCACTCCTCTCATATAGCCTGCTTATTTGGTGTATTAGCAATCTCCAGGCAATTTATCATCAAACAGAGGAATCATCATAAACTATGTAAGGGCAAGAAAGCCTTGGTAACTATTCCATCTTCGAAACAGCAGGCATCATTTTGCAGTGTGTCGAGTTAAAAGCATCCGCTAACAATAGACTGCTCATCAGGCGCTTGAGCCTCTGAGCACCAGGGCCAGGCTTAAGCTCAGTGGTGTTCTTTAAATTAATACGAGGGAGAACTGTACTTGCATTTCCTTCATCAGTGAACCATCCACCAGGCACAAACCCATCGGCTCTGCGTCCCAGAAGGTTAGAGTCAATCTTGTCAAGAACCGGGTCGTCCTTGCCAAATTTCCTTGCAAAGGGAGCATTGCTCTCAACCATGCTCTCATAATCATCTACTGTGAGAAAATGAGGGTGTTGCTTAGGAGGGTTGTCCCAAGATATGAAATGAAGGTCATGGTTAACAGTAGTGTTTCGGAACTCATCAGCATTGCAGATTACAGTGTGGAAATATCCCTCAGGCGAAGAGAGAAAGTTTGCATAGTACATGAGGACTATCCTTGGGAGGTTGTCCCAGCCCCACAGGCAATACTCCACAAAAGGTCGAGAGAGCATCATCCAAGCAGAACCTGAGGAAATCAGTACCACAACTAATTTTAAAATTCTCTCTCTATAAATATACACATAGATAGATAGATGAGCTTTTTGCAACTTAATTGCTTGTACCGTCTCCTCTATGGCTCTATTCCTGTACAATTCAAGTTGAGTCTTGAAAACGTTGGACACTTTATTAGCTTAAACTGACAATTTAATGACATTTCAATCTCTACATGCTCAGAAGCTCATCCAAATAATTTCCATACTAACAGGAGTGAGCGAAAGTGAATACGATGCTCTGGATCCCAAGAATTTAAAACTCAAAGAGGAGTAAGGACTAAGGAGTTTATCATCTCTTCTAATGCCTACCATAAATTTGCAATGCGAGCTACTTGTAAATGTGGAGAATGCTAGCTACTTTACCTGATAAATTAAAATATCACGAAGAGTCATTGTCATGATTTAGTGTACAGCCAGACAACATCTACACGAAGCAGCTCTGATTTCTAGAGTTGATGTAGTTGAGACCACAGACTTGAATTTTATAATCAGTTTTACATATTCAGGAGACATTTGAGTTGGAAAGGGGCACTGATGCAGGATGCAAAACAGGAGACTTCTCTGGAAGACTGGAACCAACGAGTTCATTTCGTAGATTCTTAATCAAATAAATCGGAAAAAATCTAGGAAAGACCTGGTTTCCAAGTACTCAGCGGTGGAGAAATACATAGGCTGTACTCTTAATAACATTGTGCTGTTTATATGTTTATTCTTTTCTGTTAAGATTGTGAGAGACTGCTTTGGTTTCTAGGAAAAAAGAGAGTTGAAAGATATGTTGTTAGTTCTTCTATATCTTACCAGTAAACAAATTATATGCTGTTGGCAACCTCCTTTTCTCTGAGATCCAAAAAACCTCTGATTTTGGCTGGCTATATAGCCCAGGGTCTATTATGACAGGCTTGGCTCTTTGATCTCTGCAGGGTTCAGAAAAATCCAATTTTTAGCAAAAACTCAAATAAAAAATTGAATGTTTGGATAAAGTGGAAGGATAGAAAGGAGAGAGGATGGAATCATCCATCTGGTTGTTTGGTACATAAAAGAGGAGAAGGATGAGAGTCAATCCATCGAAGTTGAGAGCATTAAGAGTTACAAAAAAGGAAAATTATAGAGAGCAGATAAAGCACATACTTCTTCCATCCAATGTCACTGGTATGCTCGATGAAGTTAAGGTCTCTTGGAATATCAAAGAGTGTATGAAGAATATCTGTGAGGAAGAAAACAGAAACCACAAGTTGATGCCATCAGAAATCAATCTGGGCTTGCACAGAGTACAATTAAAACTTCCCAAAATTTTATAGCTAAAAAACTTAATGAAATCAGCTGTTTGCATGTCAATGAATGCATGGTAAAATAGAATAAGCCTTGCCATCGCCAGGTTTTAAAGTTTTGAAGTTAAACTATAATTTGTTTATTATAGCTACGCTAGCTGATGATTTGAACTCACCAATATGAACAAAAAAATAACCCTAAAGCATCGATGTAATCAGTAGCGAGAGCAAATAGTGCGACCGGTAGCATGAAAACTAACGCAAATTTAATACTTACTTATCCTGTTAACATGGAACTGTGACCATCATAATCAAGCCAAGAAAACAACAGAAGTTATGTTTGTGGCTAAGCTAGCAAGCAGAATTGCTGTTCACAGCAAAAACTAGGAGATGCCCATTAAAGCAAATGGATTTCTAGGTGCTCCGTTCTTCCCCCTTCTCTTAAGAAAATGAACAAAGATATATATAATATATAAATCACCGACTCCCAAGGAGGACCAAACCTACTTTACTTATAATCCAGCAGTAATTAATTGAGAAAGTATTGTATAATATAAATCATGCATTTATTACCATCTTGAGTCATCAAAGGATAATCAGAAGCGCTCAAATTGATAAACCAATCCCAAGATTCCCCATCATTAATATCCTTGAGCAAAATTGCAGCAGCATGAAGCGTATTGCTAACCATGGTTAGACCTCTGTAAGTTACCAAATTGGATCTCACAACCACCCTCACATTTCCCACCTCCTCGAAAACCTTCTCCTCACTCACCCATCTCGCCAGCTCCAACCTCTCCTCTGCGGTGGCCTCCAAGTCCAAATGCACAGCATACTGATTCCTCGGATGGTAGAGTGCTTTTAAAGCCCGTTTCAGGCTCACTCCATCTCCAGCAGAACCTGAAATTAAGTAGGCAAGGCGGGGTACTTTATGTACGGGAGAAGAAGGTGAGTTTTCCAATTTAGGTTCCACAAAGCGTGGAACCTGCTGGAAATGGTATTTGTTGCCGTGTGATTTGTATAGCAATTGAGGGGAAGATGAGAATGATGCTATGGTAGTAAGAAGCAAGATGGTTGAAGATAATATTAACAGTAACAACCATTTCTGTTTCTTTTGTTGCAGAAGCAACTTCAAGTACTTGTTGTTTTCCATTCTCTAATTTCGTTGACTTTAACTAGTTTTCAGTAGCAGTGGTTGTAGCCTTGTAGGAGTATAATTCAGAACCAAGACCGACGGAGGGGCGGTGGAAACGTGGTGTGCCAACGGCCACCGGAGGGAGGATATCGGAATCTTAAAAAAGGTTGATGAAAGAAAGACGGTTGACTCATCATAAAGACCTCTGCCGTCACTATATTCAATTTCTTGAAAAAAACACTTATATAGTGCTGGTCACTATATATATATATATAATAACAGTCACATCTATATAAACAAGATGTATTTAGCTGGATGGGGGATTTGTCGGTTGTCATCGTAAAGGGACCCGATGAGCACCATGATTCTTCTTCTTCTTCTTTTTAATTTAGATTCCAAGCTTAAGAGCTGGATCTTAATTCCTAATAGATGGGGAAAGAATTGTATGCTTTCTATATAATTAATTTAATTTTTCTAAAATTACCTTAAACTTAGTTCAAAAAACATTAATTACCTTAAAGATTATTAAAAAAAAAAATCTTTTCTTTTTCAATTAGAGAGAAAATGTAATATTTTTCAAATAATTTTAATTTGATATTCAATAAATATATAATATATATTTCAAAATAGTCCAACCACTTTTCCTATATTTTACTAAGTTTTTTTTGGTATTCAATGGTTTTCTTTTGAAGGAGAATAAAGGCTGAATGTATATATAAGAATTATACACTTTTCTCACTTATTCTATTATGTACACATCCTAATGTATATATAGTATTATAGTGACAACTTCTAACGTATATATTTATGTGGCTGGCAACAGCTGTAGATTTTGAATTCATGAGATCATATCTTCCAGTCATTTATCTGCTGCTGTATTCACGGAGGATAAGTTGCTGCTGCTTCAATCACTAGCTTGAATCACTGGTGGATCAGAGTCCTGATCTTCATAGGATTGTTTGTCATGATCTTCTGTAATTCTTGTTACTGCATTCACGGGTGGATCAGTATCTTCACCCTTGAATTCAGTAATCATTACTTGATCTTCTACACGCCCACATAATCTAGAGGGTAGTTCACGAACATTCAGATTGCGTTGAACTTGGTTGAATTTAACTAGTGGTAAAGGCTTGGTAAGTGCATCAACTAACTGATATTTGCTGGAGATAAATTTAACCACGAGTTCTTTGTTGTAAACTTGGTCGCGGACGAAATGAACATCAATCTTGATGTGTTTGGTTCGTGCATGAAATTTAGGATTGGACGTCAGGTAAGTTGCACCAATATTATCACACCACAAAGTTGGACTATGCTTCAGGGCAGACCAAGTTCATGGAGAATGGATTTAAACCAAATGAGTTTTGCAGCATCATTGGCAATTGCTTTGTACTCAGCTTCTATACTGCTGCGTGCTACGATAGGTTGTTGTTTACAACTCCATGAAATTAAGTTGGAACCCATGTAAATACAATAAGCACCAACTGATCTGCGATCATCTCTGTTGGCGGCCCAGTCAGAATCAAAGAATGCCTGCAAGGTGAAATTAACAGTTTTGGTGATGAACAAACTAGTTGAGATGGAGTGCTTGAGGTAGCATAGTATACGCTTAACAGCCAGCCAATAAGTGTCTAGAGGATTATGCATAAATTTGCTAACTTTATGAACATCAAACGCTAAATCAGGTCTCGTGAAAGCCAAATACTGCATGCTACCTACTATACTGTGGTAAAGATTGATGTCTTCAAATGGAGTACCATCAGTAGAAGTAAGTCGACAGTTAGAGGCCATTGGACTGCTGCAGGGCTTAGCATTCTCCATCTTGCTTTTTTTAAGCAAGTCAGCAATATATTTGCGTTAAGTTAAGTAGAAACCATATGTGCACCAAAATGCTTCGAAACCAAGAAAGTAAGCGAGACTGCCTAAATCTTTGACAGCAAATGTGGTTTGAAGAGAATGAATAATGTTGTTAATGACAGATGGACTGAAGTCAATAATTAAGATATCATCTACATAGATTAAAATGTAGATCACAGAATTAAATTTCTGAAGCATGAATAGAGATGTATCTGCCTTACTTTCACGGAACCCCAGGGACAGGAGTTTGGTTGAAAGTTTGAAGAACCAAGAGCGGGGTGCTTGGCGTAAACCATAAAGGGATTTGTGCAGTTTGCACACATGGTTGGGATATTGAGGATGAACATAGCCTTGTGGTTGAATCATAAACACATGTTCATGCAGGTCACCGTGCAAGAAAGCATTTTGCACATCCAACTGTTTGATAGACCACTGATATGTTACTACAATAGAGATGACTAACCGAATGGTGGCATGTTTGATGACTAGGCTGAATGTCTCAGAGATATCAAACCCCTTCTTGCTGATGAAATCCTTTAGCTACTAAGCGAGCCTTATAACGCTCAATAGCTCCATCCGCTTTTCTTTTGATTTTGTAAATCCATCGACATCCCATAATATTTGCATGTGTGGGAGGTGTGGGAGGTGAGACCAAGGACCAGGTGCCATTGTGAATTAATACGGAGAACTCTTGATTCATGGCCTCTCGCCAATGTATAGATTTGGAGGCCTGACTGTACGATGTGGGTTGTGTTGTTGTGGGACTAAGTGCTGCTGTTAAGGCTTTTGGTAATGAATAGCGAATGAAATCATCACTTGATTGTCTTGGGCGATGAATATTATTTTTGGACCTTGTGACCATAGAGTGATTGTTGGTAGGAACTGGCAGAGGATTAACATGCGAAACTGGAGCAGTAGCTAGAGAAACAGTGGGAGGCAGAGCTGGTTCTGTTTCTATAAAGGGTGCTGAAGGCGGAGCCTAATCATCTGTTCCTGCAGGAATCAACATAAAAGGTGCAGGTGGTGTGCATGTAGGAATATGGTTAGGTTGGAACTCATTAAGACATGGGAATTGTGGCACAGTGATATGATGTGGGAGAGATACAGACATGGAAGGAGAAAATTTATCACTCACGGAGACAGTGGTGTGTGAGTAAGGGAAAAGAGTTTCATCAAATATAATATTGCTAGAGACATAGATTTTACTCGTAGAGAGATCTAGACACTTGTACCCTTGATGACAAAGACTATAACCAATGAAAATACAGGTTTTTTATCTCAAATTTAGTTTATTCCTGTTATAAGATTTTAAGTTAGGCCAGCAGGCACAACCAAACACACACAGAAAACAATAATCAGGTATCTTAGTATGAAGAATTTCAAAGGGGGATTTGTGGTGTAAAACAGGTGTGGGAAGTCTATTTATGGTATAGGTAGCGGTTTGAAAAGCATCTTCCCAATATATCATAGGTAAATGAGAATGAGCCAACAAGCTTAAACCAACTTCGACAATGTGTCGATGTTTGCGTTCAATAGAGCCATTTTGTTGGTGAGTGTACAGGCAAGCTAAGCAATGATTAATACCATTTTGGTGAAAATAAGTGTTTAGTCGTCGATACTCCCCACCCTAGTCTAATTGAATTGTTTTTATTTTCCTATCAAATTGTTTTTCAACATATGTCTGAAAATTTAAAAAGACATGTTCAACATCATATTTAAGTTGAATAGGAAATAACCAAAGAAACTTGGAATAATCATCAAGAAAGTTAGCCTAATATTTAGCACTGGTTGTGGAAGATACTGATGCAGGTCCCCACACATCGGTGAAAATTAAATGGTTACTGAATTCAAGGGTAATGTCATTAGTGCGTGCTGATATGGAGGCCACAAAGCTGTCATATTCATGGCTGAGTCCTGCAAGAATATATGTTATCATATCATCATGATTCAGTGGTTGTCCAACAATGGCCAATTCATCCGTGAGTCTTTTGATGTAATGGAAGTAATCAGTGGTTGTTTTACTTTCTTTCATTGCAATTGCAAGTTGTGTGCGAATTTACAAGATGCATGCACGAGAACGAGATGAGAAGGTGTCATCCAACGCATTCCATACAGCCTTGGACGATGTATAAGTGACAACTTGAGCAAGTATTGGCTCTGACAGAGAAGTCATAAGAGTACTTAAAATAAGATTGTCCTGACGAACCCATTAAGAGTAGGCTGGGTTTAAACGTTTAGAGACAACAGAAGTTTCAGGGTGAGTAACAGAGATGATTTTAGGTGGTTTGGGAATGCTACCATCTATATAACCAAAGAGATCTTGGCCTCTGAAATATGATATAAGTTGTGCTTTCCAGAGAAGAAAGTTGTCAAGGTTGAGTTTGACAGTAGCAACAAAAGGTATGGAAATGACAGAGAAGAAGGGTGGAGTTGCAGGAGAATTTGAGGAAAGCATTTAGACGTTAGTCTTTTAGAGCTCTGATACCATGAAGGAGAATAAAGACTGATTGTATATATAAGAATTGCACACTTTTCTCACTTATTCTATTCTGTACATATCCTGATGTATATATAGTATTACAGTGACAACTTCTAACGTATACATTGATGTGGCTGGCAACAGCTGTAGATTTTGAATTCATGAGATCATATTTTCCAGCCATTTATCTGTTGCTGCATTCACAGAGGATAAGTTGCTGCTACTTCAATCACTGGCTTGAATCACTAGTGAATCAGAGTCCTGATCTTCATAGGATTGTTTGTCATGATCTTTTGTAATTCTTGTTACTGCATTCACGGGTGGATCAGTATCTTCACCCTTGAATTCAGTAACCATTACTTGATCTTCTACATCTTTACATGTCATTATTTAATTTTTTTTCATGTGTAATTCTTTTTTAATCATCGATCCATAAAATCCTGACATGTGATTTACAGGATAATGAAATTGGATGGAATGAAAAATACCTTGATAAAATAATAAAAAGATAAATCTATTAAAAAAAATTATGCACTAATAAATCTTTAGAATATATATAAAAAATTATAGGGAAAACATATGATTATCCCGAAGCCATAATTTAACCAGTTATAATTGACATTGTTGCATTAAATTAAAGTGATGGCGTAATGCTAAATTTTGATTTGAAATAATGGCCTAGTAGAATCTTTCAATCCTTCATCTTTCCAAGTGATTTATTAGTTTTTTTTTTTCCAAGTTCTTGTAGCATATTCTAGGTGTTCTTTTTTCAGTATTTTGTACACATTATTTCACACTTCTTCTACAAAGATTCACCAAAGCCACAAGTTTATGTTTGTGTAGCATTTTGATTCTTGAAAAGGAAAGTCCTCCTAATGAGAACCCTGCTGCTTGTTGAACTCCTGTATCTCCACTTATTTGAACGACCTTTGTCTTAGTCTCAGAGTTCTTGAACTTTAGGATAGTTAGAGGTGAGTTTTTGCTGTCAAATAACTATGATTTATATTATTCTCTAACACACCTCCTCAAGTAAAAAAAATTTAAATTTGAAACTTGCACAAACTTACACTACCTTGTGCTGTATTTTTTATCAAATAAATAGAGATGGTGAGATTCGAACTCATGACCACTTGGTCATCAAGGCTCTGATACCATATTAAAGAACCAACTCAATCCAATAACTTAAACTGTTAGGTGAGATTCAAGACATGATTTATATTATTCTTTAACACTTGCTTTATTATTTTTGGTATATTTATTTGTGTTGTTTTACTTTCAAATTTATTACAACATTTTAGGTTTTGCAGAGTTCTGAACAAGTTTAATATTCAATTTGATAAAAATAGGTATAAATTTTTATCCAACCATTTGATTGGAATGAAATTTTGTAAAATAATTCTAAATATCTAATTATATAAAGGCAATTAGAGAAAAAAAAATCAAACCAAACCAAACTGAAATCAAACCCATTAGAAAAGTCCAAAAAAAAACCCAAAAAATCAATGTTGCTTTTGGTTTTTACTATAAAATAACCAAACTGAACCAAATCAAAACCGGTTGGTTAAGTTTCAGTTTTTAATTTAAAAAACCAAACTAAACTGAATTGAAATTGATCGATTTGAACCGGTTTCAGTTTGGTTTTAGTTTTTTTTTTTTTTTGTATTTTACAAAATTTTGGTTTGCTTGTATTTTATAAGTAAAAACTGAACCAAACCAAAAATGATCACCCCTAGATAGGCTTATGTTTCAGCTCCCCCTTGTAGTTGAACATAAGCAGCCTTGAGAGTTTCTCTGCATTCTGAGTAGCATTCTCTTTCCTCAACCTGTGCACCCATGTCTTGTCAATTTGAACTGATTTTTTTTTAATTTTATAAAATTTTAGTTTGGTTGTATTTTATGGGTAAAAATCAAACCGAACAAAAAATGATCACCCTTAGATAGGCCTATGCTTTCAGTTCCCGCTTGTAGCTAAGCATAAGCAGCCTTGAGAGTTTTTTTCTTAGCATTTTGAGCAGCATTCTCCTTCCTTAGCCTGCGCACCCCTGTCTTATCAGCACACTACTTCTCAATAGCTATTTTCATGGCCTTACTCTCTTTAAACCATTAACTTTTTAAATAGGTATACATCATAAAAGTCTAAACAATAAAAAAAGAAAAATATAATCCAAGTCTTTAAAATTAATCAATGCACGAGAAAAGGGAAATTTCTTAAAAACTCTTCATACCCGGAAGGCCATGTGCCTAGTATTAACTAAAGCGTTGGTAGCTAAGGTCTATCAATGCTCTAACATCAGAGGGAAAAGTCAGAAGTTTATCCAAAGTGTTCATCACCTCTAATCCTTCAAGCCCAAGGGTAGACCTTCCTTAAAGAATAGTCTTTATTATGCTCATTTCTTCCAAACTTAGGTTGGGAAAGCTAAGAGAGCACAATCCAAGTTTAACCTCAAAAAGAAGTCCTCTAACCCCATGGCATAAGGCACCTGAATTGAGGACTTAGTGAGCATGAGGACCAGTCTAGTTGGCAAAGGGATCACCTCTACATCAAAATCAGAGTTGATAAAGATCCTTTTTTTTTTTTCATTAGGAGACAACCTCCATGATAATTGAGGTTGGAGTTGTAATCTTGGGATCTCCCGATATGAAAGATCACTTACAAACCTTTGTAAGGAAATGAGTACCCAAACTCATACATGCATATGAGAGCATTAATGATGAAATTGCCCTTAACATGCTTATTGGTGACTTGGGTAACATGATCACTAGCCTTCGGTAATAAGACCATAAAATTCCCTGGTTGTTTAGAGTTGGCCATGGTCACTTATTTATAAGACACTGTACATCTACCTCATTCGAAGGTGTCCTAAGTAATCTTAATTATATCTTAAGGTTTGGAACCCTTTGAGGGAAAGTCTCATCTCTTTTTTTTAGTAGAAGAGGGTTGAGCAACGTCAATTTCAGATCTAGAGCATATTCTAATTGTTGTGATCCCTAGCAAGCACTTTTAGTTTTAGTTCTGGAACTGGAACCTTTCTCAAGAGATGTAATTCCCTTGTTTTTTCTATACGTCATTCTTAAGAAAATTTAAAATAGAAAGGAAGAAATTAGCATATTTTGTGCTTACCTAGGAAACAATTCTTTTGCAAAAATAGAGAGAACTATCCTTCTCATTTAAAGCTTCGATTGTAGGAAGTTTAAGAAAGAAATTTGAAAAAATTAAAAAAAGAAAAAAGGTTTATATACATCATAGCCTTCTACTCCTAGCAATGAATAAAAGACATGTGGCTTTCCATTATAACCCTAGAAAGGCTAAACACCTATTGCATTGATTACACGCCGCTAAGTAGTCTTCTTAATAATATTTACTTTGCCTCCCCATGACAACATTTAAAATCAATAAGGAAAGGCCCCTCTTTTTTTATGGGAGATGTCGCACGTCCCCCACGTGACGTCCGATGGTGATTTTTTATTTGTTTTTTCTTGATTGGTTATTTGGAGTCACCACCTAATATTTTGGTCACTAGGAACCCTAACTGGTCTTTCAGAGATTTTAAAGCAAAGGACTGGTTGCGTAAAGGGAAGATATTAGCACCCCTCGTACGCTCTATCCAAGGTAAGTTGCTTGGTGTTTGATTTGCCTTATAATTGCTATAGTGTTGGTTTTTTCTAATCCCATTAGTTTTTCTAGGTTTTTGATTCAAACTAAATTTATTAAGATAGAAATCCAAGGAGATTGCATGTGCTTTAAAAGCTTATTTTTTCCTTAGTAGTTCAAGAGTTTGCAACTCATAAATTGCAAAGAAGAAGGACAAAAATTTAGAAATCTAAGAAAATTCATGGCGCTTTAAGAGCTTATTTTTACCTTAATATTTTATACTCTCATGGCTTGTAAACCATAGAGTCAAAAATTGAAGCGTCCTTGATTATAATCAAAGCTTTTTTCAAGGATGTGTGGTTATTTATTATTCCTAAAAAATTATTTTGGATATTTATCACTCAGAGGTTCTTTATCCAAATATTTACAACGAATAATAACAAGTTATTCCCAATATTTTTTTTATTATTCATCCCTTTGAGATTTCTTTATCCAAATATTAATGGTGAATAATAGATTATTTCTCCCCTAAAATAAGATTTTTATATTTTTTGGAATATTAGCCAACACCCTTTGAAGTTTTACAAACATGTTGTAAAATCCAAATGCAAGAAAATAGTTTTTATGTTTAAGAAATCCATGCGAAAACACATTTTCAAAACTTCCAATATTTTTTATATAAAAAGAACATTCAAAACATGTTAGGGTATTGGCCATATGCAACACACAAAAGAACATTTATATTTTTTTTGTTAAAAAACACAAACATCACCTTTAATCACAATTAAAGGCAACAAACCACATATTAGTCAAATTCTTAAGGCTTTAATAAATCAGTTATTAAATTCCAAAAAATATATATATATAGAAACATGTTCTTATATTTTCGCAGGAAATACAACATAATTTTATTTGTCCTTCGGATACTTGACCATATACATTTTAAAACATTAAATTAATTTTTTTGTCTTTATGATTTTATAATTCAATAACATATATTAAAAAAAAACACATTTTTTTTTTATTATGTTTTTCTCATGTACATATATCTAATTATAAATAACAAAATTTAAAATAAAACAAACAACACATAGCACAAATAAAAAAATTACATAATAGCCCCTAAAAAATCCAAGAAACTGCTAAGAAGGCTTATAGACCACAAAAAACATTGGCGGCACGTTTCCTCCACGCACCACCATGTCTGGCGGTATGCGGGTTCATGTACCGCTACAAGATAGTCCAAGCGAACAGAGAGATTTGGAACGTCTTCGCCCCCCTTCCTTTCTACACCGGCAGTGAGGATCACCATCACCTGCAACAAGAGAAAAATGTACAAACAACAGTTGATTTTAGTTTTTTTTTCTTCTCCTTTTCGGATTTGTTTTTTGGTCTGTTTTCAGTCATGGTTTATTGTTCTTCCCTTCTTCTGGTGCCCGATCTGACGGTTGTAAAGGGGGCTACGGTGATGGCTGATGGAGATGGAGACCTAGTTCGGTTGGTGGGAAGTGGTTGTCTCTGGTCTTGAAGAACCGATTGGGGTTTGGCTGGGACAAGAAGAAGAGAGGAAGACAGATCAAGGAAGAAAGACCGGATGGTGGGCGGTGGTGTTGTCTTGGCCGCGAGGGAGAGCGACGGTGAGGGAAAGAAGGAGGGTAGGGGGCTGATTTGGGTTTTATAAGGGAGTGGCTCTGTGTTGTTAGCTGAGAGAGGAGAAAAGGATGGGGGAACGGTGATGGCTAGCTTGGCAAAGGGAAGAAAATCTGTGAAGATGGAGATGAGAGGCTATGATTCTAGGAGTCGAAGTGGGAGTGAGCGGCAGCCGGAAAGAGTGAGGATGAAGAAGGGATGGAAAGACAGAGGGGCTGGTGTGTTCTTTGGTCGGCTAAGGGGAAGAAGAAAGCCAAAGGGAAAAAGCTGAAATCGGGGAGAAGGGAGTGTTGGTGCTATGGTCGGGTGTTTATTCTCCCCTTTTTATTATGGTTGGAGGTTCACTTATATAGAAAAACTTTACACGTGCTATTCAAGAAATATTACAATAATTATTGCAGAGATTGTCTTCTGTAACCAGCACTAACAAATTCTATATATATGGTATTTTATATTGCAGAGATTGTATTCCATAACTAGCACGAATCAAATCATATATCTATAGTATTTTATATTGTAGTAATTATATATGATTCAATCATTATCTCCTCAACGTATTGCTTCCTTAATATTACCCCTGATGCTTTATATTATCGCTTTTATTTTTTATTATTTTTTATTTTTTGGTTTTTTTAAAAATTTATCAAAACATGAGTCAAAATTGGGTAGCAACAGGAGATAGGACAAACCTAACCAATTGTCTCCTAAGAGACTTTTCAATTCTTTTTTATGAAATGCATAAATATTTGGGTGATAACTGATAAGTTAGTATTATTTTTAGCTTGAAAAGAGCTCAAACCCATAATAAGGTGTTAACCTAATCAAATATGGGTCTGGCAGGATGCAGACCCTAAATACTTTGGTTTGGTCATGAGCTGAGCTCAAGTCTTTGTAAGTCTAGTAAGATGCTAGACTCAATATACTTGGTTCAACATTAAGTTAAGCCTAAAACATCGTGAGTCTGGCAAGATGTCAAACCCAATAAACTTGGGTGCAACTAGAGGCTAAGCCCTTGTTTCCATGTGTCTAATATCTTCCCAAGCTTAATATATTTGGGTTCAGCCACGAGCCAAGCCTAAATCACCATGGGTCTTACAAGATATCAGGCCCAACATATTTGGGTTCAGCCATAAGTCAATCCGTCACCATAGGTCTGCCAAGATACGAGACTCAATACACTTGGGTTCAACCATAAGCTTAGTCCAAGGCATCATGGTTCTGATAAGTAGAAAGATTCATTTCTCCTAGGTTTGGCTACACACCAAACCTAGTTGATCTTAAAAATCCATATTAGGACCATAAAGTTCTATCTTAAGATTATTGACATAATACTTTCATGTTACAAATGATTATCTCTCTACACTTGTTTGTGTATAAAAGATCTCCCAATGACCTACCATATTTCCATCTTATTAATGATCTGTAAGAGATATTTATCTCTTATTAAAGATATGTAACAAATTTTTATCCCTCATTAATGCCATCAAGAGCTAATGACTTTCCAGTCTCTCTACTCCTTGAAGATGACAAGGTTTGGGGCTATAAATATCCCCTCAACCTCTCAAGTAAAAGGTTCACTTTTCATACTCTCCAAACTTATACATCTTAGTCCTTAAAGCATCAATCACACAAAATTAAGAACAAACATTCTTGTTCTTATAATCTAAAACTCTTTCTTTCATTTATTATCACCCCCACTTAAACTTATTGACTCTATAGTCTAAGGGTTTTTTAGTCCCACTGATAAAGACTGTTTTGTAAGCATCAGACCTTCTACCATCAATATTTGATTTACTGAAGGAAATATTGACATGAAAATCTTATTAACCACTATCCATACACTAAATAGCCTTATTCTTGATCACATTGAATTTTGGGACACCATTATAGATTTACTAGATTATTGGGAACATTTTTTCTCTTTTAAATGATGTTTGTTCTGCAACTTCTTCACCTCTGCATTTTGCTTTTGTTTCTCCTCTTTCTCCCTTTTGTTTTCAAGTTGATGTTTCTAATAATATGGTCTATTGGCTAATCAAAAAGAAATTGGTGTCTTCTTTCCCATCTTTGACTCTTGCATGCTTCGAATGGACATTTTTCTAGGTTTCATAGAATGGTTAAATATAAACAAGGCAACAATCACCGATATCATGCATTAATTTAACTAATATTTAACCTGTCTTTTTATATAAATTATGCAGAGTTTTTTTATTAATTTATTCAAAATGAAAATTAAAAAGAATAGAGATTGTCCCCTACTTAATATGAACATGAAAAAATGTTACAGAATAAAATATTATTAGATAATTGTTGTTTATTTAACTAATACAACAAAAAAAGTATTATCATTCACATAAATATATGAAATAAAAGAAAGAAAAAAAGAGCAAATACCAATTGTGCATTTTCGATGTTCATTAAGTTTTATTGATTTTGATACATAATTAGTTTATGAATTTACAAATATAAAGACTAAACATTATTGTCAATTGTATATGCAAAAACTCGCAATAAAATACTTATTGTATAAAATACCATATCATTAACTTGGTTAAAAGAACCTAGCAAAACTCCCCAAAAAATCCGACAATTTTCCAATTTGCAAACTCATCGAATTATAAAAAGAGAAAAAAAAATCTCCCTCGCTAATGTAATATATATATCAAACAAAATAAAATGTTTGACAACCTATCTGGTAGCATAATACCATCTTGTCAACTGTATGGAATGGATGACGTGGGCCAATTCAGCCTTGGTTTTCATTTGGGCTTCTCAACCTGAGTTTAAGATTTTTTGTTTCCATTTCAGACTTGACAAGCTTGGGCGTGATTGGGCTCTAATCATACCACCACCTAAAATATTCAGAGTGGAACACCTCTTTCCAACTATCGTACGGTTTCTAGTTTGTCGCCCCCAAGGTAAATTCATTCAAAAGAAAGATCTGATAGGTGGTCCGGCCTACTGTTTTTTTTTTTTTTTCATTGCACAAAAAATATTAAAATGATACAAATTTTTTTAAAAAATATATAAGATTTTAGTTGATGAGTTGTGTCAAATCTAGTAAATCTATATATTAAAAAAAAAAGAGTTAAATTTGATAAATTTATTGAATCCATAACCTAAAATATGATACTATGATAACTCTATAAAAAATATATAAATAAAAAAAATTAATTTTTAAAAAAAATAATAAAAAACAAAATTCCACTAGATATTATCTCAAATTAAATGCTCAAGGATAAAATTAATAAATTTATTTTATTAAATAAAATTTCTTTTAAAGAAACAAAATTTAACAAAGATAGAAAAAAAACAAATCAAGCTAACATTTGTTATTTTAAATAGAAAGATAAATCCTATAGAAAAAAAAGTAAAAAAAAAATGTTGAAGGATGAAATATAAAGATAAAAAAGAGCTTAAAAAAAAAACCCGAGTGAACTTTGTAAATCCGAGTTAAACTCTTAATTCTACAATTCATTAAATTCTTGACCTGGGCTGAACTTATGAGCTAAACATCTAGAAAATTAAATGTTGAAGGATGAAATTAATCAATTTAACTTAATTTAAAAACAAAATTCCTTTAGAAAAGCTAAATTCAATAAAGAAAAAAAAAACAAGGCAAGTCGTATTAATTTCAAAATGACAAAAACAAATATCATAAAAACTAAATTAAAAATAACAGAATACTGGAGGATGAAAAAGAAGCTTAAAAAAGGAAAAAATACCAAAGAAACCCGTGTTAACTTTGTAAATCGGGGTTAATCTCTTAAACCCACATACTGTTAAATTTAAACTCGAATTCAACTAAGAAGCTAAACACCTAGCTAGTTAAATGGTGGAGAATGAAATAAAAAAAATAAATCTAAAAAAATCTTGCACAAAAAAAAATGTAATAATAAAAAAGGATTTGATTTGATTTAACAGGAAAAAAAACTAAAGAATGATGAAATGATGAAAATAAAATAGCAAAAACCATCTAAAAAAATAATAATTAAAAGAATAGAAAATAAAACTAATAAGTGAAAATATTAATTGGTGATGAAATTGAAAAAACTCTTTAATTTCATAAAGTATTCTAAATTTTAAAAATTATAATATAGAGAATAGGAATGAAATCTAAAGTACAACAAATTTTAGGAGCTGATTTGATTTTTTTAATTCCAGCATGAAAATCAAGTAAGAAAGAAGGGGAAAAAAAGACCATATGCACCACATCGGCAGCCATAATGTTACACGAGTTGTTGATTCGTGAAAGGGACGCTGAGACAATTTGGAAGCAGCCCTGGAATCACTGTTTTGGCCACTGAACAACGCCATACGCATAGTCTGAAGACGACTAACACTGTTTACTGAATTCTTTTCTTTTTAACTTTTTTTATTTACCAAACTAACCTACTGCCTCAAGGACATCTAATAACTACAAAATGACCACATGTAAATAACAAAAAAGCCCCCAAGTCAAAGACAATTGTTTTTAATTTTCAAGAGTAATGAAGTAACTTGTTTAAAAATTTATTCAAATACTAAAAATGCTCTTTACCCAAATGATTTGTTTTGTTTTTTAATAGCAATTATTGTGCAAAGAAAACACAAAAATATCATCTAGCCCTTTCCTTTCAAGTAAGGACTTATGTGTCTCATTAAAAATATCATCATATCCCTAAACCTAAAGCATGTTATTTTGCCAACTAAAAGGTAAAATCAACTTTTCACTATGGATTTGTATAGTAAAATGCTAATGCATGTAGTATACAGTGTAATTTCTCATTCAGTCGACGTGACTACATTAAAGCTTTGGGAATAAGATAAATTTAACTTTTTTATATAAAAAAAATATTTTAGTACTATTAATATGTTTTATAATTAAAAAAATTATTATCATAATAACAATTATATATTATGACGACATCAATTCCTATCCTGATAGGAGAAACAAACCCTCATTACAAAGCCAATGAAACGCTTGGACAGGCTGGGATCGTGTTTTCTAGGCTTCTTGGACTCTATCTTGAAAGTGACGTCATCATCCTTGAGGGTTCCGGATGGGATGGGCGACCATCTCTCCTCCGCGCGTTGATGACATTGCTCAGTTTGGGTTTAAGAAGCAGTCAGGGCCAGGGGCGGTGATTCCTGAGCCAGTCAATAATGAAGTTATATAAAAAGAAAAGGTTTAAAAAACTTAAAATAATTACAAGATGTGTAACCTACCGGTCATTGATGTACATTTTTTGAAAAATACTGATTTATGAAAATAAACAGCAAGGAGGAGGAAACTGCTGAACGCACGCCTCTGCCTCTTGCCATTTCGTCTTTAGCGCACCGCAAACTAGTTATATATCACAGTACGCCTTTTGTCTGCTTCACTAAGAGATTTTTTAGTACTTCTTTATGTTTTTTCGGTTGGTCTGTAGTTCCCCTGTAACTGTCATAAATATTGCAATCCCAGGTAGCCTTGAACTTCTGCTGACCTTATCACATACGTGCCCTCTAATTAATTTCAACCGTGTGTGTGTATATAGATTTTTTAAAAAAAAAATAATAATAGAAAGGTATGTAGATTATCATGAAATATTACATTCACATCACATCATTTTTTATTTCATTTTATTTTTTACTGTGCTTGCATAAGATCTCTTGAAAAATAATCATAATAACTATAGCGTTTTAACTAATTAAACACCTTCAAATATATAACATTGATAAGATCACAGCAAGATAGAAGAAATAAATAGAGCCTAAATGGGAAAAGAAACCTTGGAACGTAGTTGATTGTTATATATATATATATGATGAGCACAGCACATGATCTGTGCCGGAGAATGGCAAGTCTCCTTCAAGTGTCAAATAATGGTACAAGTCCAAAAGGCCAAAAGGGTATCCTATGCCCGAAGTGTACAAGCAGACAAGTAAATGGAGAGAGGGTCTGACACGACAGGTGAAGAACAGAAGATTATGAGACACTGTGTTTCATGGGATTCTCAGGAGGCAGGTTCATGGAGTTTGGTTCACCATTTATAGCTTTGCATATTATCACCTAACGAGACACAATCACATGACTTCTCTCTGTTAAATTAAAACAACAAAGCTAAAATAACTTAGTCTTTTGCTTTCCACGCACTTACATTTTATTATAGATTTTTTCAGTAAAATTATTATTTTATTCTTAACTATATGAATTTTATAGTATGTTTTCAAGAATAACATGGTATTTTTCAGGACACATTTATTATTATAATATTAAATGAGAACATAGAAATCTTTTAACTTATATTGTAATATCTAAAATACTCTCAAAAATTAAAATTCCTTAACTGCTAGGGCATGGGGGTATTCGGTTTTTTCTCCTTCCTAGCACACCATAATTACTAAAGAATACTTTGAGTCAAATAATTTACAGCTAATATTGAGGGGGGTTTTGGTCTTTTTGTTATGGTTTTTTTGTTAATATTATATGGGGCATAGGCATTTAGATATTTTTATAAATTAAACTAAAAAAAAAAAATTGATGACGCCTATAGGTGGTGCCCATGCATTTGAGGCAACGCATGTAGCACTTCCCAACAACCGTACATCATATTTTGAGGCAGCATTTGATGCATCTCATGCCCCTACACGATGGTGAGGCTCATGTTGCCGCCCTTTATATGGTAGAGTTCCAATGATTTTTCTTTTCTTTTTTTTCTCTCACTTCAACCTTGAAAAACATGTTGCCTTTGCAAAAAATCAGAAAAAACATGTTATTTGTTAATTTTATCACATTTAATCCCTATTATTTTAATTCTATCAAATTAAATTTATTTCAATTTTATCCTTAAAAATTTGATTTTTATATCAAATTTGTCCTTTTATTTTATAATATTTCAGACTTGTCTCTTAATATTTTGATTCTTAACCCTTTTATCAAATTTTAATTTCTTTTCAATTTTATCATTTGATCCACAATCTTATTTTTCAATTTTTTTTCATTTCTTATCTTTATTCTCTTTATTTTTATTTTTGTTTTGGATTCTTTTATGAATTTAATTTTTCTTTTTAATTTTCTCCTTTAACTCGAAGTTTATTAATTTTTCTTTTTAATTTTCCCCTTTAACTCGAAGTTTGATGATATTTCATGTTTGACCCTTAATATTTTAATTTCAAACTTTGATTCTTAGCCCTTCTATCAAATTTTAATTTGTTTTTAATTTTATCATTAGATTCATAGTCTTGATTTTTTATTTTTTTTTTAATTTGATCCTCATTCTCTTGATTTTATTTTTATTTTGGATTCATTTGTGAATTTGATCCTTTTTTTAAGTTTTAGGTTATCCACTCATTTTGTTTTTCAAATGAGATCCTCACTCTCTTAATTGCTACTTTTTTACCCCTTTTTTTTTTCATCATTTAATATTTGATTTATTGGGATTTGATCTTCTTGGTTTTTCTTATTGTTTTTAAGCTCAACCCAATAGTCAATCAAATCTTTTTATTTTATAAAAAATAAAAATAATATCATTTTAAAAAAAAATCAAGGAAAATAGTCAGCGTTTTTACCCTGAATTAACTAGGACATGAATCAACCCGAGTTTTTTTTCTAAAACAAGAATCATGTGTTATCCTCTACTTATCTCTTTTCTTTTCTTTTCTTTTACAAGAATCATTATTCTCTATTACTGTTATCTTTCAATTCCGTAAACCAGAAGGAATCCTCGCAGCTACACACACACACATAAATAAAGGAAATCATGTACCCCAAATTATATTGGATAAGTCAAATGTAAAAATGACTAATGGTTTTAAAAATATATATTTTAATACAATTTTTAAAAAAGTAGGTTTTAAATAATATATTTAGTTAAAATTAGAGTGAGATAAAAATTTAAATATATATTAAATAAAAAGTAAGTTTTCATAAATAAAAAATAAGTTATTTTAGTTTATTCAATATCAAGATTTGGAATGGAATTATATGTGGAGTCTAATAAATAAAAAAATTATATGAGTGACAAAATAATTTTTTCTTTATGGTTAGACAAAAAAAATATATTATTACAATACCAAACATTTTCTTAGTATCTATTTGTTATGGTGGTATATCAAAGATTTCACCCGAACAAAAACATAAAAATCATGTTTTTACCGCAATACAAAACCAAGCTTTAATGTTCTGTAAAGAGTTTCCTTTTATTTTTTATATATTGAGTTACTTGTTAACAAAATTACTTTTTAATTAAAAAAAAATTAAAATACATGTATTATGAAGATTTTATATTGAGGTTATATTAATATGGTATGTTAGCATATATAATATATTTAAGAAAGTGTGCATGTGTAATTTTTTAGAAAAATATATAATAAATTAATATAATTGTTATATAATACATAAAAATTATTAATTTACTATATTAATGTTAAATGTTTTAATTTATATAACATTGGCAGAAATATATTATGATATACAACATTTTATATTATACAATAATAATACATATTCGATCAAGTAAATTATACTAAAAAATAGTCGTGGTAATTGAACTGTCATTCTTGGCTTTCCAAACCAGGTAAAGATAGATGCCGAGTGGAAAGCCAGTAAAATGCAAAATAATGTCATGAGATATATAATTAATTTTCAAGAGATAAGAAGGGAGTATTCCTACAAGAATACAAATTGTCGTCAGGCCGCTTGTCAAAAGTCTCTTCCCAAACTTCTTCACTTGCAGGTTTCCATACCTATTCACCTCTCCATGTCTAAAGATCACCAAACCCAGAAGAATCTACAAAAACTTCAACAATCCGTATCACAAGGTCAAGAACAAGAAGAAGGAGAGCTAGAGAATATTCAAGTTGATGATCAAGAAGAGTGCAAAACACCAACCTCTGGTGATCACAAGATACCTGCCGTTCAAAGCTGCCCACCAACACCGAGAAAGAAGATGCAGGTTTTTGAGCAAAAGAGAAAACTTCCAGAGTTCTTCGAAACTACAAATAACGATGAGGTAGAGTCGTTTTTTCGATCAAGCTTTGAGATATCTACTCGTGTCAATGAATCTCGTCCCATGAAAAGAAGATGCAGAAGTTATTAATTAATTAAGATTTTAATTGTATGTTTAAATCTCTTTATAAATGTGAGATTTACATGTGTACATATTATGCTGCCAGATTCTCCAAGTTTTTCATGAATGAATTAATTATATGCACTGTGTATCTAGCCAAGAATACCTTATTCTATACATAATACATTTGATCTCGTTGAGATATGTATGAATTATCAATCTCCCAAGATGTGAAATAAATAAATAAAATATCAGTTACTGCTCGATCACTGATCAACACAAATAAATTGTTACAATTAACTCGTGATTATCCTTTTTTTGTTGCATCTTGTAATTAAAATAGTAAAAAATAAATAAATTCTTTTTTAGCTACTCTTGGAGTCCAATACAATCTTTCATGTTTCTTTGCTCCATTCTATGTGAACAAAATTGCGTTATTTATGGTAAAATTGTTTTGTTCAAAGATGCTATTTTTGCAAACAAAATAGAAAAAAAGAAGACAGGGAGAAAAGGCTAAGAACTGCATTATGGAGGTTATATGTTGAAGGATTAAAATCTTAGCTAGGGAAGTAAGACTTTGTCCTGATGGCCATGAAGATCGAAGGCCACGCCAACGAAGGGAAAAGGGGCATTACTCAATATCTATACACTTCAATAGTCTTGTATCTTCTTTTTATTATTATTTTTATATATAGATAGATATATCTTTCGAAAGTCATGATTTTTTAGCTGACGATACCACTAATTCAAAACTGGATCTCCATTATTTGAAATTATTTGGACTGGTCAATTAGAAGGGGGGGAACTTCAAAGGTTGTTAGTTAGAATTTTGGTAATAATTATAAAAAAAAAAAAAAAAGGAGAGGAGTTTTTAAAAACTTTCAAAGGATTGTAGAGCATATCGGTGAAAAAATAAGAGAAGGGTATCCAAGAAAGTCGTGTTTTCTAGCGTCTTGCTCTTAGGTGAGGTGGATGCTGATGTATTATCTGTAAAACTAGGAAGTCTTCTTTTACATTATGAAACTCATTGATGATTAAGTTAATAAAGGATGGAGGAATTCTACGATTGATGAAAGAGAGAAGAAGAGGAGGAGGAGGAGGAAGATGATCAGACGTGGGCGTGGAGGAGCAGGAAGTTAGATTTAGTGTATAATCACACGGAATGGCTTTAAAAGGATTAATTTTGAAGTGAATTTGTTGTTCTAGTATATAATTAATCATGCTACTTATTTTTTAATATTCATCTTGATACGAACCTCGTAATCACGTAGTCATACAACCCACAATCAAGATTGAGATCTGATCCCGGAAAGCCGAAATAGGTCTGATAGGAATGTGATACAATGAAAACCTGCCCCAAGGCACCAATACTATTAGAATGAGTAGAATGACACTACGAAACCAGTTAATCTTCGATAAGTCAGATTTAGTTCGTTCAAGAACTGAAGAATGCAAGAATCACTCTTACATGTTAAAACTGAAAAATTCAGAATAATGATCATTAAAACTGCCGAAATTTTGGCTTACATGAGTTTAAATAATTATTGAAAAATTAACCCTAATGGACCCCTTATGTGGGCTTATATGAGGTCCACTCAAAACTGGTTCAAAATCCTAAACTGAAAAGCTCATAACCTGATCCAAACAAGCCTTGGACCCTAGCTCAAAACAAAGTTTTAATTAAGCCCAAACATTAAAGAAAATAATAAAAATAACTAATTTGTCATTAAATACCACCAGCCCTTCTTTTCTTGTGTAGCTAGGATGAATAAGGAATCCTTATAAGAAAATAATTCTAAAACATTAATGAATCATGCCACACTTGTAGATTATATTGCAGCTCATTAAAGATCCTTGTGGAACTAGAAAATTCACAAAACAAGCTGTCACATCCTTGTAGGAAAGAAATCTTAACCAAATAGGAAGTCTATAAGTCAAATGGAAGTAAATAACAAAATTTGTACATCCTCCGTTGACCAGTATTGTGGTTTCTTCCCGAAGACCGATTGACCTGAATTTTTAACCCAAAGTAGTAAAATATGTTTGGAGAGCCCACATAAACTATTAGCTCAATCCAATGGTCGGATTGATAATTAAGATTGTTGCCGTAAACCTAGACTGTTGCGCTTTTTACGCCAAAATCTGAATTTGACCTTACCTAGATCGTATCATAAGGCTGAACCGTATCACGTCTACTAAATGAAGTGAGATGCAAATCATAGAGTAATGACGGTACTTCGATATAAGGGCATCACCCAAGTTAAAGTCTTTAATTATATCAATTCCTTCTACATTAAAAAGAAAAGAAAAAAACATGGAAATCATTACAGTGCTTTACTATCTTCTTTAAAATAAAAATAAAAAACTTCACCCCTTCCCCTTCTTTTGTTTTCATTTCCTCTTTTTATTTCAATTTGGATATTTCTTTCTCAGCTTTGTACTTATATTTTTTTAAGCCATCTTCTAGATTATTTTTGAATCAATCAATCTAATTAGATCATGTTGAAACAACTCTCACATAATTTAATTTAAATTTAAGGCTAAACAAGATGGCTTGTCAAAAGGTTTTTATATCAATTTTATTTTTTTTATTAATTTCATCCTCATATTTTTTTATCGGTCAACTAAGTTGCCTTTGAATTAGCCAAGTCAATTAGGTCACACACTACCAGATTTAACAGTTTTATCAACGAAAATTTTTATCAGTATTTATACCAGCAGTCCATCGATATGTATTTTACCGATGGAATCACAAACGTAAACAATCCATTAGAAAAACTATCATCGATAATTTATAGATTATGAGTAATAAATATATTGATGAATTTACAAACAAAAAAATCACACCAACAAAATTACCCATTTTACTCTATAGGTATATCCATTGGTAAATATAACATATCAACGATAAAATACCATCAGTAGTTTTGTCGGTGTGCTAACAATAATTCTTTTTCAATTCTATGGAATATACCGACAAGATAGTTTCATGAGTAACCCTGTCAATAATAGTGGCATTTACAGTAATTCTTTTCATACTGACGGTATAGTTCTGTCGCTAACCCTGTAAGTAAAATTTTAAAAAAATATATATTGAATAGAAGTAAAAAAAAAAAAAAATTATTTTATAATTTTAAAATAAATTAGAATAAGAATCAAATATTTATTACAAATTAAACACTTGTACGTTTAAATACAATAAATCTTAAATAGATGCGGTGCTGAAGGAGAAGGAAGTTGGTTATCGTCGAAACCATAGGGGCCAATTAGAGGATGCACATAAACCACCCATATATGATCTCATTTTAATTACCAATCAGCAGAGTTCTTCATAATCAATAGTGAGTCATTCATATTTATCATTAATATGGGTTTTTTTATCCTAGACTCGTTGGTCTAACATCGCCATGAACTCCAGAGTTTGAATGCTCAGAATCAATTGCGAGCATCCAATTGTCGAAGCACTATGAATCCTCCATAAGTTTTCGAGCGTAATGTTAGAGAGTTCGTACATTCAATTTTTATCGAGCCTACCAGACCATCCTATCTCCAAAAACTAATCTGGATCGATGTCTAAATGGGTTGAAAGATTATTCTCGTAACTCTTCTTCAACCGGCTGTTACATGTATCCTAAAAAGAAAAAATAAATTCATCAAATTTAAGAAAATAATAACTTAAGAAAAAAAAATGATTGAAAACCAACATACCACAAAGTGTTAAGCTCGACTATCAATGAACTGTTGCACCCTTTTTTGACTGTCATAATTCTAGATTAATCTCCCAAACTCACAACCCATGAAATCATAAACTCGGATTCAATCAAGAAGCTCATTTTCCAACCAATTTAATGTTAAAAGATAAAATCAAAAATGATATTTAAATCTAAAAAAAGTCGCCAACATAAAACAAATAATAATCAAAAGAATAAGAGCTAAATTTAACATAATTAAATTAAATTAAATGCTAAGAGATGAAATTAAAAAAAAATAAGCAAATAATTCAAAAGAATGAGAGTTAAATATGACATATAAAAAAAAATAAAGGATAATGAAATTGAAAAAAATAAAATCTATAAATCATTTCAAATAAAAAAAATAGTAATCAAAATAATGTGTATAAAAAAAAATAAAGACTAAATCTAAAGAAAAAAATAATTGAAAAAATACTTTGAAAATTTATAATTTATACGCTAAAATCAAGGGGCAGAAAGAAAGAAACAAAAAGATTATTGATAACAAGTTGAATGTTCGTACAACACATGTGCCAGCCAGGAATAAAGAAGTTGTCGAGGCTATTCAAACATTGCTCTGGAAGCCACCATGGCCACCAAATCACTTTACATGAGCCGCCTGAATGGCGCGGTTTCAAGCTATATGACAACCACCTTTTCTTAATAATATTTATATTCATTAAATTACAAAAGCTCACCATATTCAACTTGATAAACTCTAGTTAAATTTTTTTTATTTTAAGAAAAATATTGTAATTTTATTGTGCTTAAGAAAATAAAAGGTCTAAAACATGCTAGTTCAATATTTTTTGTTTTTAAGGAGAAATTATTAATTTTAGTGTGTAAAAAAATATGAAAAGACCCTAGTATCGCTCGTAAGGAAGCCAAATGTTTTTGGTAAGAAGAGAAAAATAATAATTTTATTGTTACAACTATAGCTACGATAATTGGCATTGTTGAAAACACTTCAATTTTAGTTTTTTCTTTATTTTCGAAAGAATACTCATTTTAATTTCAAATATAGCAAATATCAAAAAGAAAATACTTCATGCGTTTTTTTATATTTTTTTTCTAAGTTCTAACCCAATTTCTATTCTTAAACTGTTTAGCCATTATCATGTTTCATAGAGAGAGAGAGAGAGAGAGTAAAAATAGAAAACACTTGGGCTTTTGTCTACCTTCCTTAGCTGAAATCAGGCCTGGAGTGCGGACCACATATCCAGACCCACAAGCAGGGGCTCAGCATACCTTGCCCGGTACTTCTTTTTTTTCTTTTTTCTTTTTTAGTTTTTCGTTTTTATAATTCATTTTCATTGGTTTCCCTCCAAAATTACTAACCAATTCTTCAGTTAAATTGAATCCGATTTTATTAAATAGAATTTAGTTTATAAATCTGTGTTGGGAACATATTTTGGAAAAGAAGTGATGAATTTATGTATCTTTATTAGGTTATTTGTTATTTTAAGTAAAAGTAAGAAAATAAGTGAGTTGCTGTTGAGATGTAACTGTGGTTTTTTTATATTAAAAAAAAAACCAAGTAATTAAATTTTTATTCTAAACCATTCTATCAATTTTAAATATTAAATTTTAATTCTTTTATTTTTTAGATTTCAATATTAATAACAACACTAGGAGAAATTTAACGCACCAGACTGATATGAGAAATATGCTTTTAAAATCATTCAAAAAACAATTTAATTATCATTGACTTGCAAGTTGATTTCCCTACCGTAAAATAAAATAAAAACATTCGTATTTTTTTAAAAAAATCAATTTTATTTAACCAAACCTCTTTAACTAATCCAGCTATCCCTTGAATTTGACAATTAATGTTAGAATTCAAATTTTTGGTGGACTAAGAATTTTCCTAATGAAATCAAAATTCGTTGAGACATGGTAATGATAGAGATTTGATGACTAATGGTTTAAAAAATAAAACATGCATTATTTAAAAAAATTAATTGCACTCATCAAATAATAAAGAAAGTAAAAGGCAATTTGATTCAATTAGGATCAACAATTTTATTTTTTTTCAAAATTTCAAGGGAGGTTTTTCGATAAAACTCGTACCAGAATTATGGTGTGTTGACTTTCTAACTAATTAAAGAAAAACATTATTGACTACACAGAATGAATCTTAAAGGATCCTCCACAATTACCCTTAACTAATGATACCACTACTTCTTAAGCAACTAGTGATGTGGGGCACTGGACGGCTCTACAACGCCCTGGGAATGAATCTAAAATCATTTTCTCATCATAGGTGTGGTACAGCTTGGCAAACATGTTCTCGTCTTTTGCCGTCAGTCAATATTATCAAAATCACAAGTTCACAAGTAAAATCATATAACATGGAATCCTTAACTGTCTCAAAGATAATTTTCAAATTACGAATTTACGATAGCAGCATGCGAAGTTCCAGAAATGCCCGAAGTCAATTCTAGTTAGAAAATCCCAGTCAAAGATCTAGGCAATATCCCAATAAAACATTGCGTTTCCATCAATAGTCTTGTCAAACAATAAGGCTAACACTTTTTCCATCTCACTTTCTGCTGATCATTGAGCCACAAGGTGGGGCTACGTAAAATTCAAAAAGATGCAAGATATCAATGCAATCATGCTTTCGCCAAAGGTAAAAAAAAAAAAACACGCGATCATGCTGAGTGGTACCAAATATCCTTACAGGAAAGTGTCCCCGCGCGCACTGTTAAACAGAAAGTATCATCAATTTGAGAGTTTTTTGGAATCAAGGAAATGAGGGCGGTAATCCACTCGGCATCCGGGAAAGAGAAATGGTTATCTAAACACAGTGACACCAACGCATTCTTCCACCCAATATTTTTTTATTCACATTTAAATATAGAATCAAAGAAGCCAAATTGTTATCTCAATCATACAATCGAATTATCAAAATCATGAAGAAAAAAAACCAGGAAATAATAAATACCTGGTGGGGGATCCAGAGGCAAATCGGGGGTGTTTGGATCAATGGTAGAGGTTCTTTTTTAAAATGTTTTTTCTTGGAAAACACATGAAAATAATGCTTTTAATTATTATTTTTAAAATTTATTTTTGATATCAGATTTCAAAAACATAAAAAAAATAAAATTAATTCGAGGCAAAACAAATCCAAAAGTTTTGAAAATCATGGTCCAACCACAGCACCAAACACCCCCACAAGAATCATGCATTGTTAAACCAAATATACCATTTCTTTCTACTTTGTCCTCTAGTTTCTCAACCATCAAATTATAAGATAGAGTAGGCATGGATAACCTCAATTACAGGTGCCCTGCACATTGGACATTTCTCCCCGCTTCGGACCAACTCATGAGCACATTTCGAACATGTGCACATGTGCCCGCACCTGTAACAAAAAGATTGCCAAAAGAAAGGGGGGAAATGCAAGATTAGATAAATATGCAACAAGTCCTATTCTTATCTGGCCCATCAATGTCAGAAACTTGTACGGTTCCACTGAAATTTACCTGTACAGTAGAGAATCAATACTGCCATCACAACATATGCAGCAAATTCCTTTCCTCACATGATCCCATTTAGATCTATCCTCCGGAACACTATTCTCACACACCCCTGCAATAAAATAATGGTATTTTTATGGTCAACTCCGGAAGGAGCATATAAAATGATACGACAAAGTACAAGAGAGGAGAAACAATCTAACTAAAGAAAAGGTAATAGTCGCGTGAGTACAATTTCTGAGAAACATATCCAATAAAAAATTAACATAGAGAAGTGTTTCAATTCCAACTGGAAAACATTGAAAAATGGCCAAAAGGTTAAAACTTCCAGTCATTTGAGAATCAGTCTCTCAACTTCCATATTGAGGTTTGACCTCCCTCAATTATGTTTCATTTGAAATCAGATCCCAGATCCTTCTGTTACTTGCATATTACTAAAAATAACATTTTCCCCTCAGCATTGGTAGTAAACCAGGCCAAATGAGACTTTTTTGTTCAGAAAGTAATGGCATGCAGAAAACTATTTTCTTCCTAAAGCTGACTTAAGAGAAATGATATGTGTGGCCCTCGCTAGAAGAAAAAATATCTATACAGGCTGGACCACAAACTGAAGCTATTTCCCCAAGAATTGCCTTGCACATATCATGATTGGCCAACCAAGAAAAAGAGCAGAAACAGAATTGTTCTGAAAATGGAACACACCTGGTGAATCAGAAGAGCAATTCAGGGCAGCTGAAACTTCTTGCTGTATTGACCGTTGCAGCTCGAGCTGCATGTCCATGCAGGCTTCCAGCATCCCCTGCATGTTATTCATTCTTTGTTGGAGCCTAGCCATGTCAATCCTTAGATCATTTATGATGTCCCATTCCTGTATCAAATCAAATCAATGTTTCAGTTGAATATATATTTTTTATATTAATGTGAACACATCATGACCAACCCTATTGGTTTGTAGAAGTTATCAAAAGATATTTACCTGCTCCTAATAAGCTATTAAAAAATATTCACCAAGAGAAGCAAACATTCAAATGTAGTTTTTAGTGCAATGATGTAAACAAGAATCCAGTTCCAAGAATCACTTAGGATGAGTGAACGCACAATTCCAATGCGCAGATGCATGTCATGCTGTGGCCAAGTATAATGGTGTGACTCCTGATCCCAGAGCTGCTCTACAGGGGGTATAGTTGGGGAAGGTAGAGCAAGTGAAGGACTCTGAACAGCATTCCCCTGACTCTCATTCTGATCCACAGTCTGCTGCTCCAGATCTTGTTCTGCTGATGCGGGGATAGCTAATGTTTCTTGCAGTTCCCATTCTAGGGGAGTATGGCTTTGCCTTTCAACATATGAGCGTATCAATTGGTCAAGACTCTCACGGAAGCCACTGCGAAGAAGTGTAGAGACGCTTCTCCTACCACAAGAATAAAAAACTTCCATAAATAATTTGATGACCTAAAGCAGCAAAACGAATGGAATGAGCCCTTCAGTCTTGAGCTTCATACCTGCTCAAGAGTTCCCTGAGCTCCATACTGTATACATTGTCATCATCAGAAAAATAAAATGGATCCACCCTACCAACTGATATAGCTTCCTGGTCAGAAGGCTCTGTTAGCCAACTTTGCACAGCCTCTTGAAAACCACCATCCTCAAGCCAAACTTCAGAGGGCCCTTCTCTATCTTCATTTTCCAACCATTCATTGGCAGCAGTTTCATGTTGACGTCCATCAATGTTATCTTGAACCCCATCTGCCCATTCTCGATTAGCTCCAAACAAGTGCTGCCCTTCACTTTCCAGGAGTTGGTTCTGCCACTGTTCTAATGGTTCAGCAGATTCATGCCAATTTACATCTTCATTTACAGTGGCTTCCAAATCACTCAAATGATTGGATAACAAGGAGACAGCACTTCCCCCTCTATCTACCTCGGATTGCTGAGAAAATACTTCCCTTGTTGATAGCAGCTGCTTGTTCTCCTCAACTTCATTTCCCATAGTTTCTTGAGATGATTCGCCATTAGTACCTTCCTGCTGGTTTCCATTAGCCTCTTCTCTAGTACCATCCCTCCTTTCAACAAATGCAATGTTGGCTAACTGTTGCCTGTCTCTCGCATTTGAGTCTGAAACTTGTCTTGGCCCCTCTTCTAAATGAGCAGTAATTTCTTGCCAGCTTGCATCATCAACATTGTTATCTTCAATATCAGTTCTACTATCCATTAACCCAAGGCTACCATTTTCCTCAGAACTTGACTCAGTTTGTTCATAAAATTCATTTATGACCTGTTGTGAGTTTTTTGCTTTGTTTTGTTCACTTCTATTACCACTAACATCAATGTTAGATGAGGTATCGCTGACATTGCTGCTTAGTTGTCTGCAAACAGAATGGTCCAATCTTGAGAAAAATCCTTCCCTACATAAAACCAACAGTTCACACGGCATTGTTAACAAAAAGCACTAATTTACTAGTTTAAAATCTCTCCAGAATTGTGCAGTAGAAATTTTTAAAAAAAGCGATAACATGGTGACACAAAACACAATCAGCACATAAAATTGACAAGGCCAAACATAATATGGAGAAAACCCTAAATAATAAAGCATGAAAGAGCACAGTACCACTCAATACTGAGTTCACAGCAGCAATATTGAATTCAGAAACACATTCTTACAATCAAATACAGAACCCTAAATAATAAACATGCTTTCCTTTTTATTCTGGATGGTAAAAGAATTCAATGATATGGGGAAGGAAGAATATTTCAGAATAAAGGATTAGAAATCCTCCCAATCAAAGAAAAGGAAAGCGAAAGAAAATACAATTCAAATACTTCCAAAATTTAGGGCGTGAAGTGGCATTAATGTGCAATTAGATCTATGCTTTGGAGGTATTCAGACTAATATTACCAATTAGAATAATTTATGGTTTGCTTGTTTGGAACAATAAAATGAAGTATCTAGGCTCCGCTTAGAAAAAACCAATTGTACCATAAGAAAATGGTTGCAAAAGCATTAGATTCCTTAGAAAGAGGGAGTTAGGGGGGAAGATACAGCATGCAGATCCAATACCTAAGATCAGAGACCGCATGTCTTTGCCTCAATAAACCCAATTCGCTTGCTGCTGTGGATGTGGGTCTCTCATCTTCAACAATTCTGTCATTTCGCAAGAAACTGCCTCGAAGTAATGACTGCAAAACAAATGATCCACAGCAATCATATTAGAAATGCTAGAAAACATGTCAAATAATTCACAAGCAAGCACATCAATGGCTAAATATCCATATGTTTACCACAAGTGCTTGACTTTACCAAGAAAAAATGATTCACAATGGAAAATATGAATCATATGCAAGCTTTCAATCAGCCTCTGGTAAATAACTGCTCAAAACCCAGAATCTCCTATGATCATTGATTTATGGAACAATCCTCGTGTGTAACCAGTAAATATCTAAACCTCAAATGCCTTCATCCTAGTGCAACTTGCACCATTATGGATTATACATTGTGTTGTTAACATTAATGGATAGTTTGCAATCAAATAATATACAAACAAGATTCATACATATTGAAAATGTCAAGATTTGATAGCAGCTAACCTGAATGCGGTTTCGATGAGCAAATTTTGTTACAGCGCGATGCTCCAACAAACCTTGAAGCTCAATTTTCCTTTCTCTCTCAGCCTTCTTAAGCATATCAAGTAAAGCCTGTCTGCCACACAATCTGCGAATACCCCTCCAAGTATGCGCAGTTCGGCCTTCATTGTGGTTAACATCCAATCCATCAAGAACTTGTTCAATTTGACCAGCAACTTCAGCACCTTTTTCTTCTCTGCGATCAACACAAGCACCTCTCTGCCGGCTGTTCATTTGTACCCACTCCCTTATAATTCTTACCCTTTCCTGCTCAGTTTCCCCAAGCCATTCTGCTCTAGAACCACTGTTCCTTCGGGAAATGCTGGATGTACATTCCCTTGCACCACAATCCATCCATTCCTGAAAAATCTGTCTTACCCTCACCCTTTCAACCTCTCCTAGATCAGAAGAATCCTCCTGTCCATTCTCCAATCCAATTGGAGATGGGGGCCATTGTCCACGCTCACTCTCCCCAGCACTCCCACCCTCTGAAGACCCACTTTGGTCATTACTGTGGCTATCAGATGCATCCACCCTCAATAGATCAGTACTCGATCCGTCACTCTGACATTGGACCAATCTATCAGTAACCCTCCCCTGGACATGACTCACCACATGCTCATCCTCAAGCTCCCTCTGTATTTGCAGGTGTGACGATGTCTGGTTGCTTGCCCTCCCATCATCACCCCATCTTCTCACTGCCTCTGATTGAGATTCCCTAAGGAAAGAAGAATCAAGCACAGAAACATTGTGTACACTAGCAACAGCCATTAGTCCAAACTCCAAATTGAAAAACATAACCTATCAACACATCTGCTTAAAATGCGTTGACGAAAAATAGTGCATCTATTTACAATAAATACAAGCAGGTGATCATTTCCAAAATTAGATCAGTGCATAAATCATAATTTTATCAACAACCCTTAAATTCATCTTCTTCCTCATCACCATCGGCACAAAGCTAAATGAATACAATGTAATGTAAATATCATATGGCCTCCGTATTAAATCATCCAATCTTCTCCCCTCAACTCATCACTGACGCAACTCTTCCTCTGCATCAAAATTGAAAAAAACGAAACATGTCAATCACGGTATTCTCAGAAATTTGTAAATCTAATAAAACTCAAAATTACTCCTATTAAAAAAAAATCATTCAATTTCTAAATACATAAGAAAACTCAAGAACTTGATGCATCTATTGTTTCAATTTTAGTAACCTTTACTCATCTGAATCCAACAAGAACAGATTGCAAAGAATCTACTCAATTCCTAATTCCTCCGCTTGGTCGCCGAGAAAACGCAGGAAAATACAAGCAATAGAAAATTCATCCTTCACATTTTCCATTCTTTGAAAAAAAAAGTCAAAACCGAACAGATTCATAAAATTACTCTATTTTTCCATTATTTTAATAAATCAGCATCACTATTTCCATATCAGAAACAAATAAATTAACAGAAACGACGCACCGTTTATACACATGGCTCGATTCCTATAAGCGTGAGACTGAAGCTCTGCTAATTTCGAAGTAAAGGAAACGAAACCGTAGCGAAAAGGACTGACTTAGACTCAGCGAGAGAGGGGAGAGAGAAACGAACGAAGAGTTTATCGTTTTTGTTTTGTTATTTTAGAGGGAGGGAGGGAGGGAGGGAGATTTATCTTTATTGCAGACAAGTCGCCATAACAAATAGGCACAGCTTCAGTTTAGTCCTTATATAGTTATCAATATTTCGACTCTGATCCTATAGTTTTCAACGTTTCTAAATGTTAGCCCTCTAGTTTCTAAGATGTTCAATGGCACCTTTGATTTTGAATAACCTATTTTTTAAATGATTGATTTTATAGAAACAAACAAACAATATAAATTTTATGATAGTTATTTTTTTTTTCTTGAGTGAAAAATCATTTACTATTCATATAACTCAAATTTTATTACTAATGAATATGAAAGAAAGTTATAAAAAATAATAAAAAATATATGAAAAAAAATAGTTATTTAGTAGTAAGCTACAACGGGAAAATTAAATCTTTTAAACAAATAGGGTTATATGAGAAATGTTACATTGATTAATTTATAACGATAAAAATATAGTCTACCCTAATAAATGGGAAGGTGGACGATAAAAAATATAGTCTGCCCTAATAAATGGGAAGGTGGACACGTCATGGTTTCACATATTATGTCCATAACTCTTGCCGTAACGTTAAAGTATTTAAATTTTCCGAGCAACCAAGACTCGACACGTGGTAAGTATCTCTTTCATGACGAGGGTGTTTTCGGAGAATTGCAAATCTTGAATGCAACGGGAAGTGAATTGAAGCTGGGAGACAGGTACTAAACGACACCGAATTCAATATTTGATTTTTACCTACCACACTAACGGCGCCGTTTCCATGTTTTCGCGTTTGGTTGTTGGGGAAGTGTAAATAGAACTTTAAAATGGGAGGGATTTTTGTTAGTTTAGCTTAGTTTAGTTGCACGTGCCGCCAAATAACCGTTTGAGCTGCAATTCAAAAGAGTGACGTCATATTGCCTATTTTTAAAAAAAAATCTTTTCCAAAGAAACCCGACTACCTGGGTGGAGTATATATTTTGTCTGCATATGGAGAATTTTGATTAATTTTTGTTGGTGGTGTGATTGCACGTGTTTTTGAAAAGAACACAGTTATTTATTAACGGAGGCTGGAGTGTGTCCTTTTTTATATAAAAAAAAAAGTTTTTGAAGTTTTTTTAAAAAAATTTATTTTAAATTATTTTTTTAATTTAAAACTTTTTTATATGTTAATATTAAAAATAAATTTTTAAAATAAAAAAATATTATTTTAATATATATTAAAAAAATACTTTAAAAAACAATTATTAATTATATAAAAATCATATGAAACCGGGTTAATTAATAACTCTACTCTGATTCATTTAATACAAGGGTAATATATTGTTTTTGGGCTTGCATCATACCTTTTTTAATCAACAATATTTGTGACCGGTGTTAAGGGGTTAATGTAAAATTATTATTGAGATTATTTTTATAATTTATTTTTTTGAATTGAGATAAGTTTTTTATATGAAATTAGAATTTTTGTGATTATTATCATAAATTTAAATTTATTATCTTTATTCTCTTTAATTAAAATTATAAATTCATCATTTTAAAAAAATATGTTAAAAAATTAATATAAAAGTATAAGAGATGTTCTTAGTAGTATTATACATTTTAAAATTTTCATACGTGCTAAATGGGTGAAACCTTCTCTGAAATTTAAATCATTTGATTATTGATTCTTCCACTAGAAAAAAAAAATGAATTGATCTCTTGCAACTTTCATCCTTTTGAAATTTGATCATTCTGTTACATTTTGAAGGTTTCAGTTAATTGTCCCTCTATTATTGAAATTTTGTCAATTTAAACTCTTTACAAACAATTTAGTCAAATTGAATCCCTTATTTTTAATTTTTTGTTACTTTAAACATCCCATCTACTTTTTCTATTAGATTGATTATATATAGCATTTGTTGACCAAATCAAGACCTAGGTAAGCTCCACGTGCATGGATTACAATAAAAATAAAAATTTTAAAAATAAATTAAATTACATAAAAAAACAAAAAATGGAAATTAAAATATAATCTTTCTTTATTTAAGAGTCAAGTTCACATAACGATTAAAAAATAAGTCAATAAATTAATAGTTTAGATTTGTTTGTGCACAAGTCACGTGACTTTCAAATGCAAGAGGTCAATTTTAATTGATGAAACAATTCTAAGTCACCTAGTTTCCCTGTCACTTTCACTCTAGTCCCTATATGTTTAAGGATGCCCTTCATCAATAAAATGAAGCAATTGACAATAAATTTGACTAAAAAAAATCAGATCAAAAAGAAAAAAATCAAAGATCAAAATTAAAAATAAATAAATACTTGAATCTAGCGTGTGCTACGTAGTACATGTGTGTATAGTAAAACCTCTTCACAGCATAGTTTTTTTTTTTTTTTTTTTAACCTCACAATTTAAACCTATGCTCTCTTAGCAAGATACATAAATTAACCCGGTGTTATCTCAATTTGATTTCTATTTTTATTCACAAGGGCAGATGATAGTAGATGTTATCTACTAAACTAAACCGATGTGATGGTTTGTATTTATTAACAAAGAAACTGTTAGTAAATATAAGACCTGTAGTAGGCGAAGAAATCATAATTTTAGGGAGAAAATCCTTGAATCTTTCTGTGATTTTGTTTCCCCAAACCTAACTGCCTCTTCCTTATATTTTTTTTTTATTATTATTATTGGAGATAGGGATGGTGGCTAGATGGTGCGGGAGAGGGAGGCGATTCAGGTATATGGGCGTGGCTGTTTTATTTCGTGGTGGAGGTCAGACCAGTTCACAGCTCTGGTTATCATGGCTCAGAGGGGAGGATCATGGGTTGTTATGGTTGTTGTTGGTAGGTTGATTGGGTATTGGTCGGTTCGGTGGTTGTGTTACTGTGGGTTTGGAGGAGTTTTGGGTCAATTGGGAGAGAAGGCTAGGCTTGTCGATTTGGATGTCGAGGAGCTATTGGTTTCGCGTGGTGGCTAGTTCGGCTATGTTGTGGGACAGCTGGGTTGGTTCGAGTGGTGGCTGGTATGTATCATTGGCTGAGGTCGGTGCTGTCATGGGCGTGGGCTTGGACGGAGTGGCAACCGTGGGTATTTGTGGGTGGTTGGGGTTACTGTCGTGGGTATCCGTGGAGAAGGAGACGACAGTAATGGGTTTTATTTGGGTGATTTGTTGGTTGGGTATGTGTGGTCAAAAGGGAGACTTGATGGTTGTGGGTGAAAGAGAGGTTGGTGGTGGTGGCAGGTTTGGTGGTGGATATTTAATGGTAAGAGAAAGGAGGGTGGCTAGGCAGTAAAGGTTAGGGTCAGTTCTTGGCTGTGAGAAGGAGACGAGAGGGCTATTGTTGGCTGTTGTCCTGGTGTTTTGTTGGTTTTTGAAAGCGAAGGAGTGTGGGTTGCTGGTATTTGTGGGTGGTTGTTAATGAAGGCTTGCAAATTTTGTTCATGTGCTGGTGTTTGATTGTCCTGTGTTTTACTGGTGTTTGGCTCCCCTTTTCTTGCAAGATTTATTCACATAAAACTGAAGCTCATCAAGCATATAATATGTTGACAGATCGATGCGACAAGACATCAACTGCAACGTATAAATGCAACTAAATGAATAAATTACCTGGAAATACTAAATTATGGACCTAGTTTTTCATTTTCTAAAGCAATTGTTTCACTTGGCGTGAGAGTCATCCCTGGGGAACAATCACATTCAATATCTTCCCCTTCTTTTTACACTCTACTCTCTCTCTCTCTCTCTCTCTCTTGGTACCTTTGTTCCCAACAATGCAGCAACACTTGCATGTGTGTTCAGTGCTAAAAGGGCCTCTCTCCCCTCCAACAGCCATAGCCCATTTGTCTAGTAGCTGGCCTTAATTTTAGTTGCAATTTTCGTTTTATTCTGATTACCATATCGAGTTTATTCATTATTTGGACCGACAAGTATAAATGTATACATTGTTCAATAGCACTGCCTGCTCGTTTAAGATCTAAATTAGTTAAATTCAGAAGAAAAAAAAGAAGTAAAAAGGAGTCCTAAGAAGTTCGAGTTCTCTCTTGCATATTATAGAAATGAAAAGAAAGGAACCACAACACACCGGATAAAAGAAATTGTCACAAACATTACTCATTGCGAATATGAACTTGGCAAACAAATATCATTATTGATATCACAAATGCATTTTGGACGTCAACATCCATACATTGAGCCTTTAAATAGAAAAAAAAAAATTAATGTCACACAACAATCCAAGAAAATAAAGAAAAGTACAATAAAATGGTCAAGCAACTACCAAGGTCATGAAAAATTAAAAAAAAAATAAAGACACATAGCAAAGGTAATGGAATAGCCCCAACATTGACACAAATTACCAATCCAAGTCACAAGAAGCAGTCTCGAAATTTTTTAATGAAGACATTTGCACTTTCACTGGAGAGCATGAGATCCTTAACGTATGATGCTTCAGCTTGAATATTCCTACCTTAAACCGAATTCTTGCCTTGATTCTGACATCCATTCCAATGTTTCCTGCCTTTTTTTGAACCCTCAAGTCTCTGGACAAAGCCCCTGACAATGCCGCGTCACGAGCCACGAGTGTAGCATCTAGTCGAGTCACGTTTCTACGGGGTTGATGGAATGGCTCGAGGGTGTTGAACGCGATGGTTTGACCATCATATGCCACGGACACTTCGATTGGATCATAGTATACGGACATCCTGCCATTAGGATTATGAGCTTTTATGAGAAGATCAAACGTGGCATTGAGGTGGTTGTTCTTGAGGTTGAAATTGTGGACTGACGCGCTATCAATCCTGTAAACAAGCTGTTTGGGCTTGATTATTAGCCAAGTGATGAGGACTGCTAAACCAAAAAGAACAATTAAAGCCAGTATGACTACAACTATGATTCGAACAAGTTTCGAGGCTGGTGACGGGGCTGCTGGTGGCGGCGGGGCTGAGTTTGCCATTTTGAGAGGATCAGGTTTTGTTGTGTTCAAATCGTACGCGAATGTTGTTGTTTTATAGAGGATGAGTAGGTGGAGAATGTTGTGCTCAACAAGCAACACTACTAGCTTTGGCATGGAAGGACTTGCTAGCTGCTGCAACTATTGAACTAAAAAGATTATCTCAGAATATTTAGGCTTTGCCCTTTTTCATTGTCATCACAGCACTTTTTTTCCTCTTTAAGATTTCTTGAACGTAACTCAAAACATCTGAGGGGTTGATCCGGTTCCAATATTGTTCTTTTCTTCAGATTGAATGCTGTAAGATTCATCTCTAAATATATATACAACAGGTAGGGCACTTTGCACCAGGCTGTGTAGGCTGCTTTATGCATCGTCTACTGCATATGAATATGCTAAGAAAGAGAATATGCCAGAGAGACAAACTATCCATCGATGAGTTTCAATATTCAATATTCACTTTACCTGTTGTTATATATATATATATATATATATATATATGGACAGAGAAAAGTTCTGGACTAGATCATCCAAGATGATGGTAATTTGACCAGACTCATGCCACTTTGGAAGATCTTGCTAGAGACTAATTCCCATAAAATATTGAAAAAGGATATTTAACATATTATAGGCTACAGTAGGGCCAAGCTAGAAATTTAGAGATTGAGAGGAGGATCTGTATATGTACTCTCGAAAATAAACTCAGTTAATTAACTAAATCATCAAAACCAATCACAATTCATTACCATTACTTAACAGAACATGAGCATATGAAAATTAATCCAAGGAATTTACTGTTCAATTCCTAGTTGTTCCGGGTTCTTTGCTTCACCTCCAAGGTATTCCGACCACTGGAGACTGGACAGAAGAACATTAATTATTATACATGTTTCAAGGCCTCAGCTTCCCTTGTTATGTGCCTAAATTTGAGTAGATTTTTCAAGGCCTCAGCTTCTCCTAGATGACATTTTTCATGGCTAACTTAATTAAAATGTGATTTAGGTCCGTTTGTTTTGGGAAACATCTACTTAAATTATTTTTTAATTTTTGGCTTGAAAAATATTTCTTAATAATAGTGGGGTGAATGTGGCATTAGTGAAAAATAATGTAATGGTGGTGAAAGAAAAGATGGTGGAGGTGGTGGTGAAATGATAATAGCAGTGTTTGATATAGTTTGATCATATTGTAAATAAATTAATATTTATAAAATATTTTAGAAAGTTTTATTAGTTGTTGAAAGTATTTTCTAACAAATAAATTAAATTTAAAGATTAATTATAAAATTATATTTTTTATTGTCTAGTTTTCTTGTAAAATATTTTACAAAAATAAACATGGAAAAATCTAGAAAATATTTTTCTATAAAATATTTTATGCAAAACAAACATATTCTTCAAAAAAAAAAAACTAAAATCTATCCTAAGAATTATTTATAAGTTTTATGAAAATTACAATTTCATCGCTGCCATTTATTGCAATTGAAAGTTGACAATGTTCCCTTTTGCTCTTCCTCCAACCACTGAAGAAAGCTTCTCCATTCGGACCATCAACTTTTGTTTTCTGCAATGATTCTTGCCTTGCCTCGAAGAAATTCCGAAGCCAGCCTCCACACCATTTTCTACAGGGCAAATTAAGAGCATAATAGTCTCTTCCAACCTTTGGATTTAGTACATATGCAATATTACAGTAAACAATTAACAAAAAAAAAACCCTAAAAGAGAACCATATTTTATTATAATCTATTTACAAAATACTATTCATTAGAATATTATTTTATATATATAATTTATATTTTTTATCTCAATTTTATATTTTAATTTTATATCTATTGAGAATTGAATTTTATAATTTTTTTATATAAGATTACCCCAGTTTCATGACCAGATCATTGATTTGACAGATTAACTTAGTTGACTCGAGTTTTTTTTTCATTATCTGATTGATTTTTTTTTCAATTTCATCCTTTAACGTTGAGTTAATTAAGAATTAAGCTTTGTGATTTGTTTTAATTTTCTTTCAATGAAGTTATTTTCGTCTTATAACTCAGGTCAGGAGTTTGGTAATTTAACTCAGGTTGACTAAATGTTTTTAATTAATTTTTTAATTTCAATTCATTTCTTCAACATTAGATTTGTTGGGAATTGGATTTCAAATATTTTTTCAGTTTAATTTTTAAGAGGTCATCTCAGTCTTATGGTCCAAACCGCAAGTTTTGACGGGTTGACTCAAGTTTTTTTTAATTTTTTTTTTCAATTATATTCCTCAACATTGGGTTGATTAAAGATTAAGTTTCATGATTTACTTAAGTTTTCTTTCTATGAGGTTATTCATATCCAATGACTTGGATCACGAGTATGTCAAGTTAACTCCAGTTTACTCGAGTTCTTTATTTGTGTTCTTTTTTTATTGATTTTTCTTTTAATTTTGTTCTTCAACTTTAAGTTTATTGATTATTGAACTTTATAATTTTTTTCAGTTTACTTTTTATGAAATTATCTCAATCTTATGACCCGAACCACAAGTTTGATAGGTTAACTTGGTTGGCATGAGTTTATTTTTCTCATTGTAATAATTTTTTTTCCTTAATTTCATCCTTCAACATTAGGTTGATTGGAAATTAGGCTTAATGATTTATTCTAGCTTGTTTTTTTATGAGGTTATTCATGTTTCATGACTCAAGTCACGAACTTGGCAAGTTAACCTGGATTAACTTGATTTTTTTTTTTGTGTTTTTTTAATTGATTTTATTTTCAATTTCATCTTTCAACCCAGATTTGACTGAGAATTAGATTTCATAATCTGTTTCATTTTTTTCTCTATTAGGCTATCTTGGTCTTATGACTCGAGTCGTGAGTTTGGCAAGTCAACCTGAATTGACCCAAGTTATTTATTTTAATTTGATTTTTTTAATTTCATCATTCAATATTGAGTTTATTGAAGATTAACTTCATAATTTATTTTGATTTATTTTTTTTGAGGCTATCATGGTCTCATGACTTGACATGCATATTAGTAAGTTAACCTGGATTGATCCAAATTCATCTATTATATTGTCATCTCAATATTTTTTTAAAAAAATTATTTTAAATATTTATTATAAATCAAAATATATTTTTATTGGTTATTTAAATTGTTTTTAAACTTGTCAAGTTAATTGAGTTGCATAATGTAAATCTCACGCAACTTAAATTATTTTCTACAAGAGAAAACATAACCAATGCCTATGTATATTGTTTTACATTAAAAATAAATAAATTCGACTCGTTGTGTAATGCAACTAATTATCTAGTTCATCACAATTCTTGATTGATTCTTGTCCTCGAATGGGCATTAATGCTATCTTGTAGTACTCTGGTTTAAGTTTTAATCACAACCATATTAGGTCATGTTCTAACTTGACGGAAATTAATTTTCTTTGTACCTGTAATTAACAAAATGCTCAACATAATATTGATTTTGAATAAAGAATTTAATTGGACTCTATCTGAATATCCTGTGGGATGCTGGGTTATTAATTTTTTGTTAACTAAATGTGATTATTTAGTCCTGGAGGTTTGATAGACTTTATGTCAGAGAATAGGGTTTTTCACATGCTTGTGTCATGATTCAGATTATTTTTTTCAAGTTTTTAAAAAATATAAATACGTTATGAAATTAAAATTTTGATGCATATCTACCGGAATACTTTTAAATATACTTAAATAATAACATATTAAATGATATATTAGATAATATATTTTTTATAATAAAAAAATATTAAATTAATAGTATATTGAATTGGTACAAACCAATCATAATTAATTTATAAAACCCATAATTTAGAGTATGATCATGATAAAATTATGTAAAGCCCAGTTATAATGAACAAATTATTGAAGCCTGAACATGGAAAAAACAATTTTTTCTGGGAAAAACAATTTTTTCTTAATAAAACACCCAATAAAGTGATTTGAAGAAACTTATAGTGATGGCCGGTCTAACAACATAAGCCAAGCCAAATTTTTCCAAACATTAGAAGAAAAATGTTCACGCAACACTGGGATTTGTAAAGAAGTTAAAAAATTTGAGACTCAAGATATTAAGTCAACTGAGTTTAATAAATTTAATTAATTTAATAATATAAAAAAGATAATTCTAATTTAATATATAAAAAAATAAACAAATCCGAGTAAATTTTCTAAATCTAAGTTAATATTTCAAAATCACAATCCGTAAAATCTCAAACTTGAGCTAGATTAAAAAGTTCAACTCTCAACCAATTTAATATTAAAGAATTAAAAAAAATAATCTAAAATACATGTCAAAACAAAAAATATAGCAATAAAAAAAATAAGAATCAAACTTGATAAAAAAAATAAAAAATAAAAAAATTCAATTTTAGAAATTATCTCAAATAAAAAATAGTAATTAGAATAATGAAAATCAAATCTGAGAGATGAGAAAATTGAAAGATAATAAAATTTAAAATAATTTTTAATTTGAAATATCTTTTTAAAATAAAAAATTTATAATTAAAAAATAAAAATTAAATTTGAAGAGAAAAAAATAAAAGGTTGCTATGAATATTTTTAAGGACAGTACGCAAATTGAAGTGGAGGAGATAGGAAAAAAAAAAAAGGAGGAAAACGAGTTGATACCAAACCAAACAGAATCATCATGCATGCACCACTTAGGAAGGTTCGCCCTGCCAAGATGATTGGAAAACACCAAGGAAGGTAATTATTTGCCACTTTAAATCGTTACGCACAACAGTTTTAGACAATAGAAAGGCTTACACATTAGCATGTGCAACAACTTTTTTTTAATCATTATTGATATTAATTAAAAAAGCAAATTGTCCCTAAGGCCAGATAATTTTAACTAAAAAACCAATGTGAGATTATGAATATGCTCCCGAAGTTATTTACTCAATTGAATTTAATAAATTTAATTAATTTAATTATATAAAAAAAATAATCCCAATTTAATAATATAAAAAAATAAACAAACCCGAGTAAATCTTCTAAATCTAAGTTAATATTCCAAAATCACAATTCGTGAAATCTCAAACTCGGGTTAGATTAATAAGCTCAACTCTCAACCAATTTAATATTAAAGGATAAAAAAATTAATTTAAAATGCTTATCAAAACAAAAAATATAGTAATAAAAAAAATAAAAATCAAATTTGATAAAAAAAGAGAGAGAGAGAATGAAAAAGAAAAAAAAAATCAATTTTAGAAGTTATGTCAAATAAAAAAATAGTAATCAGAATAATAGAAACTAAATTTGAAAGATGAAAAAATTGAAAAATAATAAAATTAAAAATATTTTTTAATTTGAAATATTTTTTTTTGAATAAGAAAATTATAATTAAAAAATAAAAATTAAATCTGAAGAGAAAAAAATAAAAAGGCTGCTATGAATTTTTTTTAAGGACAATACGCAAATTAAAATGAAGAAGATAGGGAAAAAAAAAATGAGCTGGTATCAAACCAAACAGAATCACCATGCATGCGGAGGTTGGCCCTGCCAAGATGATTGGAAAACACCAAGGAAAGATCGTTACGCACAACAGTTTTAGACAATAGAAAGGCATACACATTAGCATGTGCAACAACCTTTTTTAAATCATTATTGATATTAATTAAAAAACCAAATTGTCCCTAAGGCCAAATAATTTTAACTAAAAAACCAATGCGAGATTATGAATAAGCTCTCTAAGTCAATTTTTCTTTTCTTTTTTTTTTAAAAAAAAGAAATAGAGTAATTACACCATACCTTGAAAAGTTAAATATTTTTTTTATATAAAAAAAAAACTAATCCCAAGTTAAGTTTTATTTCACTTTTAAAAGTAATTTAGTAATTTAACTATGTAAAAAGATAATAATAACTTTGAACAATTCAAAAATATCAAATTTACAGTAATTGAAAGAGGTTAAGCATTGTAAATATATTGTTTTAATCCACAATAATTGACAAAGACTAATCTTCTATACTTAAGTTAATGTTTTAAATTTATAATTTGTAAAACCATAGATTCAAGTTCGGTTAAGGAACTCTATTCTCAATTAATTTAATATTAAAAGATGAAATAAAAAAAATTTTAATTATAAAAAGTTATTTAAGCAAAAAATAGCAATAAAAAAATTGATTATCAAATATGAAAGAAAAAATATAGAGGGTAAAATTGAGAAAAAAAATCAAAATAAAAAACTATCTCAAATATGATAAACTAAAGAATTAAAAGATGATAAAATTAAAAAACATTTTAATTTTAGAAATTAATTAAAATAAAACAAATAAGAGTGAAAAAAAATGAAGGAACCAAATCCAAAGAGAAAAGGCTTGAAAGGCTGAGGTGTGAATTTCTAAGAAGAGGGGAAAAAGAGGGAAAAAAAAAAAGATTAACAGCACAAAATTAAAAATCTTTGATTATATATGTCATTTAGAGAAGAAAAAGACGTCGAAAAGAATCGAATGTCATTATAGAATAATGGTTTCAACTATAGGCCTGTGTTTTAAAAATATATTTAAAAAAAAATTATTTTTTTATTATTTTTAAATTAATATATTTTTAGTATTTTTAAATTATTTTGATGTACTAATATTAAAAATAATTTTTAAAAAATAAAAAAATTATAACCATATATTTAAAAAAAACAAAAAAAATAACCAAAATAATCGAATCGTGAAAAAAATTGATTAAACCGATTAAAATTTTAAAAAACCCGACCAGTTTGGTTTTATAAACTTCAAACTGAAAAAACTAAACCGAACCCAAATTGGATAAAAACCAAACCAAAACCGAGTCAATCGAAAAAATCAAGCCAATCGGTTTGAACCAGTTTTTGTTCTAAAATACTGAATTGAAATCGGTCGGTTTGAACCGGTTTCGGTTTTTTTAAAAAAAATTTGGTTTGATTATTTTTTTATAAAAACTGAACCGAATAAAAAATAATCACCCATAATAAATTATAATTGAAAATGAAAAAAAAAAGAAGATAATGCTAACAATTTGGGGAGGAATGGAATTTAGTAATTGCAATTTTATAAATTGTTGTGAGTATTTCATGAAGCATTTGAATGATTTCTTGAAATAAAAGATACGTGGAGGGTATATATTTATCTTGAGAATACATAAATTTACTCTAGAGTTATTTTATGTTTTTAATTAAATATATTTTTGTTTTTTTATATAAAAAAAAACTAACCAAATGCATCTAATCTAAGAGCCTGTATACATTATTAATTGATAATGTGCTTAATTATATATCCAATAAATTTTATTTATTTAGATTTAACAAAAGCATCTACCCTTATTCCATAATGGGTTAATTATTCATTCACACTCAAATTTCGTCTTACCTTACCATTTGAATAATTAAACCATGTCCACGTGGCAAACCATAATACTTTCCCGCGATCACCAAAATATTCGAATTTACAGAAATTCCAAGCTCCCTGCGCCTTTATAAAATAAAAAATAATTACAACACCAGAGAATCACCGGGGCGTCTAGAAGATTCTTACTCTGGCACAAGACACGTGATACAACGCGCTATGAGTCGACTGGTTTTGATGTTTCGTCTGTTTATGCATGATTAGCCCGTAAGATGGGTTTACGACTCCATTCGTCCTTGTACTCCTACAAAATGTTCAATATAGTTCTTTTATCGTAAAAAGGAGTTTATTGAATCCTCTCTATTTTATAATGGGTTCATAATGAATAATAGCTAGACTGTAGTTGCGGACACGATCCAGAAGCAGACCAGGAAAAGAGCCTGGATCACTAAGTTATTCCGGAGATTACCAGGTTAATTATTTTTATTAAAATGATATTAAAAACAAAGATTAAAAACTTTGTTGATTTTGAAGTCTTTCTTTTTAGAAAATGTAAGCAGGCAAGAGTCCAAGGGACTCGTGCCGCACAACTCTGCTAGTCGCTATTCAATGTGGACGCTGTTACAAGTAAAGGGATGAGATTTGCTTGTAACAAGGACTTATTCAACTATTTTTATGGTCGGGGTACTTAATTAAATATGCTATAATAGTATAGGGATGAACAAGGTCGTGAACATGTTTTAAAAAATAACAAAATTATTTGGCTATTGGGTATTGGAGATTAGCGTTTATTGGCGTTGTTTTATAGTATTTTTGGATTATTGTATTACACACAAGTTGTGGAACTCTTATCGACTTTGCATTTATGCCCTTGTTTTGCATGCTTTATTCGAGAAACCAGAAAAGGATGTTGATTCCGAAGTCTTTTTTTCAAGTACTTATTTTGGTTTTGCTTGAACTTTTGCTCCATGCCAGTGGTTTTTTCTTAACAATTTTTTGTTCTCAAGCAATTGTTATACACACACACACACACACACAAAATATATATTTTTTAAATGCATCAGAGCATTTTTTTTTAATGCGCAAGTTCATGGTGTTTTTTTAATGAGCAAGTTCATGGTGTTTTTTTCATTTTTCTTTTATATTATTATTATTATTATTATTATTATTTACCTCTAATTAAAACTGTGTGAAAAACAATACTATGCAAGTCAATAGTATTTTTCTCATTTTCCCTTATATATATATATATATATATATATATATATATAGATATACACACACGCGCGCCTTTTATTTTGATTATAATTATTGTTTTTTGTTTTTTTACATGTTTTTTTTCTCATGATTGACTTTTTTTAAAGCAATTGTATGTTTTTTTTTAAATTATTTTTGTTGATTTTTTTTTTTAATATTGAATGGATTGGAAATTTAACTCTGCCATTTAAAAAATAAACATTATGGATTGCTATAATGTTTCCTTGTATGATTTATTTTTCTTTTTTTTTCATGATTTTTTTTTTCAAAATGGTCATTTTCAGGGTTTTTTTTTCATATTAATCTAGTTGAGAATTTAACTTTGTAATTTTTTATATAAAAAAAATAGTGGATTACTACAGTATCCCCCCCCACATGGTTTTTGTTTTGGTACAATATTTCTCCACATGTTTTTTTTTAAATTATCTTTGTTCATTTTTTTTTTAATATTGAGCTGGTTGATAATTTAGCTTTAGCTTTCCCCGCATGTTTTTTTCTTTATTTTATTGATTTATTTTTTCCCTAAAATTATCTTCTTCTTTTTTGTAATTTTTTCAGAATTGTTTTTATCGATCTTATTTTTTTAATAAGAAGCTGATTGAGAATTTAGCTCTGTAGCTTTTTTTAAAAAAAAAACATTGTGGATTGCTATAGTGTTTCCCTACATGGTTTTTTTTTCCTTTTTTTTTTTTTTTCAGAATTGTCTTTATCGATTTTATTTTTTTCATATTAAGCTGGTTAAGAATTTAGCTTTTTAGTTTTTTTCTTTAAAACACTACGAATTGCTACAATGTTTCCCTACATAATTTTTTCTTACTATAGTGTTTCCCCACATGTTTTTTTATCGATTTTTTTTCTAAAATAGTCTTTGTCAAATTTATTTTTTTCATACTAAACTAGTTGAGAATTTATCTTTATAATTTTTTTCTTTAAAATATCATTAATTACTAAAATATTTCTCCATATTGGACAACCTTTATATCATTGAAGCACCATAAGTTTTATCAATCAAAAGTGCTGGTTGGAGTTACTTTTGGGGTAAATGCACCTTATATCGAGAATCTTATTTATTTACAATTAATGTAGGATTGAAACTTGACAACGATAAAATTTAAAAAATTATATGCCATGGATAATATTGTTGTTGCTTCTTTGATTTTATTGTAAATAATTTTACATGAAAGTAAAAACTAAAAACAATGTACTAAATTTAATAATTTTTTATTATTCAATATGTAAAATGTCAGGTTAATTTTATTTACACATGCAAAAAACTTGTATTCACCTTCTTTTATTGCCAATAATTCTCATATGATAGGATCATTATTAGTATATTGGATTTTAATTATGATGTGAACCTCGTGAGTACTTAGTCACATAATTCACATACAAATGATATAATTCTTGAAAAACCGTGAAATTAGGTTGGGAAATGTGACACATAGATTACCTTTAATCTAAGCATCAATATTATTGGAATATGAAACCCTCATTCAACAAATAACAATTCGCAAACGAGAACTATATGACGACACCACGAAGATATTTGTTTTTTGATAAATCGATTTAGTTTGTTAGTGAACCATAATAAGAGAGAAGATCCACCATCACATGCTTATAAAAAGAGATGTGGCAATTTAAATTGTTATTAAACAAAAATATAAAAATTAATATTTAGAATATATAGGTGTTTTTACATGTGTAATAAAAAAAGTTAAACCATAGAATACTCAAGATATGGACTTGTATAAGTCTCACTAACAATCAGACCCAAACCTTTAATTAAACAAATCTAAAAATACTAATAATCAAGCTAAAACATTTAAAAATCAAAATCAAAATAAAGGCCTGAAGCATGCCATCACAGATAACAAGGAAAATAGTATATAAAAAAAATCTTATTTCCTATCCTAAATAGTTCTCTTGGTTGAATAATCCTTCCTGGTAGCTTTAGGATCAGCTGCTGACTTTAGAAATTTCAAATAAATTAGGAGAATTAATTCCGACTTGGAGATCTTTGTTGTCACCTCTAGATTTTTCTTGTAGAGCTTGGTTTCCTTGCTTTACTTGGACAAGAATAACAATTATTTTCTTCGTAGTTGCTGACTTTATTATTTTTCTTTCTAGACTAGGAGAATCATTAAATAATCCTTTCTATTTTAGAAAACAAATTTGCCACCCCTTAGTTTCCTTGGTGGACTAAGAAACTTTTTTCTTTTAAATGCTAAGAATCCTCTTCCATTAAAGATTTGATCTGACTGAATTTATCTTATATAAAAAGAAGAATAATTGCTGACTTTTAATTTCTATAATATTAGGATCTTGCTTAAACAAGATCGTCATAGGGCTAGACACATCAGGTCCATGTTGCATATGAATTGGACTCCTCTTACACTTAAATTAGATGAATCAAAGGCTGTTTTATAAGTTATATTTGAAGTAAGATGATTTTTATACTGATATAACTTTATGACCTAATTAGTAAACACTATTAGTTAGAGTTGCCTTTTGAGTAATTGGATCTTACATGGACATTGAGAATCATATTAATTTACAATTCATTTATTCTAGATAATAAAATTTTTTAAATAACTACATGATACTTAGACAATATTATTATTACTTATCCATATTTATAATAAATAACTGTATACAAAAGTAAAAAACCAAACACCATATACTAGTTGCAAATAATTTTTATGAAACATAATTAATCCTGTATTTTTGTTGTATGTAAAAGCTAGAAAAATAGCAAGTCAAAAAAGGGTCGAAATAAGATGACTTTTATACTATTATAACATCACAAGTTCATCAATTAAAGTTCTAGTTGGAGTTATATTTGAGTAATTTGACCTTACATATATTAAGAATTTTATTGATTTATAACTAATATATGATCAAAACACAAAAACAATAAAATTTAAATAATTACATGACATATAATATTATTGTTGTTTATTAGTTTTCATGATGTATAACTGTACACTTGAGTAAAGAAAAACACTATATATGAAATTGGATAGCTATTCTAAGATTGTTAAACACATCACACTATTCTTATTTTACACAAGTAAGGAATTTTATGTTATTACATGACATGAAATACTCCTATGTTTAATTTTTTAGGCAATGTTTGGAAACATGGTTTTTTTAAAAATTTAAAATTTATTTTTGTTTAAAATTTATTTTTTTATACTTTAAAATTATTTTAATATATTAATATAAAAAATAATTTCTAAAATATAAAAAATATTATTTTTATATATTTTCAAACAAAAAATAATTTAAACTACAACTAATATCATACTCTCAAACCAAACCGCTAGTAATTCCCAACCTCTTTCTCATATGATGGGATGAAATTGAAAAGCAAGAGGCCAGCGACACGGCTACAGCCATCATGCCTGGGATTTACTTTTCCAACCTCACACACGTACAATAAAAGATTATTAAAAAAAAAAGATTATTCATGTAATTAATTTTATGTGGTCAATCTTGAGACCTTGGATTTGAAAGCATTTTTTAGATATAGCATATATTAAAATTCAACTACTTGCGCAGATAACACATCATTGTTCTTCACCTGCTCGTTGCCACAAACTATATAATAAATGGATTGCGTCTCTAAATATACATCAATGATTTAACTTTAGTGTGAGAGATTTTACACCGAGGTGCATTTCATGGATATAAACGAGAAGCTTTTATATTGAAGGGTCCAAAGTATACAATATCAAAACTCCAAGGCCCATTTAAAAATTAAAAACAAAAGCAATCTCCATATGGTAAAAGAGAGCAAAAATAAAAATAAAATAAACACTCAATTAAGATAATTTAAGGTGGTCTTACGTGTCTCTCTCGCCCCTATTGTCTCTCTCTCCTCTTCCTCCTCTCTAATCCTCTGTTACTTTCAAAACAAACCCTAATTTTTCTTTCATATTTCAGAAATAAATCCAAATAAAAAAAAATAACATGCGTATTTGTTGATGCTATTGAAATCTAAAGAAACCCAAAAAGAGAGTGCCTAGTGCCTTTGATTTTTTATATCTCAATCATTATGGCAAACGGTACGGATGCCAAGGATGCGGCAGTGGCAAAGGTCCGACCAGGTCACAAACGAGAGTTTGAGTTTGCATTCAGGGCCCATTCTGAGATCTGTGGGTCTCTGGGCCGAACCCGGTCCTCTCGGGTCTCCTCTTCTCCAGGCAACAATGGAAGTAACGGTAACAACAGTAAGAAGTTGAAGTCTTCTGGCAGGAAAAAAGGTGGTCTGTTAGAAAAAGGTGAGGAGGTTGCTGTTATTGATTTGGAGGAGGCAAGGGTTGAAATCTTGGCTCCCTTATTGAACAACAATGGTGATGGGGAGATTGTGGAAGTGAAGGAATTTGAAGAAGCAAAGAATAAGGAAGTTGAATGTGAAGAAAAGAATAATGGGCCGGTGCCGGTATTGATGGATGGGGTCATGGCGGAAAGTGGGATTATAGAAAATAAGGGTGGTGGTGAAGTAAAGGAGGGTGATAAGGTTCATGCATGTGAGGAAGGGTCTAGTGGGTTAGTTTTGATTGATGAAGATTCAAAGGCGACGGTGAATAGGGTCTTAGAGAGCAAGAGTGGTTGTGAATTGAAGAAGGATGATGCTCGCGAGGAAGGGACTTGTGGGTTGTCCTCGGTTTCGGTTAAAAATGACGAGGGAGGATATGTTAATGCGTCATTCCAGCCAGTTGTAGTTAATGGTGATAGTAAATGTAAGGTGGAAGAAGAAAAACCTCTTAGGAGGTTTACCAGGTCAGCATTGAAGCCGAAGATAGAGCCTTTGGATATATCCTCCTCTGACGGGGTTAAAGTTGATGACACAGGCAGTTCATCTGTTGCTGCTATGACGACCACACCTACGAAGATGTTTGCCATTGATGGATTGAAGAAGTTCCCAACAAAGTTGAAGGATCTTCTTGATTCAGGCATACTCGAGGGACAAAAGGTGAAGTATTTGCGAGGTCCCAAGGTATGACGTAGCATGCCAATATAATTTAGATGAACACCGGAGTTGTTTCTATTGTCTCAGCCTTTAGTTATGTTAAATGTTAATTGTAGGTAAGATGTCCTGGAGAGAAGGGGTTGCATGGGGTAGTCAGGGAATCGGGAATTTTGTGTTTCTGCGATGATTGCAAAGGAAAGGAAGTGAGTATTTTGTGTACTTTTGAAATGTCAACTATCTTTTTTGTTCAATTTTTTAGTCCGATCTTGGTTATTAGCTTGAATTATTGAGCGCCTTTTGTTTTTAATTGTCAATATAGGTTGTTACTCCTACTATTTTTGAGCTGCATGCGGGCAGTGCAAATAAACGTCCACCAGAGTATATTTTCCTGGAGAATGGAAATACACTCCGAGATGTAATGAATGCATGCAAGAATTCTTCGTTGGATATATTGGATGAAGCTATTCGGCTTTCTATTGGCTTTACACCTTCCAAGAAATCTAATTTCTGTCTGAGCTGCAGAGGTTTCCTTCTCATCGTATTGGATGTCATTTAATTTTGTTCTGTATAAATATTCTTGACTGTTTTGGTTTGGACATTTTTTATGGATTACAGGGTCAATTACAGGGGCTGGCACCAGGAAATCAAAGGTATTGTGCTGTCAGTGCTTGGAATTGAAAGATTCACAAGCTATATCAGCACCAGAAACAGATACAAAAGAAAGGTATGCTTTTCAGTAAATGATGTTAATATGATATTTAGAACATCTTTTGTTTTAATAAATGGTCTGCTTGTTTTGTTGTCACCGTCTATTTATCTAGGTCCAATACCTGTTGTTTGTTTACATGTTTTTTCCAGCATGGATAGTGGAGCATGCAATTAATGAAATGTGATGTGTCTCATAGAACTCCCTGTTTCTATTGGATAAATTATTTTTCAGGTTATCAAATATCAATAATGATTGTGCGCGCTTTAGACTGTTGCGATTGGTAGTGACATTTTACAAGCTGTGAAACCCATTGAATTTTTTTGCAACACATTATTCATGTAACTTTGGTACTTCTTGTACTGTGGAACTTGTCCTGCCATCAAAGATAAAGATGAATTCACCTTTCATTAAATTAATTAACAGCAAATGTTTTTGTGGATTCTTGTTATTGGTAGATACTAGATCATAAAGGTGTCAAATTTGTTTTGATTTTCCATTTTAGGACACTGATCTTTAGCTGGGTTTTAATGCAAAGTTTAGCTGCATGTGCAATCTGTAATTTGACACCATACACCCATGTGCATGCTAGATACCAGTATTGTGTGGACATCCGACTACTGATATTTCAAAAACTATTATTTTTGGTTAATGATGAAATAGATTGCAGCCTCCTTTACTGTGCCCATCCTTTTCTCAATATTTGTTACAGTCTTGATGTTTTTACTTGGTGTTATTTCAGAACACCAAGACCACCTCCAGTTCCAGAGTCATCTAGCGCTTTGTTGAAGTCTAGCCCATCACAGAGCAATAGTCAAGGGAGACTTACAAAAAAGTTAGTAATCTACTTGTTTTTCTTTTTTTTTTGCTCCTTTCTTTTTTAGGTTTCTAAGTTCAGTATTTTAATTTGTTTGAGTTGTTTCTTATTTTTCATGTACTCTTTTAATTTTAATAGAGATATTCGAATGCATAAGCTAGTTTTTGAAGAAGAGGTCTTGCCAGATGGAACTGAAGTTGGATATTACTCTCAAGGAAAGGTGGTGCTACTATGATGACATGCTATAATTTGATAGATTTGATCTGTATGTTGTTTTCTAAGTATAAATGTGTTGGGCAGAAATTGCTGGTAGGCTACAAGAAGGGATTTGGGATTTTCTGTTCATGCTGCAATTCTGAGGTAACTTTTCTTCTGCTGATTTTTTGTTAGCCTGAGTAGTTATTTGGTCAGAGATCTAATTTTTTTGACATTTAATGAGTAGGTTAGCCCTTCTCAATTTGAAGCTCATGCTGGTTGGGCATCACGTCGAAAACCGTGAGTATTTATATGTTCAAACTTGGGTGGTCTTGAGCCTCTTGGCTCTTCATTATTGCTTGCAATGATGAGTAATATAAAAGTCCAAGCGTTAAGCTTTTTATTCCACATGACATGATTTTATTGCATTTCCAATGTTGATTAATGATTAAAGTTCAAGATTTAATTATTTAATTCCACATGGCATGGTTTTAATTAGGGGTGTTCATGGGTCAGGTTAGGTTGGGCTGATACGCATAATTGTATGCAACTCTACTTCTGATATTTTACAAATTGTAGACCCAACCCGTTCAAAATATCTTTGGACCCGAGCGGGTTGGATTTATCTGGCTGAGCTAAATTTTGTGAATATTATAGATATTTGCGGGTTGAGCATATAAATTCCCTTATTCATCGATGATTCTAAAGAAAATACACTTTCAAAAGCATATAATTATTTGTCTTTAATCACAATTGATATTGCAATGTGTTTTACAGTATCTGAAACATATAGTTAGCAGTAAACATAAAAAATGACATATTGAAACATGAGATGAAAAAATAATATATGTATATATTTTTTTGAGTATTAGGGTTACTCACTAACTAAATAGGTTATGTGGGTTGGGCGGTTTTTAAAAATCTCAACCCACATCCGACTTGTAATATCCATTTATTCGGTTTTTTGACCCATTATTATTTGTAATATCCACATCAACCAACTTTGACGGGTTGAGTCGGGTCAGATAATGCAAACATTACAGATGACTCGGTTTTTTTTTAACACCCTAGTTTTAATATCTGATTGCTGGTAGGAGGTTTTGGGAAATTTAGACAAATAACAAATTTTTTCTTTATCTCCTTTTCCTTTTGACTGAACTTTTGTTTGGACAGTTACCTACACATTTACACATCCAATGGCGTGTCTCTTCATGAATTAGCAATATCTCTATCAAAATGTCGGAGGCACTCTACCAAGGAGAATGATGACCTGTGCCAGATCTGTAGAGATGGTGGGAAACTATTGTGTTGTGATGCATGCCCAAGAGCTTTTCACCAAGGTGAACTTTTACTTGGAATATTGCTCTTATCGTTGATGTAATTAATTAAGATGAAGTGCACTATTTTGCTCTGGAACTGGTATCTCTGGAATAAGATAGGTGCGATGAGATTGGATTCTTAGAAAAGAGAAGTTACATCCTGAGAAAATAGACAAGGTAGAGCAGATACAGGACAGATGTAATTATCATGAAATAATGTAAAACTGGAAGTATTTGCTGTGGAGAGTGTCTAAACTTTTCATACGTAAGCAGGGGAGCTTAACACTCCGGATTGTATAAAATCATATAACAGTGCATTGATAGGTTAGATGTATGCTTTACTCTGTTGGCTCTTTATTGAGAAGCAGTTAGATGGATTTGGCTTCTTCGTTATATACTCCCAGATGGCTGCAATGTATAAGTTAAAAGCATTATGATGATACTGAGTTATTTAATATACTAAGAAATAAAAAGAGACAAGTGCTTTACTAACTCTTGAGTTGTCAAGGATACCTGTGTCTTTGTTTCTGAAACATTATAGATCATAATACTAATTGGATCTGGATACTGATCTCTGGTATGCAGTTTTAGTAGGCGGTCTTGGTCCTGTAACCACCTCATCCCCCTACTGATTATCCTATGCACTGGTTCTTGTAATCCTTTATATTAAGCTCCACACTGTGGAAGTTTGTCACTGTTAATGTTGTTTAATCAAGATGAAGATGAATCAATATATATCTACTGCAGACTTGTCCATTATGGATGCCATTAGATTAGAGTCAACCTGTATATTTTTTTATATCAGCATCTTTCAAATACCAACATAATTGTTTCTTGTGAAAACTTGCCCCTTAATTCTGGCCAATCAACATAACAAATGATTTCATGTATTTACATTGTCACAATTCCATCATAGATATTGGTAGACCTGCTATAACGCCCCTCACCTGATGAGTATGACTAATGTTGGCATTGGTCAACAACTATCACTTTCAACTATCACTCGATGTCAACTACCATCACTTTCTACTTTCACTACATAAAGAAAGAGATTCTATACTCTTTCAGCACCTGTGATTTTGGAGATTTGTTTGTTAAGTATGACGTTGGAGTGGCGTAGGTGGTATTTGCAGAGACTATGGTACCATGGGCCCAGAGTTGGTTAGAAGATTGGGAATCGGAAAAGACAAGGTGTCAGGAACTCATTGTTATGAGTAAAAAGCGAGAGCTTCTAGCCCTGGAAATTTGATGTTGTTGTTATTGTAAGCAAGAAAAGAGACAGAATATATGCCAAAATGTCACACACCTCACTTTTGCATGAAATATATTTTTGAAGGGCACTTGCTTCTAAACAAAGTGTGGGAGTACTCTTTCTCATTTGCACTGTATCATTATACCTACTTTCGTGCATAAATATATACACAATTTCTTGTGTCTGCATGCTCAGCCAAGCGTGCACACATGCATGTTTTCATCAAGCATCAATCTCAAACTAATCTGCAATTTGCACTGTATCATTATACCTACTTTCACACATAAATGTATACACAATTTCTTGTGTCTGCATGTTCAGGCAAGCATGTACACATGCATGTTTTCATCTAGCATCAATCTCATACTAATCTGCTGGTTCAGGCTGTATCTTGGAATGTGAATGAAAAACTAGGATTGTAAATATGGATTTCAGCTTTCTTTATTTGGTCAGCATGTGCAATCTACTTATAATTTGATTGATTACCACTCTTTGTTTGTGTATGATATTTAATTATGCCATGCAGAATGTCTTTCTCTACCTTCAATTCCTAAGGGTAAATGGTACTGCAAATATTGCCTGAATACTTTTGAGAAAGAAAAATTTGTGGAGCGGAATGCCAATGCAATAGCGGCTGGAAGGGTTGCAGGAACTGATCCAATAGAACAAATAACCAGGCGATGCATTCGTATTGTCAAAACTTTTGAGGCTGAAGTTGGCGGATGTGTTTTCTGCAGGTTGAGTTAATTGGTCCTACTATCTAGAATATGATTGAACTTTTTGTCTGTTTGTCTTGTTCTGTAAGAGTTTGGGTGTTTGGTCGCTATGTTTAGCACTGATCTGTGCAGTTCTCTCTCACTTTTTCCTGTTGTAATTTTTTAACATATTTTTAACCTTTGCAGAGGTCATGATTTTGAAAGAACTTTTGGTCCTCGCACTGTGATTATCTGCGATCAGGTATGTTCTGCAAATCAAATTGTACATGTAGTTTAAAAACAATTGGCCTCTACTTCTGTATTTTGTTATTTGTGTTTTTTATTTCAGGTTTGCACTAATATGTGCTTGATTTCTGCAGTGTGAGAAGGAGTTCCATGTTGGCTGCTTAAAGGAACATCAGATGCAAGATCTGAAGGCAATATGTGCTCTTATCACTCAAAACCAAGTTTTTATTCAATGAAAAAAATGCTGACTTGAATTGTTCAACAGGAGTTGCCAACGGGAAAGTGGTTCTGTTGCACTGGATGTGAAAGAATTCATTCTGCTTTGCAGAAATTGGTTATCCGTGGGGAAGAGAAGCTTCCTGATTCTTCCCTGAATTTTATAAAGAAGAAGCAAGAGGAAAGTGCCTCAGAGAGTGGTGGTGGTGGTGATATAAGATGGAGGCTTCTTAGTAAGAAAACAGATCCTTCTGATGTTACTGAATCCCTACTGTCTGAGGCTGTTGCCATTTTCCATGTGAGTCCTGTGTTGAGAATAATCCTGGATGTTCATAATTGTGCCAGAAACATTTTGCTCTTCACCGTGTTAACTTTCACATAACACTTTCCTTTATTTTTGTGGAATGCTGCTTAAGAAGGTCTACAACTGCAGTTGCAGTTTTAGTTCTGTTCAATTTTAAATACTCTTCTGTCCATTCCTTGTAATGAACAAGGAGGAAGCTTCGTTGCTACTAAGCACTAACTTTTCTTTCTTTTTTCCTGGACTTCAGGAGCGCTTTGCTCCAATAACTGTGGATAAGACCAAACGTAAACGTGATGACCATGACTTCATTCCTTCCATGGTTAAAGGGTAAGCAGTTCTGCATACTTTGTGGGTGCAAAAAGTACATGTGTATATATATATATATATATATTATACTCTTTTTTTGTTATCATGTAAAATGTTAGAACTCAATAGTGTCTTTCTGCATGGTTATTTATATTTGTGCCAAATCATTCTCGTGTGACTGACTAAGTTAATTGTTTTGGCAGCGGGGACATGAAAGGGCAGGATCTAGGTGGCATGTACTGTGCTGTATTGCTGGTTAAGTAAGAATCATCGATGAACCTTTCCTACATTATTTTGTAGAACATCTAATTTTACACACTGAGAAATTTTACATGCCATGCAGCCATGAGGTAGTGTCAGCGGCAGTCATGAGAATTTTTGGCCAGGAACTGGCTGAGCTGCCCATAGTTGCAACAAGTAGCAAATCGCAAGGACAGGTAATAGGCACTATCGACACTTTATTTTACCATAGATGTGTTGATGAACTTGTATTTTGTTTGTACCTTTGCAATTATAGCCCAATTAATTTTTATACAAGGAGAAAACTTTTCCGACTGAAAAAACATGTATTCTCTCTCAATCTGCAGGGTTATTTTCAGACATTGTTTACTTGTATTGAAAAGCTACTTGGGTTTCTCAATGTGAAGAATCTTGTACTTCCTGCAGCTGAAGAAGTTGAATCTATTTGGACAAACAAATTTGGGTTTAGCTCGATAACTCAAGAAGAGGTACGGGTGTGTTTATGCTTCATGCATGCATCCATGCCTGCGTGCGCACCCACCTTATGTATTATTTGACAAATGCTTGTATTGCTGTATTGCAGCTGATGGAATACAGGAAAAGTTATCAGATAATGGAGTTTCAAGGGTCACTAATGCTGCAAAAGCCGGTTCCCAAGTGCCGAGTTGCCGGTAAATCAGAAGGCGGTTGAATGTCAGGGCTTTTAGTTGATAACAACCATTTTTTTGACGGCCTTTCCCTTCTGTACAGGATCTTTATTAGGCATCTGTGTACAGTAAAAAATGACTTCAGATATTCTCATAGTTGGAGCAGCTCACAGGCTGTTATAATTCTTTTTGTAGAATTAAACAGAAAAAAAGAAAAAAAGAAAAAAGAGGGGGGATTTTAGAAAGTTGATTAGATATGCGGAAGTTGGAAGCAGCTTGCGTGTCCAAAATTTTGAAGTATCTAAAACTTGATTTCAGAAGCTGAAGCTGCCGTGTTTGTTGCGGTGCGGTATAAAAAACGCATTAAGGTAAAAAATTGAGTTTCAAATGGAGTTTTTATATATTTTTGTAATTGAATTTTATAAAATTATGTTTGTATTTATGTTTCAAATGTGTTTTAAAAAAAATTAAATTTTTTTATTTTAAATTAATATTTTTTTTGTGTTTTTAAATTATTTTAATATGCTAATATTAAAAATAATTTAAAAAAATAAAAAAATTAATATATTTATAAGTAAAAAATACTTTTTTATTTTTTAATGTGTATAAATTTTAATCATAATTTATATTTAAATTCAATTAATTATATTTAATTATATTTTTTGAAAACATGCTTTTTTAAAATTATAACTCCAAAAAATATTTGAAAAACAAACCCACACTTTGTTGCTTTCAGATAATTTTATTTCAACCTTTGTGTTAGGGCAACTGCGTTGCTAATTTGGCAGCCAGAGCTGTTAGGCTCTTATTGTCCATAATTTAGTGTCAGTTATCCTCCTTTTGCATAAAATTTAACATGAAATTACAGTCTCCCAGTTGTGAAGTACACATACATAAAAACATTAGTACTCCTAATGATTTTTCTCTCTCTTTCTTTTTATTTTTTTTCCATCTAATTTAACTATTCAGCATTAAATTGTATTAAATTTTTATTTTTTTATCTCATTTTTTAACATTTGATTAATTTTGAATTAGTCATTATAATTTATTTTGGTTTGTTTTCTATTAAATTATCACAATCTTAAACATACATTTTGATATTTTAGTTGTTTTTGATTTTATAAACATTTATTCTTATTATAATATAGTTAAATAAAAAAATATTTAAAAAACAACAAAATTATTAAAATAAATAGAGTTTTGGGTTGCATGTTTGGTAGATTAAGTTATGATGTTTGGGATAATTTAATATATTATCTTAATATTAAAAAAATTTATTTAAAGTAAAACCATAGTTATCAAATCCAATTTAGGGTTGACTCGACCAAGAGGCTAGGTCTCGGGTTGATGTAGGTCACCCCGAGTCAACCCGAAAAAATTAAAAAAAATATTTGAAGTTTTAATATTTCATATGAAAAAATTAAAAAATAATCCATGTGAACATAGGATATACATGTTGTAAATAATGAAGTTTAAAATATTATTTCAAAAGATTTTTTTATATCACATCGAAAAGATACTATGTTATTATTTTAAATTGAAATATTTAAACCAAAAGAATTTTATTATCTCACATTGAAAAAATATAACTTTTTTTTATTGTGAACATAGAGTATATATATTAAAATGCTTCAAATCCTATATTGAAAAAATAATTTTTTTCTTATAAACATACAATATATATACTAAAGGGTTTAAATTCTATATTAAAAAAATAAAATATACTTTTAGTATTTATATAGTGAACTTTGAAAATGATTAATAATTAATTAAAAAATATAAAAAGAGAGGTCTCTAGCTAGGAGAAAAAACACATTTGAAAAAAAAAAAGTCTCTACTAGGTTACCCGGGTTTGATTGTTTTTTTTTTCTTTTGCCGGTTTTTTACCTTACCCGGATTTGTCTAGTGATCGGGTACAAGATCAACCAATTGAGCTGGTTCAGGTTTAATAACTATGAGTAAAACTATATTTTTTTTCTAATTGTTCGAGTTGTCTTTGGATTTGTTAAGCCAATTGAATTACGCCAGAGTAACTTTCATTGGTAGATTTCAAGATGGACTCAATTTAATAACAATATAAAATAGTATTTTTTTTAATGAACAGCAACATAGTATCATCCAATAAATTAGTATATATACTAGTTTATTAACTGCTCTGTCATTGTAGCGTTGAAGAAAAAAAATGAGTATAGAAAAATAATATATAGGCAATCAAAAACTTTTTAACACTCTCATCAAACTTAATATAATGATTCAAGACTATTTTATTAACACGAGTTTTAAATTGAATGTGGTGGAGTTGTCATGACTTAACATTGTTCACAAAGTGGGTCCAAAAAACAAATCAACTTAATACTTATGGATAAAAATAAATAAATAATTTATATTAAAGGATGTAATTAAAAAAAATTAAAAAATAAGCAAAAACTTTTATTATGTGATAAAAAATACAAAAATCAATTTATTATCAACTCAATACTAAATAATAAAATTAAATAAAAATATTATATTAAATAATAAAATTAAAAAAAAGGGACAAAAAACCCAAATAAAATAAAAACCACATCTTAAATAAAAAAATAAAAAAATAATCAAAACATCACGAGAAAAGAGCCAAAAAAAAAGTCTATATAGCCAGTACAAAAACTTGAAGGGGTCTATCACAACAAAGCCTAAATTTGTAAGTCTGAGCTATTTTGTGTTCACGGTTCGGTTCGGTCTGATTTTCATCTAAAATTATAACCAAACCGAAAAATAATATTCTCTATATTAACAACCCGGACCGAACCGAGAACCGGTTCAAACCGAACCGGTTTTGTTTGGGTCGGGTCGGTTTTTTAGCAAAAAAACCCAGAAAAACCGGATTGTTCTCTGGTAACAGCAATAACCATTGTTCACTCGCTTCCCCTTGAAAACTGCTTTGAGAGAGATAAAGAGAAGAAGATAGATGTTTTAGATGTTAGGTATTGGAGTTTTTGTGTTTTTGTTTATGTAGGGAATGGCATTGGAGAGCCAGAAGAAGGAAGGTGACTACGATATGATGCCGAGACAAGGTAGGGAAGGCAGTGGCAAGCAAAGAATGCTGACACCGGGAGAAGGGGTTTGAAACTTTGAATCACGAGACAGGGTAGCTCTGGAGAGTGTAATAAAATCTACTGACAAAACCTTCCTCGCAGAGGGCCAACTGTTATGAATGTGAGCTCTAGTTGCCTAGATCTATTTCTTAAAGCCTGGTGGGTTGGTCTCCAATCCTATCAAAGCAGTTCTATGGTAACAGAAAAACTGGATTGTTCTAGATATCCAGGAAGAAGGTGAGGGGGGTGGGGTGGTCGAGAAGGGGGAAGGGGGAAGGGGGAAAGGGAAATGGAAGCGAAGTGAAGGCTGGAAAGGGAGGCGGGGGGGGGGGGGGGGGGGGCGGCTGACACTGAAAAGGGGGAAAGTGATTTAGGGTTAGGGGTTGTTTTTTTTATATTTTTTTTAAACCGGTTCGGTTTGGGTCTGTTTAATCGGTTTAAGCTGTTTAAAACCAGAACCGAACCGGACCGGGTGGTTTTTTTTTTTTTTTAATCGGTTTATTCGGTTTTTTTTATCGGTTCGGTTTTTTCGATTAATTTTTTCTTGGTTTTTTCAATTTAATCGGTTGGTCGGTTTTTTTAAACACCCTAGTTATAAGGGGTGAATAACTTTATCTTTTTTAGATAGCTTAAAATTAATAAAATAAATCCCCACCTTGACCTCATTATTTCCACGCATTAACCAATCAACTACATGTAACTAAATGATTTTAAAATATATATTAATATGAATTATTGTTTTTATAAACAATTAAACCAACCAAAGATGTATTGATGTAAGTTTGATTTGAGATTTGTCTTTAGTTAAAAAAAAAGAAGAGAGAGATTTGTAGATGTGGATGATGAACATGACAGGGTTGTGGTTATTGGTATGATGATTTTTGTTTTAAAAAAATAAAATAATTTTTAAGGGTGTTTGAGTATATAAGAGCATCTCCAATAGGAAATGCCATATTGAAGAGCTAAATGAAGAAAATGACTTTTAGAATAGTGTAAATATAGCCTTTTGAATTATGTGCATTCCAATGGTAAAAAGCTATTTAGAAAATCTATTTATATTTTAATATATTTCATGTTAAATTAATTTTAATATAATTATATAACTAATTTAGATATTTTATATATAATATAATTATGATGTTATTAATTATATAATTAATATGAGTAATTTATAAAAGTAATATAAAATTAATGAAGTAATATGAAAGTTAAAAAATATAATTTAAAATTAAATTTAAAATTTATTTATATGAATATTTTTAATTTTAAGTTTTATATGTTATTGTTAAAAATTTAATTTTTTAAAAGTAAATTCAAATTCAAACTTTGAAAAAATAACCGCTAACATAACCACCAACATTTTAAATTTTCAGATTTTAAAAAAATAACCGCCAACATTTTAAATTTAAAAATTTTAAATTTTGAAAAAATTACTGTCAACATTCTAAGATTTTACAATTCAAAAAAATAGTCCATCTATAAATATTCTCATATATCTTAACATTTTTGCTCATCATTTTCTTCTCTCCAATGTTTGTTATATTTCATTAAAATTCATCATGAATCATTCTAATTTTAATTTTTATGATGCTTTTGATTTTGATGATGACACCCCTATGTTGGCTTTTTAAGTTGCTGCTACTGTGGTTGTTGAAGAAGAATCGAATAATCAAGGGCGGAGAACAGGGTATCGTGGCTCTATTTCTGGTCACAATATTGTCAATTGTAATAGAAAGGAAGGTGAGTTAAGGTTATATAATGATTATTTTGCAGAAAATCCTAAATTCACTGAAAGTCAATTTCGAAGAAGATTTAGGATGAGTTGTCGTCTTTTTCTTCGGATCGCAAATACAGTGGAAGCTCATAATCCATATTTCAAACAAAGGACAGATGCTCTTGGTGTTCTTGGTTTATCTTGCCTTCAAAAGGTAATTGCAGCTCACAGAATACTTGCATATGGTATTCCTGCAGATCTTACTGATGAATATCTTCAAATTGAAGAAACCACTGCGATAGAAAGTCTTAGAGCTTTCGTCAAAGCAATCGTAGAAGTTTTTGGTTATTGGTATCTAAGGGCACCAAACGAGACCGATATTTGTCGATTATTATCAATTGAAGAGCAGCGTGGATTTCCAGGGATGTTAGGGAGCATTGACTGTATGCATTGGAAATGGAAGAAATGCCCAATTGCATGGCATGAGATGTATACTGGTCATTGTCGTGAACCAACTATAATTCTAAAGGCGGTGGCTTCACAAGATCTTTGGATATGACATGTCTTTTTTGGAATGCCTGGATCATTAAATGATATTAATGTTCTTGATCGGTCACCTATCTTTGCTGCACTTGCTGAAGGTCGTACTGCTCCTGTCAATTATACAATTAATGGGCATGAATATACAATGGGATACTATTTAGCAGATGAGATTTATCCTAATTGGTCAACCTTTGTTAAGACAATCCCAAGACCATTAGGAGCAAAGAGAAAATATTTTGCAAGCAAGCAAAAGTCTGCAAGAAAAGATGTGGAGCGGGCATTTGGGGTGCTCCAATCTAGTTTTGCAATTGTACGTGGACCTGTTCGATACTGGAATGAAGAAACGCTTGCATATATTATGAAAGCTTGCATAATAATGCATAATATGATTATTGAGGATGAAGGAGCAATGAACCTTGGATTTGACCATGAACATGAAGTCAATTCCTGTATATCAGTGTTACATGGTGAAATACCAGAACTACATGATTTTCTTCAAACTTATAATTGAATTAGGGATAGAGCAACTAGCTCTTAACTACAAGAAGATTTGATTGAATATTTGTGGGAACAATATGGCAACGAGTAGAATCTTTAGATTTGAACTTCTTATGTTATCATAATTTTTAAGTTTTTTTATGTTTTTTTTTTATTATGTTTGTTATCTTTCAAGTTAATTAATCCTACTTGTTATTGTTAAGTGTTAGAGGAACTTTAAAAAAGTTTTATGAATTGATATCAATTTCATAACAATGTATTTAAAATAACCAAGAATTTTCTACATATTTAATTAAAAATACATTACATAACAATAAATCAATCAAAGTTAATTAAAAATCAAAACCCCTCTTTTGTATAATTTCTAACTTTCTACTTTGAAAATACGTTACAGAAATTGGATCCAAATTAGAAATATTCATTTTCATAATTTGTTCTTCTTTCTCAATCCTGTCCAATTCTTGTTTCTCTTGACTTTGTTGAATCATCATGGCTTATTGCTCTAACATAATTTTCCTGTCTTGTTTCTTCTGATCCTCAATTTCAACTAGAGTATCCCTGAATTATTGTAAGAGATTCGTTACAGTTGCATCCCCAACTTTATCTTTTTCTTGTTTACGTTTAAGTCGTTCCTTTGCAGCCTTCTGATTAATTGGACTATCTTGATAAATCAATGGTTCACTATCTTCTCCTAAACTAAAAGAATCAGGGGTAGACGGAGTTGATGAAGCCGGACTTGTATTGGCATGGCCTTTTTATTTCTTGTTTGACCTTTGATGTTGACTTGCACGCTCAAATTGTCATTTGGGTTCTTTTCTTAAGATAACCCAACAATGTTCTAGTTGAAATCGTTTGCCAACACAAGAAACATACATTTGCCGAGCATCATTAATCTGGTAAAAAAATAAATTAATTAAATAATGTTAAAATATATGTTAAACAATTTAACATATAAATGAATATTAACATTACCCTTGATTCTTCAGTCATCCCACTTTGCTGATGATTTTCAATTTGAGTAACAAATCCAACAAATTTACCGACTTCTCTATTTATTTCTTGTCATCTACTTGAGATGCTTATTTGTGAACGATTATTCAAGTTTCCTCCATTCTCTACAAAGTAAGCATGCACGCAAGCCCAAAACTGTTTTGTTTGTTGATCAACTCCTATAATTGGATTCTTGCTTGTATTTAGCCATGCAGAGACAAGTAAACAATCCTCCTCTGATGAGAAATTTTTACTTCTTTGTGATTTTTTTGCCGAATGGACATTTAAATTCGAGCATGTTAAGTCATCAATTAATTGAGTAGAATCACTTGGTTGAGAGAGAATATCTTCTGACTCACTCATAAGAAAGTTGGTAAAAGAGCTTGGAAAATTTAAATCCATCTACATTAAAAAAAAAAAAAACTCAAGTTAAAACCTTATAAGAGAGTGTAAAAGAAGCTCACATTCAATGTCTAGCAATTTTGTAGTTTTCATACATGCAAATTAATAATAAGCATTACCTTCTACTTGTTCTAACATAACAATTTGACCATTTTTTAAAACTAAAAGAGAATCAATATACTAGTTTAATTGCATTTTCAAGAAGACAAAATATAATTGACCTCAAATTAAAACAGACAATCAAAAATAAATTTTAAATATGTAACTCTATCTTTTTATCAATATCAACTACCATTATTAATTCCTCTCAATTTTATCAAAGGTAACAACATAAATAAAAATTGTGTTCCTTAACCCATATTAAAAACATAAAATAATAAAGAATTATAACTCATCACAAATATTAAATTAACAACAAAAGGTCTAAAAAATCAAGAGATATAAAAACAAAAATAAGAAAGCTTTTAAACAAGCATACCTTTTAATTTCATCTAATTAACACAACCGATATTAATAATTAACTGGAAAATAATTGATTCTTCTTTTTTTAAATTTGAGAGAAGGGTGAGGCACAATACAAAAATATAAAACTACAAGTTTTTTCTTCATGTATTTATAGAAAAATTTTTCTATATTTTTTTTTTAAAAAAAAGAGCTGTTGGCCAACGGTTATAAAAATAGCTGTTGGTCATTTTGGCCATTTCTACAGTTAAATGTAGAAATAGCTGTTAAGAAAACAAAAAGCCATTTTGGCTATTGGTTTACCTTTTCCGTTGGAATACAAATAATAAAGAAATAAAAGGCAAAGTACAATTGGCTCTTCATTTGCCTGCTTCATTAAAGCTGCTCTAAAAGTTAGTTTTAACCTTTTTTTAATTAAAATTAAAATTTAATTATTTAAATTAATATTAAAAATAAATTTAAAAAATTTTATTTTAAATAAAAATATTTTAAAAAACAACTAATATTCACTTCCAAATACCATCCTCCTTTCCTTTACTTTAATTTAAGTAGCCCTGAAATGACAAGACAAAAGCGGGAGAAATTCAAAATTCAAAATTCAAAAACGCCCCCACCTTCTTTTCAAAATAAATAAATAAATAAAATTAAAAAACATTAACAGGAAGCAAAGCATAATGACTTTCCGATAATACCCCCCACATAAATAGTTACTACCATATTGTGCATATAGAGCTCCTCTCCTCAAATATGCTCTCTCTCATTTTTGTCGTCCTCTTCCTCTCCTCGCACTCTCTGGTGCACTACACAACGAGTTATTACCTCTCTATGTTTTTTTTTTGGCTAAAATTGTTTAAATTTCTTATTTTTGAAACGAATTGTTCATTTTATTTTCGCAGATCGAGACAAAATAGTGGAGTAACTTCTTGAAGCAAAAAAAGAAAAACTCTCTTAAAAATGGGTCAGATCCAGTACTCCGAGAAGTATTTCGATGACACTTTTGAGTACAGGTATTTCTTCTTCTACTTATTGCTATTATTATTTCATTGATTATTATTATTATTATTATGGTCGCCGCGACCATTATTATTAAGTTTTGTTTGAATTGGCAGCTTTTTTTAATTTTTCTTAATCGTACAGGCATGTGGTGCTTCCTCCTGAAGTCGCCAAACTTCTCCCTAAGAATCGCCTCCTCTCTGAAGTAAGTTTTTCCAATTCTTAGGGTTTTTTTTTATTATTATTATTATTAGGGTTTGATTTTGTAATTATTTAAAAATTCGGAAATAATTGAAATACGTTTTTTTTTAATTGATGATGTGAGTTAGTTGAAAGAATTGATGAAAGGTTTAGGGGTGAAATTTGAAAATATATTTTTTGTAGAATGAGTGGCGTGCGATTGGAGTTCAACAAAGCCGTGGGTGGGTCCATTACGCGATCCATCGCCCGGAGCCACACATTATGCTGTTTAGGAGGCCTTTGAACTTTCAGCAGCAACAGGAGAATCAAGTTCTTGCTAAGTGATTAGGTTTTACGCCGAATACTTATATCTTGTCATCATAATCATTATTATTATTATAATAGCTGAAGAAATACCAAAAATGGAAGTACTTTGGTTTATGCTCTGCGTAAACGATTTGGGATTTTCTAGTATCGTGTTGTGATTCTCTCTTGTGGAGAATTTTGTCGTCAGGGTTTGTTTGTTTGTTTCTTTTATGTGTTGTTTGATGACGTTGTGGGCACTGGTTAATTAGATGTTGATGGAAAGTCTAATGATGGCTTGTTGTTGATATTCTTCTCTGTTTTTGTGGTTGCTACTGCAAGTCTCAGTTTAGATAATTGTCTTTGTTGGTGTGTGGATGGATATTTTTTATAATGTGATAAGTGATTGAACTGTAGTTTCTTGACAACGGTATGCATTATCATTAGGGGTGGAGGAAACACTAGCCTGAAAAATCTAGTTGAAGATTGGCATGAGAAGCAAAAAATTTAAGGCATGCCTTGTTCTGAGTATATTTCTTACTGAGATTAAGGTATCCATTGTTTCTGTGGTGCCCTTCATTTTGTTGCCTTGTTGGACGGAGAGATTGTTAATGCAGATTGGTTCTGGTGTTCTGTAATTTTTGTTGTTGTGGTGGGTTAGGAGTATCTATACTAGAATTCAACATGACCCTATAGATCGTGGACGATGGATTTGGTACGAAGCACCCATTTCGAAAACGAAGAAGCTTTTGCTAAAGATGTGAGTATTGGTTATGGATGGTGGATTTGATGGGATCTTTGGCATCCACTTTAGAAGCTGTTGTTCAAAATGTGAGTCATGATCATGGATGGTGCATTTGATATGATCTTTATCATCATCCATTTTGATAATTAAGAGGCTTTTCTTAAAAATACGAGTCATGGGGAGCTAAATTTGCCCTTTGCCATTGGTGTAGCATTGTGATGGTTGTGTTTCCTGTTAAATAGTTCTCCGTAAGCCCCTCCATTATCTGTTTACCTATGGCATTAAATGTGCTGGTGAGAAGGCTGCAAGATGTGCCATGAATGTAACTTCGTTTCAATCGGAGCAAAATAGATGAAAAGAAATGAATTGGGCACACAAATGTTTAAATGGTTAGCTTGGAAAGGACAAGACCACAAACGCGTGTTTTTCCTTTGAGTTGCTCGTACTGGGAGTTCATTTCTTCTCTTTTAGCAGATCTTTGTGTTACCCGGTACGGTTTGGTTTTTTTCTATGGAATTTAATCATAGTTATAAATGGATCTGCCATTGATCGACAGATTAACTTTGTGATTTGTTTACTCGAACTCTGGGTCGGGATTTGTTTTATTTTGAACTGGTTTACTCAAAATTATGTCATTTTTTTTCTTAAGAAAACAATGTTTTGATTAATTTGCTGATTTTGAGGATCAATTTACAACTGGAATTGGGTCTTATAAGTACTAAACTAATCTGGCTATGGTCAATAGGATCCTCCACTATTGACAAAACATGAAATTTAAGTAGGCGTAGGAGAAGTAGGTTTTACAAGAACCAAAAAAGAAAAAAATGCAATTTATTAATTGATAATTTCTATTTTAAAAATCCCAGTGCTAAACCACAAAACAAAATCCCTAGCGACAATAACCACCCTCCTTTGGCTTCCTCCCTCTCTGTTTCCCTCCTCGCTCACCCACTCAATAACTCGGTGAGTCTGTGACTCAGATCTCTTCCATAGCAGCAGATACGGTAATTCAAATATCTGAAACCCGACATGGTGGTTGTCGAGATTCGGGTGCAATAACAAGGCCTTTTATCGGGTTATGGCTGCCGATAGTAGATACCCTAGAGATGGCAAACATCTTAAAGTTCTTGGTTACAGCAATCCGCCAGGTCTGCCCTTTTTCTGTTTCTTAAACTTAAATTCCTTTTTTTTTTTGCTATATATTTGTTACTTTTGTTTATTCTTTAAAGCACAAGTTCAAGAATTTGATTTTTTTTTTTGTTATGTTTTAGTGGTAACTAAATGTAGAGTAATTGTTTGGTTACTGAGAAAGTTACAAGGAAAGGAATAGTATAACAAGTGCTCTTTCTTTTAGAGTAGAGAGAATACAGAGAAGAGAAAAGGGCAGTGCTCGAAATTGCATGAGGAAGTGCCCTGTGAATAAAAGGGCTGAGCATTTTCAGTTTTTCCTTGCTGTTTAATGGAGGCATATCATTTGCAAGTTTGTAATTTGTTTTTTTTGGAAAGAATTGTTTTACAGGTCAAGATGGGAGAGTCTTAATTTTGTGAGAGTGAAGGAAGCCATTTTGCACAAACTCTCTATCTTCCTCTAGAGCAATCACAATTATTATTCCTACTATGATTAATTATTACTATATTATTATTGTTAATAAATTTGAAAAACAAAATATTATTACTATTAAGAAAAACCATAAATTTGATTTGAAAAGTAAAATTAAAAACTATAAAATTTTAAAAAAAAAAAGCTATGAAAAAAAAATCAAAAGAACCGAATTGAAAAACATAATATACACAAATTAGAATTGAAGAGATAAATTGTAAACAAATAAAACTCAAATAAAAGAGAAAATAACCAAAATAAGAAATCAAAATAAAAAGGATAGATTCTGAAACACTAATAAAAAATAGGGACAGATTTAGGACTTAAGCTATAAAAGAAATAAAAACAAAATAAGAAATTAAAAGAATGAGTACTGAAATGAAAAATAAAACATATAAAAAATTATAATTGGAGGACAAAATAAAAAAAAAAAAAACAAAACTTCTATAAAAAAAATAAGGATAAAATAAGAAAATAAAAGAATGAGGATTGAAATTAACAGAGATCAAACAAAGAGGATAATTATGCACTTTAGTTGTCAGGAGAGAGAAAAAAAAGAACAAACAAATAATTGATCATTAGTTACAATTCAACCATTATCCTTCTACACACACCACATCATATGGAAGAGAGCATGACCGCACATCTAGGGAGATGATGGATGATCAGATTTTGCCACCGGACAACATTACACACTCCACCTGAATGGTGTCAACGCCACTCACTTGTTGGTGCCTGTGTAACACGCACCAGTGGCTTTTCAATTAAAAATAAAAAACAAAATATGAAAATACCAAAACGCTCCATGGTTTTCTTAATTACATAAAATATCCATGTACATATACCAAAATACCCCTAAAAGCAATTTTTTTTTTGTTTTTTTAAGTTAAAAACGTTATTTTATCTTAGATGATAATTGGAAAAAACTATAATGCCTTTGTCTAGCAACCCATCTCTTTTTTATACTGAGGGCAAATAAGTATTTTTGCTATTATAAATATTGTAAAAAATTAAGAAAATTCTTGGTCTAACAATTCTAAATTTTATTAACTTTAAGGATGAAAGAGTATTTTTACTGTGTAAAAAAACTTGCAAAGACATATACAACTCCAAACAATCTTCTAATAATCACTGAGCTAAAAAAAAAGATCTAAATACCTTCAAATCAAAGACTTAAATTGAAGTCACTCAATAATAAAAGAGCAATTTCACTGTAAAAATCAACAATAATCTATATATAAAGCTACAGTAAAATTCCCATATCATTTAGCTTAGGTTAGCAATATTCCATAAGTTTGCCAATATAATGCTATACACGTGTGAGTTCATAAGCAAATAAAATATCGCGTATAGAACTAAAGGAAGTGCTGCATATTGACTACTCAAAACGATGCGCATGACAATGGTAACTAAAGCAATGGTAATTTATTCAATTCAAATAGAAAGGCTGATTGTAATTATTGCCCTTTGAAGGAGGAATTAGGCGCAAGGTGGTTTTCACCATAATCCTGAAATAAAATAATTTAATACCTACTACCTAAAAACTTTTTTGTATTTTAAAATTTTTTAGAATATATTTTAATGTCTTTACAAAACTAATAAAACTCTCACCAAAGAGGTTTTTTTTTATCATCTTACATTAGTTTTATTGTAAATTCTATAAAAACTTTGGGGACTACAATAAATTATATTTATTAAATATAATTAAAATAATAATAATAAATATAATTAAAAAAATAGTTGTTACGTGGATTTCCCTCATGCCATAGGGTAGTGTGAGAACCATTAAACCTACGCACACGCTAATGTATAGATGACCCTCGTATCATTCGAGTAACATGTATGGGTTCATTCAGTCATAAAATGCAATCTTCATTATGATGTTTGAAAGGTTTTGGCGTTTCTGAAATGATTGAGTAACGCGTGATTCAAAGACGCCTCTAGTTTAAAGTTGACAACCATTTCTTTTCATTTTTCTTTCTTTTTCTCCACCTTGAATTTAGCCCCAACCTTTTTAAAGATTCAATCTCTATCCTTTTGATTACTATTATTTAAATCTTGAATAATCTATACAAATTACAAAAGCTTTTCATTTTCACCCTTGTTATTTTTTAATCTATAAATAATCGATTAAATTTTAAATATTTTTCAATTTCACCCCTTACAAATTCTTTACCATTCAAAATTAATTGTCATTTTTTTGATTGCTATTTTTTTTATTCGGGATCATTTTTTTTTATATATAATTTCATCCTTGTTGAGTTTTTCCTTTCAATCAAATCTTATCCCTCTTATTTTTGTTGCTATTTTTTTTTTGTTTTTGCAAGTTTTTTTATTAATATTGTTTTCACAATTTTATCCTTCAAAACTAAATTAGTTAGGAATTAAGCTTCTTTATTGAATTTAAGTCTAGGATTTCACGGGTTACAGGTTTTAAATATTAAACCAGATTTAGAAGGTTTGCCCGAGTTTGCTTATTTTTTTTATTTAATAAGATGTTTTTTTTTAAAAAAAAATATTTTTTTTATAGTTTTGCTTTGTTATTTTTTACGATTTGTCTTCTATGGGGTTAACTCCAAATTCATGACCAGAATTATTGGTTCAAAGGTAAACATGGGTTGAATTTTTTTTCCGTTCTTTTTTTAAATTGATTCATTTTAATTTCATCATTTAAATTTTTTCCTGTTTTTTTTTTGAATTATTTCAGTTTTATACTCATGATCATGAAATTTATGAGTTCACCTAATTTAACATGACTTTTTTTATTGTGTTTTAAAATTATTTTTGTTTATATTTTTATTTTTTAACATTGAGTTATTTGATAATTTAGATGAAATTAAGTTTTATTTTTTTTAATCTCTTTTTCATTGTTATTTTTTATCAATTTTTTTATTATTGTTATATTTTTTATTTAAATTACTAATTGAACCCATGACTAGACTAGGTATATGATTTTTTTATCTTATTATTATTTTTTTTTACATTGAAAAAAAAAAAACATAACCATGACCGGGCAGCAATCAGCCTGATTGAGGTTCGCATAAAGTAAATAAATAAATAAAATTAATAGAAGCATGGATGTTGGTTTTTGCTTCTTTTCAGAGCTATCACCTTCAGATTTGATGTCCAGAATGAAACTAGTTGAGTAGAGTTGGACACTTCCAATTCCACATCCTGAGTGAGTCGATTAAGGTACTGTTTGGTAGTGCGGTTGCACCTGTATTTAATTTAAATTTGAATTTTTTTTTTATTAAAATTGAGTTCGGTTTATACTTTTTGGATCGTTTTGATGTGCTGATGTCAAAAATAATTTTTAAAAAATAAAAAAACATCATTGATATGTATTTCAGCACGAAAAACTATTTAAAAAACAACCACTACCACACTATCAAACACGCTCTAACAACCTTGTACGCAAACACCTCCCTCCCTCTCTAAAAAACAAGAAACCTCAAAAACTGTATGTGATAAACTAAACTAAAACAAAGGAAAGAAAGATCATTTTAAAAAATAAAAATGGCACTGCCTCTCTCTACCGCTTGCATCTCCAAATCTTTGACACAAACTAATCCAACAACCCCCTTCAATTCCACTCCTTTTTCACTCACCAAAACCTTAAACACAAAAGAACCAACTAGAAGAGCTCTAAAGACCTTACATGTAGCAGCACCTCCTCACAGTCACCACCATCTTAACGAAAAGAAGAAGAAACAGAGTACGGAGTTGATGATGAGAGTGGAGAGGAGGTTAATGATTCTAAATTCACTTGGAGGGATCACTGGTACCCTTTTTCTTCACTTGAGGATCTGGACCCTCTCCTGCCAACCCCATTTCAGCTTCTGGTTCGTGACCTAGTTCTTTGGTTTGATAAAGCTAATCAAGAATGGGTTGCTTTTGATGATCAATGTCCCCATAGACTTGCCCCTTTGTCAGTAAGTTCGCAAATTTATGTTTTATTTTTTCCCTTCTCTTAATTGAAGTTGTTCTCTGTTTGCTTACTCCATAACATAGAGAATTTGGAAGCTACCCTGTGATTAGGTCCCTTTTGTGGTTTCTTGGAATGTCTTAATTGAGTGAAAAAGTTGAATCAGGTTACATTTTCTTGAGACTGATTCATGTTTCAAATCTAATCGTGCATTATTGTTCGTGAAAAAAGCTAAATTTGGGGCTAAGATTGTTTGATTGGGTTGTACACGGGTTAGAGATAAATATTTGAAAGTTATGTTTGCTGTTTCTTTTGTTATTTTTTTCCATGTTGTCTTAGACTCTTAGGAAACAAAACTGAAAATTATTTTGTCCAAGTAGATGATTTTTATAGATTCAATTTGACTTGGTAGGAAGGGCGGATTGATGAAAATGGGAACCTGCAATGTTCATATCGTGGATGGTCATTTGATGGGTGTGGATAGTGCGCACAAATTCCCCAGGCTATGCCTGAAGGCCCTGAAGCTCATGCAGTCAAGTCTCCAAGAGCTTATGCTACCAGATCTCCTACAATGGTGTCCCAAGGTCTGCTCTTTGTTTGGCCAGATGAGAATGGTTGGGAAAGAGCTCAAGCCACCAAACCTCCCATGCGATTGATCCTTTCTTATTTCGATGTTTGAATTATAATTTATATAATGATCGAATTATCTAATCTGACAATGCCACACACTTATAATGATGTTTCTATGGTAATTGTTTAGGTTACCTGCTGACTTAGATAAACCTGAGCTCTCAGCAGTGATAATTCAGCATGATTTGCTCTACTGTTATGACACCCTCTTGGAGAATGTTTCTGACCCTTTGCTCATTGATTTTTCGCACCACAAGGTATAAAGATGTGTCTAATCATCTTGATTGAAGATTTGTACTTCTAGCTCTCAATAGATTCATAGCTTGCCTAAGATTTGAAGAATTCATCACATAGTTTAGGTAATGCCAAGTCTCAATGTTGCTAAGTTGAATCAAGGGCAGTATACAGTGCCAGGAACATCTGTCATTTGTATAATGTTTGGCTTGTTACTTTCATATTTGTCAAAGACATCAATTTCACAGTAGTTATCACATGTGCATGTATATTTCTTGATGGAGATCTGCTAAATGTCTTTGGGAGTAGTCATTCTTGAACCAAAGGGTTGATAGAAGAAGCGTCATGAATTTCATGCTGCTTCTGGAATCTGGATCATTTTTTGCCAACTAGTTTTTCATGTGTCAAGTAAGCTTTTTGTGAAAGATTGGAAGGGGTTTGGCTCAGGTCAAATTAGTAATTTTAGGATCTTTATCTTTGTTTCTGGTGAAAAATTAGTGCTTTCTTGATTTCAAGTTGAAAACCTGACTGTGGGCAAGTCTTGGCCATTTGCAAGGAGAAAACTACACACATGTTCGTGCAGTTTATGCCTGGGGCAATGTTGTTATAATCCTAATGCAAATATGTCAGTGAAATTTATGCATGTCGGTAGCAAATTATTTGTATACTAAACCATATTTAGCTTTTCTTACTCGTGATTTTGGCAGTATGAAGTCTAAAATTCACAAGGATATATTGCATATTTTGATGTTTTAATCTGGAGTACATTATTTAACGTGGGAAAAGTTGTTTTTGGGGTTCCTGGTATATATCAGTGCTTGAAAAATTCTTCCCATATTTGTTACTAATGGGGATAAATGAATCCACAGGTTATAGGAAGGAGAGATAGAGCCAAGCCTTTGGCGTTTAAGATGGAGTCTAGTGGCTCCTGGGACTTTGCTGGAACCAATGATGGGAACCCACAGATCAGTGCTGAGTTTGTCGCACCTTGTTACTATATGAATAAGTGAGTATACTTAGGAGAAAGAATTCCAAACGTCTTCAATGAACTTTTTGGCACCTGCTTTCAAGGTTTCATTTTGACAAAATGTTCACTTATGTGCTCTATTGTTTCTTTGTGGGGGACCTTAGTAGTTTTCCTGTTTTAACAAAAAAGTTCAAGCTACTGTAATTCAAATTTTCAATAAGAATATCTAGAGTTTATTCTTCAACAACCTCCTCATTTCATCACTTGAGGTCTGGTAAAGAAGCCCTCCTTTGTTGTGAATACAATTTGGTGCGGGCTTTTGTATGGTGAATGCATCTCCTCACTCCAGCTTATGTTTCTGATCATGGAAGCTTTGGCATTGTCCATGCTCCAAGGATATTGAGAGAAACTTGTATTCTGGAGTATGAAGTGAATAACAAATGAAAGTGCATGGTGGGATTGTTTATTCTGACACCAAGTTGTTCAAGGATAGTAATTATGTATTTTTCCAGTCCTGAATTGTCTAGAACTCTTCCAATCTGTCATCCCTCTCCAAGGAGCTGTTGATTCTAGAACTTAGTGATGCTTGTTTCGTTCCAGAGTGGAGATAGACACAAAACTTCCTATTGTTGGTGATCAGGAATGGATTATATGGATTTGTTCCTTCAATGTGCCAATGGCACCTGGGAAGATCCACTCAACTGTTTGCAGTGTTCAAAACTTCTTCCAGTTCACAATGCCAGGGTTAAACTAACTTTTTGGTTGTGCTTATGTGTTCTATCTTGTGGCAAGTACGTTGATGTTTATTTATTTACCATGATATAGCCCTATCTTGCTCTATTATCACACATACTGTACTTTCTACTTCTTAAAAGTTTAGATTTTATATTTTCTCATCATATTTAGGGTATAAATTGCCTTCCTTATCTAGTGTAATAACAATCATGTTAGCTCCCTTTGGTCTTCATTTTGACGACACCACCTACATGATCTGACGAATTATTACAAATTGAGAGGTTCACTCCCATGTCAATTTTTGTAGTTTCTCTCCAATGCATCTCCACATCTAGGAGAGATTATGATTTTGATATTTACAATTACACAGTGGCTGTTTAAAACCAGCCACGAGTCTTTCGTCCATCATATCTCACTACACTGGAATTAAAAAATATGCTCTTGAAAATGGTTGGTAAATAGCATTTGTTTCATGCATATAACATTGTGATTTAAATCGTAGATTGTCCCATTGCCCAGTTATAGTCCTACTAGATTTCATCATTTCATATTCCTTTGTGTTTAATGCTGCATATCCTGTGTTATGATTGTACTAGTTGATTCTATTCTGTCTGATATGGAATGATATTTTGATGAAACGTGTCCTTTAGTATGTAGAGATAGAATGCCATCTTGCCCTATGCTTATGGATCTTTCTTTTCATTTTATTAGATATATGGTATATAAGAGGCAACAAATTACAAGCTATTGAAGCATGGCTACCCTGCCCACAGAAAAAAAGGGTCAATGTTTCCCATGCATATGTTCAAGTTAATCAGGAGCAACATTCTGTTTTGGAGCAGTTTCAAGACATGTGTTGTGAGGTATTGAAAAAGAAAAAGGAAAAAAAGACTTCTATTGTAAAATGTAAGTTTGAGACCAGAGAACAGGAGATAAGCTCTCTAATATTTGAAAGGTGTTTGGTTGGAGGTCAGTTGCCATCAATTTTGCTGGCTGCATATATTGGTGGTGGAATTCAAAATCCCAAAATTACAGTGGCTTTCATTGTAGGGTGGATTTCACTCCATCCCACTTGAATGAGGAAATATTAACAAGATAGGATGGATCATTCTTAAGTTATGAATTGTCTATATATGCTACAAAATTTATCATACTTGGTCATTGCTTTCTGTGAATGAGCATCTTTTTCACTGCACTAGATTTGCCTTCTACTTGAAATGTTCCATGCCAATGCCACTGGGCAATCAAATCTATATTTGATTTAAATTGGTGTCATCCTCATCAAGATCAAATCATTAATATCAAATTGAGTTTGTGTCAGGTGGTTCCAAGATGGCATGAGCATTGGACTTCAAATAAGGTATACAATGGTGATATGATCGTCCTTCAGGGCAAGAGAAGATATTTCTTTCACAATCCATGGGAGGTTCTGCTGCTCACGTTAACACACACTCAAGCAGATCGCTTTGTTTTGGCATTTCGTAGTTGGCTGAGGTGACATGGCAACAGTCAACCCGTGTGGTTTGGGTTCACCGACCAACAACCTTTGCCATCAGCAGTTTTATCAAAACACGAGGTACGAAACCCCCATCCTCCTTTCCCTATCCCCTCCAGTGGCAGGACCTTTTTTGATTTGTTAGAACACAGAAATAAGACACACACAAACACACACACACACACACACACACACAAGTACTCCAAAGGAATGCACATGGACGTGGAATAATCACTGAAACTGACTGAATTACAGTAATGATGTTAGTGTGATGGCAGCGATATCGTAATGAATTTCCTACTGCAGCTATTTTCAACTTCCCCAAAAAACAAAATCTTCTCGTTCTTTCATATAGTATTGGAATGTTATCAGAAGTTGTCCTTTTCATGAAATTGTTGGCTTCTTCAAAGAAACGAGTATAGTTCACCAAATTTAAGCGGCTCTGGTGTGTATCAATCAAATCCTGCAGGTAGCGAGGATTGAACTTATTCCTGATACTTCTTGTTTACTTCACTTCTTTTATCTTGCAGGTGTTGGATAGATTTGAGCAACACACGCAAAAGTGGTCGTCGTGTAAAAGGGCTTATGAATTCCAGACACTGCAAAAGTTTTTAATAGTTGCAACTGTTGCCTTGGCTGCCCTTGCACTAGTCAGTGCTGGCCTCGCTTACACTTTGAATCATCATGAAAAGAACTTTGTGTTTATTGATCATGTACATGCTGAAATTGATTAGAGAGAAGATTGTGTTAGCTAGGTGACCTTGTACTTGCTGATATAGTGTAGAGTTTTGTTGTAGCTTATAGCGTTCAAGTTAAAAATAGATGTTCTCAAAGGTGACTGTTCGAACTTCGAACGTGTAGCGTGATGCGTTTAGCTTTTGAGATAGCAATTCTAAAAATAGGTATTTAAAAAAAATTATATTGTAGCTTTTTTTTAATTAAGGTTTGGTTAACCAAATATTTTTAAATATATAATATAGTGAAAATACCATCTCCAAAGCTGTTTATAACTTGAAATTGATCTATGGATGAAAAACTAAGACAAAACAATACTGTAATTGCTAATTGAAAAAATCGAATTAAAACTTGTGAAGAAATTCTAAAATAATTAAAATAAAAGGGGATCATGATCATTATTAGATACACAATAGTCGATTGCATTAGAGATCTTTGTTAATGTAATCAATCCTTTTTGGCCTATGGGGTTGCAACTATTTTATATAAAGAAGGCTGTGTGGAAACTTTGTACATGCTGAAATGGATATTCGATTAATGAAAAATCTGAAAATCCAGAGTGCAATGGGAAATTACACAAATAATAAAATTATGATAACTAAGTGGTCATTGGATTCTACAACCACCAGATTCTTGCTCACGGCGTACGTTGCCATAGGCTGAGAGTTCAACAAAATCCATGTCACGACCTGAAACTCGACAGTAAGAACTTCTTCGAATGAGCTCAGCTCTAGATAGCTCGGTCCGGTTTCCCTTAGAACGATTGACTGTTGCCTGCAAAACCTGACAATTTTCCAGGGAGCTTTTTCCTCCCTTGGAGTAGGGAACGATGTGGTCATAATCATGGCAGAGGCAGCCAGGACAACCCACGAGCTTTCTAAAGACAATATTACCAAGAGGGTCGCGGCGCCACCGATCTGGGTCTCGGCCTTTGACCTTCTCTGCCTTTTCCCAGCATTGCTGCTTCACGCTGTAAGGGAAACTCCTTGGTTCATCAAAGAGCTCAGACCCTGTAGTGAATGAGGACTGCTGTTCACTCACCACTTCAAGGTTATCGACAGTAGAAGCGGAGGAGCTAAGCGTGGATTTTCGTGACCTGGGTGGAGATGGGCCGGATCTGGAGGGTCTGGATGGGGAGGAGAGGCGGCCTTGCCTTTTGCCAGTCTCTTTGCTCCGCCTCATCCTTCCAAAAGAAGTTTCAAGTTCTGATTTCTTTTTTGTAGAATGCCAAATATGTGATAAGAACAACCCAAGTATTTTAAAACCCGGACCGGAGGGTTGACCCAGGAACCTGATGGACCGATCCGGGTTCACAAAAAACCCTTGGTATTTTTTTTTTAATAAACGGCGCCATTTGGAATTAGGGATAATAAAATCCCTAATTCCCAAAACAGGTAGCCACGCAGAAGAGAATTTCCCCTCTTCCCTTCACCCAATCTGCCTTCCTAATCCACAACTACTGAGTACTGACCTTTTCAATTTCAGGCAAGATAACATCTCCCCTCTTCTCCTTCTCTCCAATGGTCTCAACCCACAGTTTTTACACATAGATTTTTCGGGTTTTTTTTTTTTTGTTAAAGGCTTAAATCCTTATTTTATTGTATATATATGCATGAGTTGATATTATTTGGTACATGACATCTCTATATTCCGTTTTTTCATCTACTAAACTGAGGAAATTTGGGGTTTTGGTTTAATGGTTTTTTATGTACTGAATTGAAGAAATTTAGGAGTTCTTCTGTTAAATCTAGGATCTAGATACAGTGATTTTATTCTATGGCATCCCCTACTTGTTCCTTTTTGCTCAAATCCCCTGCTATTGTTGATGTTGCATGCGGAGATTTATCTTGCCTGAGAATGCCAACACTGATGCTATTTCTGCTGTTTGTCAAGATGGGGTTTTGACTGTTACTGTTGAGAAATTACCACCTAAATTGACTACTGAGGTCAAGATTGCTTGAAGAGGAGGAATATGTGTAATGTTGGTTATTCTATAATGAGGTTTGTGATCTGTTGGGAGTTTTTTGTTGGGCATGGAATTTTTTAAGAGTGTTTGTGTTTGAATTAGTTTTTGATTACTAAAAATTATGCTCGTTCAAATCATGGCATGGGATATGAATGTAGTAGCAATCTATCTATAAAAAAATGTCCTGCTGTTAATTAGCGTTTGATTAAAATTTTGCTTTTATGGACGCCAAAGAACTCAATGCATTTATTCAACCAAAGTGAAGATGTTGGTTTAGAATTTATGTTTGTGGAAACTTTGTTTTAAATGTGAATGTTTTAAATATTTTAGAATTTATGTTTGGTTTGTATTTTGGATATGGAATTAAATTTGTGTTTTTGGTTCGTAATTAGGTTGAGTGGTTTCTATGTGTAATTTGCAATATTTAGAAAATGAAGGAAATGTGCTGGTGAGGAAAAATTGATGATTTGAATTAGTGAACAACAAATTCATTCGAGGCTGTTTTTTTCAAGTTGATTATGAACTTTATAATGCTGTTTTTGTTTTTTGGTTTTCCAAGTCGACCTAGGTCAAGTTGACTGCTGATCAGATTTAAAACTATGCCTAAGTATGATTCATTTATCTATAACATAAAAATGGGTAAATTATAAATGAGTCCCACGTGTTTATAAAACGAATTAAAAAATTTATCTAGTTTCAAATATTAATTATTTAGTTACTTTCATTCATTTCATGTCTTTTTTAATTTATTTTTGTTAAGAAATAGAAAAGGTAAAAAAATATATGGATGTTATTAAAAGATTGATGAGAAAAGAAGATATTTTTTGAAATCAACTAATATTAAATTTAAGTAGTCAACACTGAATTTAAATAATTATTTTTAAAAAATAAAGGGACTGGTCAATGTATTTTGAAAAACTATAGAGACTAACTTATAATTTATTTTTGAAAAATGATACTTATTATATTTTAAAAAATTCTACATAACCATTCTGTTTTTTTGAGGTCAAAGTTCAACACCTAACGAGCAATGCACAAAGATCCACTAATTATTGAAAGCAGGGGCAATATGGAGATTGCATGAAGTTTAAATCAGTTAATTTCCTGGATTTATTTGTGCAGGCAGAGCATGTGAACAACAGTTTTTATCAAAATCGTGGCCAGAAAAGAAGGGAAAAAAAGAGAGGTGCAGGGTGTTTTTAGTCTAGGGTTTTCAGTGACTCCATAAGGTAAATCAAATATGGATCCTCGATACACTGGAGAGATACTCAAGTAAGCATTGAGATCTATTCAGTTTTATTTTTATTTTTTATTTTTAATTTTAGTTGCATCTCCATTTCATTTAATGCTACGAGGAGTAGATTGTTATCGAAATTAGTAATTGTTTTTTTTTTTTTTTCTGTGTGGGTGTTGTGTAGGCATTTAGAGAAGCAGAATGAGTTATTAACGAGCACTTATAATTCAATGTCACATGAATTGCACAAGCTCCAGGTTTTTTTTTTAAAAAAAATTATATGTATATATGTGTGTGTTTGTGTGTGTGTGTGTGTGCATATACATGCGCGCGCGTGCACACACAGAGACACATATTTTATTTTAAATTCTAAACTAGACATCCTAAATTTTGATGAATTGCAGGTAGAGGAGGAAATGCTGATGCGCAAATTTTATGATCTCATGGCTGCTCAAGGGTTAAGTAAAAAGGTATTTTGTTTTTGTTATTTAATTATTAATTTGCCTTTGCTTTTTTCTATACAATCTGTATCAATTGATTTTTGTTCGATTGGGTTTAGTTATTGGATCAAAACCAATGCTCTAGAAATAGTTTAGTGTAGTTTAATTTGTTGTGGGGAATAAATGAGAAAATGGTTAAGGTGGAGTTGATTAACTGAATTTGTTTTTTGCTTGAATTGTCTGGCTCTCTGCTACTTTCTGTAAATGTCTTCTTTAGATATTTTGGTATGTTTTTGGTTTCATAAATTGTTTAAATTAATCAATAAATATCATATTATATGTAGAGTTCTTTTCTGTCTGTCAACAAACTTAAAAGGAGTGAGAATGAAGAAGGTGAATTGGTGGAAGCTAGTAAGAACCTTCAAGTTTGAACTTCACAAATTTTTGTTTAGTGTCTTCCTGCTATATGGGTGCTCTGTTTAGTGCCTGTTTGGGAACGCGGTGCAAACCGCGTTCCTAACAAATTTGGTTTTTTTTTTTTTCTAAAATTGAGTGCAGTTTGTACTTTTTGGATCGTTTTGATGTGCTGATGTCAAAAATGATTTTAAAAAAATAAAAAAAATCATTGGCATCCATTTCGGAACAAAAAGCTATTTGAAAAGCAACCGCTACCACACTGCCAAACACCCTTTTTATGTCGGATACAAATGTGGTTGCCCTACTATTCTTTCTGTTTAACCAGTAAGTATAGGGTTGCTAGCTTATTTGACACCCCCAAAACCACGGTCAAAAGACCTCTAGAGCTTGTAGCATGCAGGATAATAAATGAACTCGACATAATGGCAGAACTTGATACTTTGTTAAGGTTCCTTACCCAAAATTGTTAGCAGCTTGTAAGCAGATGGAAACATAAGCTAAAGAAAGTTAGACCGAATTCTATACTTGGCAATGTCGGGTAGATTAGTTCATGCTATGTTTTGTGCACTGCAATGAAAATCTCAAGCACTCACGGTCAGGGCTTTCAAGAATGTATTAATGGGATGCTTGTGTAGCAGCATGCAAGAGAACGCATTTATTTTGAGTTCAAATAGTATTTGAGTTGATTGTTTTTTCATGGATGAGAAATATAAAAATGAAATTGAGCATCAAAGGGTCAGATACATGTAGTTGATGATTTTACGTCATCATAGGAGGGTGAAGGCAGTGTGATGCGAACCTCGTGATCACGTGGTCACGCAACCCACAATCAAGATTGAGATCTGATCCCGGAAAGTCAAAATAGGTCTGATATGAGTGCGACACAATGGAAACCTGCCCCAAGGCACCTACACTATTGGAATGAGTAGAATGACGCCACGAAGCCAGTTAATCTTCGATAAGTCAGATTCAGTTCGTTCAAGAACTGAAGAATGCAAGAATCACTCTCACACGTTAAAACTGAAAAATTCAGAAGTAATTATCATCAAAGCTGCCGAAATTTTGGCCTACATGAGTTTAAATAGTTCTTGAAAAGTTAACCCTAATGGACCCTTTATGTGGACTTATATGAGGTCCACTCAAAACTGGCCCAAAACCCTAAAATGAAAAGCCCATAACTTAATCCAAACAAGCCTTGGATCCTAGCTTAAAACAAAGTATGAATTTAGCCCAAACAAGCCTTGGGCTGTAGCTAACAAAATAAAATAAAGCCCTTATCTCATGGCCCAAATAAGGTTGTATTGGACCCCTTTTGCACATGGATAAGATGTACTAGGATTTCCTCTTGATACTCCAATGGATCTTCCAATTCTGACTTGGTGGAAACCTTTAAAACCAATGCATTCAATGCGTCTTTCAATGTCTTTGTCTTGGACCGTGTCATCGGTCCATTTGGAACATGTAATGGGTCCTTGCTGGTGTTTCTGGGCTGGTCCGCATCATCCCCTCTCTCCTCGAAAGGATTCGACCTCGAATCAAAATCTGTGTCAAACAAAGTAAGATCAGCAACATTAAAGGTAGCACTAACACTATACTCACCTGGAAGGTCAATTTTGTATGCGTTGTCATTGATTCTCTCTAAAACCTGAAAAGGACCATCACCACGAGGCTGTAATTTTGATTTCCTTTGGTTAGGAAATCGTTCCTTACGCATGTGCACCCATACCCAATCACCAGGTTGGAAAACAACCAGTTTACGTCCCTTGTTTGCTTTAGAAGCGTAAAGTCTGTTCTTTTTCTCTATTTGTAGTCGAACTCCCTCATGGAGTTCTCTCACCATCTTTGCCTTCTTTTCACCATCTAAACTTACCCTTTCTTCACAAGGTAAAGGAATTAAGTCCATAGGAGTTAGTGGATTAAAACCATAAACAATTTCAAAAGGAGAAAAAGTAGTAGTTGAATGCACAGTTCTATTATAAGCAAACTCAACAAAAGGCAAACATTCTTCCCAACTTTTCAAATTCTTTTGAATTATAGCACGTAAAAGTTGGGATAATGTTCTATTCACTACCTCAGTTTGTCCATCTGTTTGAGGATGACATGTTGTCGAAAATAAGAGTTTAGTTCCCAACTTTCCCCATAAGGTCTTCCAAAAGTAACTAAGGAACTTAACATCACGATCTGACACTATACTCTTAGGAATGCCATGCAAACGTACAATCTCTCTAAAGAACAAGTCTGCGATATGAGATGCATCATCTGTTTTATGGCATGCAATGAAATGCGCCATTTTAGAAAACCTATCAACCACAACAAAGATAGAGTCTCTACCTTTCTTTGACCTAGGTAAACCTAAAACAAAGTCCATAGAGATATCTACCCAAGGTTCAGTAGGCACAGGTAGTGGTGTATATAGTCCATGCGGTTGTACTCTAGATTTTGCCTTTCTACAAGCAATGCACTGTTCACAAATTCGTTGCACATCTCTTTTCATCTTTGGCCAATAGAAATGCTCATGCAATACATCCAAGGTTTTCGCAACCCCAAAGTGACCCATTAAACCACCCCCATGTGCTTCACGAACAAGCAATTCACGCAAAGAACTAGCAGGAACACACAATCTATTCTCTTTGAACAAATAACCATCCATCAAATAAAACTTACCGAAAGCCGAATGTCCACATGCATTATAAATCTCAGCAAAGTCAGAGTCAGTATCATACAATTCCTTCACATATTCAAAACCTAACAATCTAGTATTCATGGTGTGTAAAAGAACATACCTGCGCGAGAGTGCATCAGCTACGATGTTCTCTTTCCCTTGCTTATACTTGATTATGTAAGGGAAAGTTTCAATGAATTCAACCCATTTTGCATGCCTCCTATTCAACTTACCTTGTCCTTTTAGATGTTTCAAGGACTCATGATCCGAATGGATTACGAACTCTTTTGGCCACAAGTAATGCTGCCATGTCTCAAGTGCTCTTACCAATGCATAGAGTTCTTTGTCGTAAGTTGGATAGTTCAAGGTTGCTCCACTTAACTTCTCACTGAAATACGCAATAGGTCTCCGATCCTGCATCAAAACAACACCTATTCCTATTCCAGACGCATCACATTCTATTTCAAATGCTTTCGTAAAGTCAGGTAAAGCCAAAACAGGTGCAGAACATAATTTGTCTTTCAAAAAAACAAAAGCCAACTCTTGTTCCTCCCCCCATCTAAACCCAACCGACTTTTTAACAACTTCATTCAAGGGCGCAGCTATTGTGCTGAAATCTTTCACAAAACGCCTGTAAAAACTAGCTAACCCATGAAAACTCCTTACCTCACTTACCGATTTGGGTGTAGGCCAATCCCGGATGGCCTTAACTTTCTCCTCATCCATCTTGATACCCTGTGCAGTTACAACGTAGCCAAGAAACACAATTTTCTCCATGCAAAAGGCACACTTTTTAAGATTAGCATACAATTTCTCACTACGCAACACACTAAGTACATTACGCAAATGATCAAGATGCTCAGTTAAGTTCTTGCTATATATCAAAATGTCATCAAAATACACAACCACAAACTTACCTATGAATGCACGCAACACATGATTCATTAAACGCATAAACGTACTAGGTGCATTTGTAAGTCCAAACGGCATTACTAACCATTCATACAAACCATGCTTAGTCTTAAATGCTGTTTTCCACTCATCACCTTCTTTCATCCTAATTTGATGGTACCCACTTTTCAAGTCAATTTTAGAGAAGATATAGGATCCATGTAACTCATCTAACATGTCATCAAGCCTAGGAATGGGATGTCTATACTTTACCGTTATGTTGTTGATGGCTCGGCAATCAACACACATCCTCCATGTTCCATCCTTCTTTGGCACAAGTAGCACGGGTACAGCACACGGGCTCATACTCTCACGAATGTAGCCCTTTTCCATCAGCTCATCAACTTGCCTTTGAAGCTCCTTCGTCTCCTCGGGATTGCTTCTATAAGCTGGTCGGTTAGGAATTGAAGCTCCGGGTACGAAATCAATCTGATGCTCTATCCCCCTCAATGGTGGTAATCCGTTAGGAGTATCGTCGGGGAACACATCATCAAATCCCTGCAACAAAGAAATAGCAACACTAGGCACAATATGATCAAGATCATTAGTATTAAAGTAAGCCTCTTTGTACACAAGTAAGATCATTGGCTTGTTAGTGAAAAATGCAGATCTGACCTCACCCTCTCTAGCATAAAAATTGGGTTGTTTCTTTAGTTTTTCCACACAATTCTCATCACACTTGCTGACTTTCTTCACTCCTCTTGTCTTACCTCCACTCTCGGCCAGATTTGGGTGTTTTTGAGTTGTGGTCGAATGGTTTGATTTGTTTGGAGTGTTGGCTGAATATTTGCTTGTGTTTGGAAGGGTGGCCGAATGGGTTGTAGTGGTTTGGGTTCTAGCCGAATCTGATGGTCTTCTCTCCCCTTGTTCCTCACCTTGATTTTCTCTCCCCATCGCCTCATGCTCACTTTTTAGCTTTATTTGATCATCATACACCTGTTTGGGTGTAAGAGGTACAAGAGTGATGGTTTTACCATCTTTTACAATGGTATACCTATTTTTAACCCCATCATGAATTGCCTTCCTATCATATTGCCATGGTCTCCCCAACAAGATGTGACTTGCTTGCATTGGTACCACGTCGCACAGAACTTCGTCAACATATTTCCCAATCGAAAATGGAACCACAACCTGTTTAGTCACTTTCACTTCACCACTATCATTCAGCCATTGCAATCTATATGGTTTAGCATGCTTAGCAGTACACAAATTCAGTTTACTAACAAGGGTGGCACTGCAAACATTAACACAGCTTCCACTATCTATAATTAAACCACACACCTTTCTTTGTACGTAACAACGCGTATGGAAGATGTTCTCCCTTTGTTCATTAGTATCATCTTCTTTGACCTGAACCTGAAGTGTTCGCCTTATAACCAAGGACTCCTCAACCGGTAATGCTAACTCATCCCCATCACTATCCTCCAATGGTGGCATGCCTTCACAATCAGAATTGTCACTTTCAGATTCCACATCACCATTATCTCTAATCATCATGATTCTCTTGTTTGGACACTCTGAAGCATAATGTCCATGTCCCTGACACCTGAAACATTTAACATCACGAGTACGTTTAGGTTGAGTTTCAGAGTTACCTTTGGCATCAGTAGGGACATCAACTTTAGCCTTTGGTGGTTCAGTTCTAGAAGAACCAAAGGATCTTGACCGGAAAGTACCCTCTCTCTTTAGATTCGGCTTCCAAGATGATGACGAACCCGAATTAAATGCTGACCGAGCATGCCCTTTCCTAAGTTGTCTCTCCACCTTCGTCGCCATATGAACCACATCCTCTAGCTCCACATAGTGCTGTAGCTCAACCACATTAGCAATATCCCGATTCAACCCATTAAGGAATCTAGCCATGGTGGCTTCTCTATCCTCAACAACATTAGCCCGAATCATTGCTATCTCCATCTCTTTGTGATATTCATCTACTGTCTTATAACCTTGATTCAGACCTTGGAGCTTCAAATATAAGTCTCTGTAATAGTGGTTTGGCACAAATCGTCTCCTCATTAAGACTTTCATCTCCCCCCAAGTCTGAACGGGTCGCTCGCCATTCCTCCTCCTACTGATCACAATCTGATCCCACCAAATTAATGCATACTCCATAAACTCAATTATCACCAATTTCACCTTTTTTTGTTCAGAATAGCTATGGCAATCAAAAATCCAATCCACCTTTTTCTCCCACTCCAAATAAGCCTCAGGATCGTTTTTACCTTGAAAGCTAGGAATTTTCAGTTTAATGGTGTCTAAGTCCCCATCCATGTCTTCATAAGTGCCCATGCTACGAAAATTCACATTCCTCCTAGCCCTGTTCGGTCCAGACCTGATTCCACGGCCAGCTGATGCAAACTCAAAGTCATCTTCACCTCCATCTGCGTTTTCATCAACAAACTCTTCAAAATCAGATCTGACATTCCGTGCGGCCATACGGATCGTATTTTCCCGGCGATCAGCCCCACTATTCTGTTGCTTAATCGAATTCACCTCATCTTTCAGATCCTTGTACGTCCTAGACAACAGCTCAAGTTGCTGGCCTATGGATCGCAATTGGAAAGCTACGTCAACGTTTTGTGTCGCTGATTCGTTGTTTTCAGACATTCTTTGAATCTGCAAAATTTGGTTAGTAGCACAAAATATATCCTCACACCTCTCGTGTATCACACAAAACAAAAATTAAGGCTTTTCACTCTACTAAGCTCTCTACGCCTTTTACCTCACAACTTGCTTTCTTTTGGTTCTTTAGGAACTGAAATCAACAAATCAAAGTCAATAGCCTTCGCAGCGCACTCTAAATATAATTTTCAGACTCAAGAATCAATAAATATACTGAAAACAAAGCAAAACAAAAACTAGGATTACGATTTTGCGAGTAGCAATGCAAATTCGTACGAATTGTGGACGAAACGAAGACACGAAATAAAACAGAAGCGAATGTTAAGAAAACAATTACTTGACTCCTAGATAATCCAAATATAGCAGAAACAAAAATATTTGGACAAAACTAAACAGCAAAGATCATGTTTTGAAACTTGAGGCAAATCTAGCCTATTTCGCAATTTTACGTAACAGAATTGAAACCCAGACCAAACGATCTCGAAATAACCTCAAATTAAATATTTAGTATTACAATACTATGCAAACACCAAAAATCAATTTATAGGTCGTTCTATAATGTCTAGGTACCCAAACCCCTTGTATGATCAGTTTGCGGCAGAATTGAACCTCCAATTAAAACCTCCAGAAGCCGATATCAAAATAATCCCAAATTTAATATGTGGTGCAATCGCATACCCAATACTCAGAATATGAAGTTTCAATACATTCCAAGGTGTTTTACCTAGGGTTCACTAAGAGTAGTAGTGTTTTGTGGCAGAATTGAAACTCGAATTAAAACCTCAAGCAAATAATATCAGAATAAGCCCAACTTTTATATAACATGCGATCCCACCCCCAATAGACAGAATATGAAGTTTAAATTGATTCCGAGGTGGTTTGCTTACGGTTCACCAAGATTTGTGTTTCTGCGGCAAAAATTGAATGATCCTTCAAATTTCAACTAATCACTCTTTTCTCTATTTCTTTCTGATTTTTTTTTTCTTTTTAACAAACTGATATGATTAGAGACAGCAACAAGATGAAATATAAACTTTTTTTTTTTTTTTGCTTAGATGACACAGACACGAAGAACAAGAAGATGTATGCAAACACTGAAAAACTTAAGGGACACTAAAAAAAAAAAAAAAACCGAAAATAACAGAGATATGACCTTGTTTCGGAGCCTAGCTCTGATACCAACTGATGCGAACCTCGTGATCACGTGGTCACGCAACCCACAATCAAGATTGAGATCTGATCCCGGAAAGCCAAAATAGGTCTGATATGAGTGCGACACAATGGAAACCTGCCCCAAGGCACCTACACTATTGGAATGAGTAGAATGACGCCACGAAGCCAGTTAATCTTCGATAAGTCAGATTCAGTTCGTTCAAGAACTGAAGAATGCAAGAATCACTCTCACACGTTAAAACTGAAAAATTCAGAAGTAATTATCATCAAAGCTGCCGAAATTTTGGCCTACATGAGTTTAAATAGTTCTTGAAAAGTTAACCCTAATGGACCCTTTATGTGGACTTATATGAGGTCCACTCAAAACTGGCCCAAAACCCTAAAATGAAAAGCCCATAACTTAATCCAAACAAGCCTTGGATCCTAGCTTAAAACAAAGTATGAATTTAGCCCAAACAAGCCTTGGGCTGTAGCTAACAAAATAAAATAAAGCCCTTATCTCATGGCCCAAATAAGGTTGTATTGGACCCCTTTTGCACATGGATAAGATGTACTAGGATTTCCTCTTGATACTCCAATGGATCTTCCAATTCTGACTTGGTGGAAACCTTTAAAACCAATGCATTCAATGCGTCTTTCAATGTCTTTGTCTTGGACCGTGTCATCGGTCCATTTGGAACATGTAATGGGTCCTTGCTGGTGTTTCTGGGCTGGTCCGCATCACAGTGTGTTCCTGGTCAATTTTCCCACCGGTTCGATGTTTTTTGGTGTTTTGATGGTTGCTTCAGTGTACAAATTTTGGCTTAAAAAAGGAAATGGAAGTTCATATAATTTTTCATGTCATATATTTTTGCAGAAAGAAGGCAGCAACAATGTTTGGGATGGTGGCCGAACAGGACAGTCCACTGCATCACTCCCAAATACTGTTGATATTTCTGATGGTGGCATAGATAGACACTCCAGTGCAATGGTCACATTTACAGCTAGTGATGAACAGATGTGAAGATATCAAGGTTGCTTTACTCTCTGTTTCATTAATTCGTGAAGGTCTTTTTCTAAGAGATCCTTTTGTTCTACCTAATATAGCTACGAAATGTTTGATGATTTATGGAAAAGGGGATCTCATGTAGCTCAAACATGATAAAATTGTATTTCTTACTGATGAATGACCAAATTCTAATGAATATGTATGTTAACTATCTGTTGCATATTCCAAGGGTGCAGTTGCTGTTCTCAGTTTTCAGCCTGGCTTTTTCTCCCCCCCTACCTTTCTCAGGGTGCGAAAACACGTATGATTATTAAAATTCGAGTATTTAATCTATTGGATAAATTTTACTCTTCAATTTTCATAATCTCAGCAAAACTTTTAAACTGTTTATTAAAATTCGAGTATACTTTTGAAAATAATTTATTGGTATAAAATCCACTCCAGATTCCCTGGACTCAACAAAACCTGGTGCGACATTGTCATTATATTTGGAAATTATGTTTATTTGGTCCGCGGTAAGGTATCCTGTAGTTAATTTGTTGTTAAAAGTGCATCCTTCACATCAATGTTTTGAAATTATGGTTATAATTATTTTTTATTTAATAATATATTAAAATAATATTTTTTTTATTATTACAAAATTATTTTTATAATCAACATATCTAATTAATTTAAAAACACCAAAACAAATTATTAATTTTAAAAAAATAATTAAAATCTTTTTAAAACAAAAAAACAAATAGAATTTTAAGGCTAATTTTGGGTGAATGCCTTTGCTAAAAGGATTCAAAATGGGAATCATATAGCTTGGATACTCGGTTCAATATTTATGTTATGTTTATGCTGAATGCTGCATCACTAACTTCGCTTGTTTAGAAGGGAAAATATGTTACCAATTACACTCGCTAATATAATTAAACTGTTCAAGACATTATGTTGAAATTCCTGTGTAAGGATGATATAACTTCGCAATGGATCCATTATCAGTGCCTACAAGTTTTTGTTATATTCCTGACAGGGGTTCCATCCATTGTTGCAGACCTCCTCATACAAGATGACAACCAAAATGGGCATATTGTCAAATATTATCTGCTACAACGCACAAGGTAATCTGAACCGGGGCGTTTGCAAAATCAAATTTATTCCATTGTGAGGCTCCACTGCCCCAATGGATGTCCACAACGTCTCTGGATAAATCACTATGACAAACAGATGGAAATATTGAAAAGGAGATTTGCCTGCAAAATTTGAATGAAAGAATAATAAACGGTATTAAATTGTTTTTCCCTAGTAACCTTAACAAGAGGATTATTTAGGGGAAAAAACAACAAAGAAAAACATAAAATTCAAGCCCCTTAAATTGAGAGCACACTGAAGTGATTCTGGAGTCTACCTTACAAACGCTCACAAATCTTTATCATAGCCAAGCTGTGCTTTAGCTGCTGCCTTTTCTGCTTCATCTAAAACGAATGCTTTAAGAGATTCAACATCTCTTGGCCCTGTTCATTTCAGTAAGAGGCATAAACACTTAGGTCTTGAAGTTGTGGTAATATTATAAACCATTGGTTAAAAGCATTTCATCGCACCAACTAATACAAAACTGCCGGTGAAAAAGATGCCAAATGCAACAGAAGCATGGTTATTGATTTCTAATGCTGAAAGATATCTAAAGAAGTTGAATTTAACTTCCTTGAATCATTCCTGAAAACAATCCATTATCCTATGAATCTAAACACACATAAAATAGTAGAAACAAAATGTCAAGCCTTCCCCTATGTTGAATCTTAAAACAAAATCCAATATTTTGCATTCCTAAACTGACAAATAACCTAATGCTACAAGCATCTTTATATTTAGGGAAGATCCCAATAGATTTCAACAATACCACATACATATTGCAGATCACAACTATGTCCAGAGCATTGCATCTCCAATATGATATTTTTCACAATAGCAAGCAACCACAAGAAGCCATGGCATACTAAACTGCATACTAAGCTCCGGAAATACACATTCATTATTTGAACAGTTTATACCAACAGCTAAATGCAAAACTATAAACTGTTCTCTATGTTCCTGCCCATCTGGACCACAACTATTATTGCTGGCTAAATCAAAGAAGACTTGTTAGTTTTGGGATCATGCATCTTAGTCCGTTCATTCTTGTTGATCTTCTTTTCATTATCATTTCATTCTCTTTCTTTTCTTAAGCAAGTTCTGTCTTTGTTAGATTTAATAGTCTTTTCTTTAATTGGGTTCCTCACCACAAAGTTAAGTTACCCAAGTAATCAATTTGAGAATACAAATCGCATTATTTTATTTCCTCTGTTTTTTCTTTACCTTTTCACAAACACTCTTCCATTCACATACTGAGGTCTACCCAAATAAGTGATGAAAATACTTTGAACCAATGTCTATCATCCAGACAATTACTTTGCAAATTGTGTTTGGAGATGTTCACTAAATATTCCTTCAATAACTTCACATTGAACTCAAACTCATCTATACATATTTCTATCAGCAAGATATCCAACTAACTTTTGAAAAGGCTCATAAGAGTATCATTCATTGTTTAAGTGTCAACATATCAGCTGCCCTCTAGCTTAATGGAACAAGTATTGACCCTAAGGCAACACCTGAAATATAAGCAGCTCCAAGACAACACCTCTCTCATCTTTTGCAGTTGCATCATTAAAAATAGGCACCAGAATTTTCATAACCTGGATCACCCCATTTGAAAAGTGAAAAGCAGTTGCATAACCAGTTGTTGAAACTTCCGTCACAAAATGAGGATGGAGCAAATGAATGCCAGAGAAAATTGTGAAAAAAATTCAAATCATGCCACAAGCAACGAACTCAAAACCACATGCCTTCATAGCTCAAGAAGCGCCAATCACAACTCAAAGAAAACCCAGATGGGAAAATAGATTAAGTGGCTGAAAAACTAAAATTTAGCCATTCGCTGAATATATGCATCTTTACCCTATTACAAACCCAGTGAAACAACTCATTTCGTCAACACATTCATAGCAGCAGTGCAATGCCATGCAAGTCAAGTCTATCAGATCATTAAGCAACACATTCAAGCACATTAAGCAAGATCGAAGCACACAAAAAAACGTTGAGTAATTAACGAAAAGTTCCAAAGTCTCATGCTTTACTAAATAAATTCCTCAGAATGAAAAGAGAAGTAATTGAAGCAGTAAAACCTTGATATTTAGCAACTTCTTCTCCATCAAAAAAGAGCTTAAAAGTAGGGTAAGAGTGGATATCAACTTTAGAACAGACAGATTTGCTGGCGCCGCAGTCCACTTCTCCAACCTCTATTTCATCTTCCCCCTCCATTGCCTTCCCAACCTCTTCCCACAAGGTCCCCAAATTCTTACTGATAATAAATAAATATAAAATTAAAATATAATTATAGTATTAAGCAGAGGATCAATAAATAAAATCACTTACCAATGCTTACACCATGGAACACAAAATTTGACAAACCATGCCGTGTCTTTCTCCTTCACCTACATACATAATTATTATTGTTATTATTTAAATAAAAAACATAAATAAACCCAATTTAATTATTAATAATAAAAGAAAGAATTAGAACCACCTTGTCTGAGAATGTTTCAGGAGTTAGGGTTATAACTTCAGCTTTAGAAAGGAAGAGGGAGAGAAATAATGATAATACGATCCAAATCGAAACCGAACGGTTTAGGTTTATCATAATTCTTAATCTTAGCTGGATGATGATGATGATTTTCAGCTCCTTGGGATTGTCTTCGTTATCATCACAGTAGTTAAGGAGATCTTACGAGCAGCTGCGCGAGGAGGGAGAGATCTGTTGTTTTCTCTTTTACACCGGTCGGTGACAGACCTTTTTTCTTTTTCAAGAAGGGCCTTATTTATTTCAGCCCACAAATACAGGCCCAAAACAATTGTTATCTGCCAGAAATAGGGAAGCAATGAGTGTCGGCGGGTTGAGTTTTTATGATATCTATATCATATTTATTATCAATTAAGAGAAAAATTAGATATTTATTATTTATTTATTTGGGTATTTATATAAATATCATACTATTTACTATTTGATATAAATTAAAATAGTAATACGTGCGTGCCCTCATGCGCGCACATATATATCACGTGTGTGTATTGTGTCAATATGATGATATTTATATTTTATATTGAATTTAAAAAATATAAATGTACTATGTATATATATTTATATGATATTATACATGCTTGAGTTTTTAGTATAGCGTTGGACACAAATTACTATGAACTATTATAGTGATTTATTATTATTTTTTTAATGAAAAAAATAGATGTTTTTGTTTTGGGGATAGTTTGGTTCTTTTCAGTGGCCTATTAGTCATTAAATGGTTTTTAGGGGTACATCCATCTCCATGTGCCAACGCATATGAGGCTATGCCTTTTAGGCAGTATAGGTGGTGCAAAACTGCTTTTTTGTTGTATCGTTGAAAACACTACCACTTCCTCTTCCTCTTCCTTCTAGTGCAATGTGTGATGGAGGCGGATAGGTGGTTTGTGGTAATTGTTTTTCCTTTTTCTTTTCTCTCTTCTCCCCTAAAAAGTACACGTTGGCCTTCTTTACTTTTGCTATTTCAGTTTCAGTTTTTATTCTTTTGATTTCTGATTTTTGTTCTTAGCACTTTTATAAAAATCTTGTTTGTTTTCAATTTGTCATTTTTTTTTCAATTAGACCTTTATTCTTTTGACTTCTAATTTTTTTCTTTACCTTTTTGTTAAAGTTTTATTGGTTTTCAATTGCATTATATAATCAATTTTATTTTTCTATTGAGTTATCTGGTCTTATGACTCGGGTTATAGGTTTTTCAAATTAACCCAAGTTGGATTGCTTTTTATTACATAGATCATATGTCTATCACAACATCCGTGATTCCATCGATAAAAAGTAATTTTAACAAATTTAATGTCTAAATACCGATGAAATAATCCATTGGTAAAATAAAAGTGATTTTTAGAATGGTACCAAACTAGTTGTAGAATATTATTGTCATGGTACACTAGTCATTAAATCACAAAAGTTATTGTATTTTCAAAAAACGAGTTATATATTACGGTGTTCATTAGTACATCGTGTGAATTAAGGCATTTACACCACACAAAAACTAAAAAAATCTTAGTCATGTATTCTAGATTGTGAGTGTTTTCACTATGAATTAGAGTAATGCTTATCGAGGAGGAATTAGTTGGTCCTCGCGATAAGTTGCGAGCAATTTGCTTTTTGCCATTTTTTCATGGTATGCGTGGCGTGCTTTGAGTTGCTGGTTGTTTATTGTTAGGGGTGTTTGGTGGGCTGTCATTCTCCTGATTTGTTCAGTATGAAAGGGCTGGTAGTTAAATATAAGCCTTACCTAAGATGTACCTAGTTACATGGTTGTTCTTGAGATGGTGTTGGTCTAGTGCAGTTGGATGAGATTTTGGTTGATTTTGCATAGGATGACAATAGTTTCTTTGCTGTTTCTCTTTGTTCTAGGCAAGTATAAGTGCTCTGTCACTGTGCTGAGTTGTTTTTAAAATTATTTCTTTTGAATTTTGCTAGATTCAAGGGATTGCAGATGAATTTTACATATGAGATTGATTGGGGCAGTCATGCTTTAATTTTTTTTTTATGTACTAGTTTATATAATATTTAATTAATAATTCATTTTATCTCTTGAAGAGTCAGGCAAAGTTTATATAGTTTCACCGACAATAATTGTTTTGTTTGTTGGGTGTTTTTCATGGTCTGGTTTAGATGAATTTGTTTTGTTTCTTATGGTTTGGGATTTTAAAGTGTTAGAATATTTGTGTTGTTTATCTTTATCAAGCCTAGTGCTTTTATTCACTTAGAGCTCGTTTGGCTAAGCGTTTGTGGTTGCGTTTAGTGTGTAACAGTTGCATTGAAGTGTATGGTTATAAAATCAGTCGTGATTTTTATATGTGAACCCTACTATTATCTGCGTTAAAAACACTGTTTTGTTGAAGTTGAAATTTCATGCTTTTCGTTGCGTTCCTACCTCTTGTTGCTACACTGTTAGAGCCCACTTGACGCATTAAAAAAACAAAACCACTTTAAGGATCTAGAAGGAGTAGACCAGATCCTCTCTTTAGATAAGTAGCACAAGACAAAGACAGGATCATGAAAAAATTACAAGAGATTTCAATGATTTTTGAACATTGGCCTCAGACCTGTTCATGCTAATTAATTCATTCTATGAACACTGCGCAAGATGAACAGTGTAGCATGCTGTTTCAGTCGGATCGGGTCCTGTCCAAAGCTTAAAATACATTAAATCGGGTCCGATCCAGTAAAATAAAAAATAAAAATTATGTTTTATTTTTTAATTGTGTTTTATTCAAAAAACTAGTGTTTAACATTATTCAATGACACTATATAAATAAGACAAAGATCACTTGATGACATAATATTTTCAGAATTTGATCGCAATCCCAATTTTATTCCTGATTATATTTTACTTGATGTTGTTGTGTGCTTAAAAAACCAAAAAAACTATAGTCTTTGTCAGATTTATTTTATACGTGATGGAAATGTAGATAGTTAAATGGATCAATAAAAAATATTTTATATAAAGTATTATTTATTTCTTGATATAATAGTAATAGTTAAATCTATAATATTTAAATTAAAAACTATCAATATTAATATATATTTTTTAAAATTATTTTATAACCTCAATTTCAAAAGTATTATTAACAAAACACATTAAACTGTTTTTTATTTAATCTCAATTTTAACCATAGTTTTAATCAAATATATATAAATATCAAATTAATCTCAATTAAAAATACTTTTTATAAAACTATAACAGCTATCACAGCAACAACAAAAATGTTAGAAAGTTTAGTTTGGTATTTATGGCTTTGGCAAGCACAGCCGGCAAAATATGTGCATGGTTTTCTAGAAGTATTTTAAGACAATGGAATCAAATGGAAAAAAGAAAATAGAAGGAAAAACATTTCTCTGTTTTAATAAGAGATCAAGAGGGTAAAACAAATATATGTTGCTGCCCAGGATCGAACTGGGGACCTTTAGTGTGTAAGACTAACGTGATAACCACTACACCACAGCAACTTGTGCGTGTATTTATTCAATATGGTTTATATTACATAAGTATACCTATATCTCCATCTTTGACTAAGGTTTCTGGCACAGACCCACGGGCTCTTGCAGGGGTTTATTGCCGGGATTTCTATGTGCTGAATTAATTTAATTATGGAAGATTCACATACTTTCAGAAGAGTTTGTATATTTCCGGCACTCTACAGCTGATTAATATTAATTTAAATATATATATATATATATATATATAAATTAAGAATATAAAAAATATTTTAATAGTGTTATTAAATCTAACAATGTGAATTAATTTTTAAATCTCCACTCAACTCTTTGTTAAATTCAATATATATTAGTTTGACAACAATGTTAGACCTGCATCTGAGTCTGAAATGTCTGGTCTAACAACTATGTCAGACCCAAATATGATTATTAGACCAAAACAGCTTGGATATGGTGTGGTTGTCAAACCCAAACGCGGGTTTATATCACGCGTCCTTAAAATCCTTTCAATTTTTTTTATTAATCTCTAATTTTAGTGAATAAATCATCTATAAAATTATATAAATTAAAATAGTTAAAAGAACAATAAGTCTTTTACATATACACTATTTTCTTTTCCTATATCATAATATATCAATTTACAAGTTCAAAAGTTTTCTCTTATGATTCTATATTTCAAAATTTTGTATATACTAATAGTTATAATGTAGAATAAACTCTTTTTGTAACAAACTTTGACAATTAGATCATGCAATAACATCTTAAATTAAAAAAAAACACATGAACCCTTTAAAAAATTATCCAACACTTGAATGAAAACATTAAAATTAATATTTTCATCCACACAATGCATATAAAAGAACATGTTAACAACACTTTGAATATTTTTTACATTAAAAAAATTAATTTAATCCACATGAGAGTACAACACGAGCCAATGATCTAATTAATAAAAAAAAGGAGGGGATTTTATTGTACATCTTCTCACAAAATACTATTCATTAAAATAATATTTTTTTTTCAATCAATGGTTTTTTTTGGAATTTTTTTTATTGATTTGTCTCACTCTTATAAAATAGGTTGCGAATTTGACAGATTAACTCAATTGACTTAGTTTTTTTTTTTTTTATGTTTTCTTCATTAATATTTTTTTTATAATCTCATCCTTTATTTACAAAAAAAACTAAAAAGTAAGGGGATTTTACTATACCCCTTCTCAGAAAAACACTATTCATTATAATAATGCTTTTTTTTTTTCAATCAGAGTTTTTTTTTTTTTTTTTTTATCCATGATTTGTTTTTTATTGGGTTGTCTCACTCTCATGAAACACGTTACGAGTTTTGTAGATTAACTCGGTTGACTCATTTTTTTTTTCTTAATTAATTTTTTTCTCAATCTCTTCCTTTAATATTAGATTGATTCAGAATTAGGCTTCATGATCCGTTTTGGTTTGTTATTTATTAGGTTATTTCGGTCTCATAACCCGGCCGAGAATAGTACTTAGTGAGTTAAATCAAGTTGACTCATGTTATTTTTTTTTAATTTTATCATTCAATATTGAGTCAATTGAGAATTGAGCTTTATAATGTCTTTTAATTTGTATTCTATAAGAGAAATGGTGGAAAGGGAGAGGAGGGTCGATTGTCAAGTTAAAAATTAAATATTACCGATAAAATTATTTCGTCGAGCATTCCATCAATCATTTTATCGGTAAAAATGCACGTCACTGTACAATTTGTTTTTTTTGAATCTCACTATAATATCATCTGTAATTCCCTTGGTATATATCAAGAGATGATTTTCTTCAGTATGTATAAATGAAATTTACAGTTGAGTTAATTCTGTCGGTAAAGTTATTGGTAAAAGTTATATATTATTGTACTTTTCTGAAAAAAAATTTAATTCATTCTCTTTACACTGTAATTCTCTTGGTATATACTAACAAAATATTTTTGTCGGTGTTTACTGATGGATATAGCTATGGAAAAATCTGTCAATAAAAATTACCACAATCTACTGACATAAATTTTTCTATTTATATTTACTAAATTTTTATATTGCAATCACAGTGTTTGGCATTACATTTTAAAAGCGGTTTTGAAAAAAAATTGAATTTTTTTTAAATTTTTTCTTTGTTTCAAATTAACTTTTTTTTATATATTTTTAAATTATTTTAATGTACTAATATTAAAAATTATTTTAAAAAATTATTTTAATATATTTTAAAATAAAAATTAATTTAAAAAACACCGATAGAATATTACCGAAAGTATATTTTCAAATACACAATCAATCGCAGTCCGTTGGCTAGTTTTGATCACCCCGAATTCGATTTCTCATGCGAGAGGAGACGATATAGAGGTCAATCGCAAGTTAACTTTCTAAGGATTTACTATCAAATTGTTCAAACACTGTAATCTTGAAACTTTGATGTAGAAACCTTCTTTTACACACACACACACGTGTGTGTGTGTGTGAAAAATACCATAGTAGTTTCATTTTAAATCCAAAATGTTGTTATTGTTAAGAGGTAGTATTAAATTAATTCATCCGTAATATTTTGAATATGAAATAAGATTTTTTAATATTTTTATTTAAATATAATAGAGGTTTATCAAATTTTAAAGATTTTAAAGAACATCTATAACTAATATTAATATTCTTAAAGGGGATCATTTTAATTTAGTTATGATTATTTTAAATCTCAAGTCAATTCTAATTCCTATATAAAGTCTTAGATCTTAGTTAAAGAGTTAATATTAATAATGACCAAATTAAGTTTAATTATATTTTAATTTAAAAATTATTTTTAGAGTCTTAGTTAATTTAATAAAATTTTTAGGTTGAGATGATTGTTATATAATATATCAAAGTCTTAATAACAAACTAATCTAAAGTTTAAATCTCAACATCTATATTTTTTTAATTAAATTTTAAAATTAAACAGAATGGATGATCATAAATTAAAATCTATAAACTTATATTTTTAAATTAAAATAAGTTTTTGTAATGAGTTCCATCGATAAAATTAATAAATCAAAGTTTTAATAACAAATTTATTGAAAATTTAAATCTTAATATTTATATTTTTTTAATTAAATTTTAAAATGAAGTACAATGAATGATCGTAAATTAAAATCTAATCATTTTTAGATTGAAATAAGTTTTTATAGTGAATTTCATCGGGAAAATTAATACAATTTGGATTCCTAACATGAGTTTATAATAAGACATTGGTGTTTATAGGCTATGGACACATGCCATAGCGATTAGGTTGGGCACATCTTGACAACAATATAAATAAAGAAATGCTGGTGGCAATAAATAGGCTACGGACCTCATCATGTAAAAGATATATCCATTAGCTGTGGCGTCCAAGAGTTTAGTGTATCTTTCTTGGGAGCATCAAAGACAGTGCCATGGATAGGCATGGCCCACGGAATTAAAGCGGTGATTTATAAAAATATTTAATTTTTTTAATTTCATATTAAACCGTGTTTTTAAGCTTATTTATTTCTATATTTTAAAAATATTTTAAAATATTTAATTTTTTTATTTTTTATTTACTTCAAATTAATATATTTTAAAATCATTTTAATATGATAATATCAAAAATAATTTTTTAAAAATAAAAAAATTATTCATATATATTTTGACACAAAAAATTATTTGAAAAGCAATCGCAACTACACTATCAAATAAACTTAGTTTATCTGGTATTATAATTGTAATTATTTTTAATATATATTTTATTTAAAAATTTATTAAAATAATTAGATGTAATAGCAAGGAAAAAAAAATTAAAACTATAATGGGGACCTTCAATATACATATCAGGACAAATAAACAAATGTGAAATACAGGTGGATTCATGTGGCACGGTCAGTTACCAGCTCAGCATTGCTATTCATTTATTCTTTCATTTATTGAAACAAGCTATTGGTTTTTAATTTATTTTTTTTAATGAATGTGGTTGATGATATGATAGTTTTTATGGTTATTATTTAAAAAATTAAGTTTTAATAATCTATTTTTTTTTAAAAAAAATAATAATCAATATAGCTCATAAAATTGTGATGTGTATTAATTAATGAAAAAATTTATATTATTGGATGTAAAATACAGACACCTATGCACTACAAACATAAACAAAACCTAATTAAACAGGATCGGCTTTCTTATAATTTGGAGAATAAATCTCTTTTCAATATATTCCCAAAAAATTTACGTTTTTAAAGTCTTTCAAATTATAATCACATTATTAACGTGATGAGTATTTCTCCTTGATGAAATCAAGTTGAGCCTCCACGGGTTTTGTTTTTTCGTTTTCCTTTTCCCCTTATTTCTTTAGCTTTACTGCAACAAATAGAAAAGGCACGTACTGAGAGAACCTCATCCACGACTTTTGGTGGTGGTACTGGTGGTATGTCAAACCCTAGCTATGCCATTCCGTGCCTCTTTCTCTTTCTTGAGTGTTACACATTGCTCTCCCACTTAGAAAGAACCCCAAAAAAATATTTTAAAAGATTGTTTTTTTATTTTTATATAAAAAAAAAAGATAATCAAAGATGCTTCCATCACTCACTTTTCGTGAATGAAAGGCAACCATGAACACTAACCACTTACTTACTCAAAGTATTCGAAACTTCAACAAGTAGATGAACAAATTAATATTGAGAAACATGTCTACAAGATTAAACTGAAGTAGTTATATGTTGCCATAAAATCCAAACAAGAAAGAATTTGGATAGTAATGAATTCTAGTAAATTATAGCAATGATACAATTTAAATTAATTCACATTGATCCATATGGATCTTTTTTAGTATTTTTCTAGTAATGGCAATCCACTAAGGCTGGGGAGGAGAACACTAGTGGTTGTTGTGTTGACGAGAATTGGAATTTGGATTCGCGGAGGTGATGATCATCCTCAGGAGGAGCTGGTAGATTAAGATCCAAAGCCAAAGTATTTCTTGGCTTGATCGTATGATGGTGATCGCTATGAATATTAGACTCATGAGTGGTAGCACTTGATGAATCAGTACTGATATTGCTCACTTGGTTGGCGCCTGTGTTGGCCCTATGCCTTCTCATGTGACCTCCAAGAGCTTGACCTGACATGAACTCCGAGCCACAAATTGAGCACTCATGAATCTTAGCCTTGTTAGCCTGAAAACCCTTGTTAACGTTGTTGTTGTCGGTGGTGGTGGTGTGGGGTATTTGGAGAGAAAGAGAAGGATAAAGACTCCTTTTATTCAATTGACGATCGTCAAGATCCTCCATTGATGCCACCACAAGACCTTTTTTCTCTTCCAGTACTGCTGTGGCCTTAGGCTTTTTGTGACCGGCTCTGTGCCCACCTAATGCTTGGAATGATGGGAAACAACGGTTACAGGTTTTGCACTCGTATACCAAGAAACCGGCCTTGTTAATGGTAGGTGCGGACATATCTGAGAATTTTCGAGCACTAAATTTCTCAACTTTACTGCCTTTATTTTCATGAATTTGCTTTGGAGGGACGTCACCTTGTGCTAGCAGAATCAAGCAATTAGCCATATCTTCTTCTTCTTCTGTGCTCTCACAAACCTCACTAGAAGTTGTAGGAGAGGAAGTTGAACCATTCTCCTCTATAAGCACTCCTCTTTCTCCCCCACCACCACCATAACCGCTTGATGAGCAAGAGGTCGCCACCTTGTGTGGGGAAGATGACCTTTGCCGCTTGGTGCGTTTGCCTTTAACGATCCGAGTAAGATCATTAGACCCCATGAACTCATCTTGAGCTTCCATATCCATCATCAAAGAGCTTATGTGAGATATAGCATGAGAGATGTGATATGCACAGGTGACCTAACAAAGAAGGGTTTGTAGAGAGTGACAAATAAACAAAAAGAAAGAGTAGTAATTATAAGGAGTGATGAGGGAAGCTATGGTGGGGTTTGTTAAATACACAACACACACACACACACACTAGTGAAGGGTAACATGGTGTTTGTTGCTTGTTTTATATATATATATATATATATATATATATATATATATATATATATATATATATATATATATGCTTAGAAAGTTTGGTGTGAGTGAAAAGCCGACCCGTGAATAGTTTAGTCAACACCACACAAGGAACCAAAAACTTTTCTTGCGTTTCCAAGCTTCGAAGTGTTAATAACATGGGAAGTTTTTACCTTTCATGCGTTTTAAATCTGCTTCTTTAAGTTAATGCTTGAATAAAACTGTACATGCTTAGAAATTCATCGCCCAAGCAAGAAAAAAGAAAAAGAAAAAGAAAAGGAGTGAAGCTGGCGTTAAAAAGGGAACAAGAAAATTCAAGTAAGATCAGTTTGTTTAGAGATTAGAGAGAAACTGAAAAGTGCAAGAATTAATATATTACAAGGAAGGGTGGCTTTGTCTAATTAAACATTAAAAGAGTCAGTTTCACACTTACTTTCTCTCACACAGTATGCCAACCAAGTCACGAATAAACTCAAACCCACTAAAAGCAAAGGGAAGTATTGCACGTCAAAAGCAAGCTAGCTGCCTGGCTTCATTCACTCCATGTCTTGTTAAAGTAAGGTGCCATCACCACCACTTACTCCTCCTCCTCCTCCTCCTCCTCCTCCTCCTCCTCCTCCTCCTCTTCTTCCTTCTTCAACTTGTGTGATTCTGTCTCTGATCATGTGAAGTTTGTGGGAATAGGGCATAGAGTAAGGGGCACCAAGCGCATAAGCCAGCAAGAAACGAAAGGGACATTGCTATCAGTACTGAGCATGTGTCCAGTTGACTAACTGTTGTAGGAAGGGTATGTTTACCTTCCAAGTACGTGACAGGTTTATGTCTTGTTTGAGTCTTGAGCTGCTCATTCTCATGTTTGTATGGAACTTTTAATATTTAATTTAAGTACTGTACTAGTAAACAAATTCATTTAATGTAGCCTTTGTTTTGGATTGCAGGGTGCTCAGAATTAATATTTTTTTATATTTTTTTATTGTTTTAATAGATTTTCAAACACCCTATAATAGTAATGGTCGTTTAATCTGCGGTAAAATCAAGTACAGAAGTATTGGCTTGGACAATTAAAAAGTATTAATTTAAAAACCCAATGGTTCATGTATCATTAACGTTGCCATTGTTAATTTGATCTCTAATGGGAATAGATAAAACCCAATTCGCGGTTGGATACATTGGATGCAATATATGACGCAACATTTACTTGTAGCATTGAGATGCGTAGAATTTTAGCTCACGGGGTAGAAATTGTTACAGGTTCACACTCTTTGCTTCCGTTTATTTTTTAAAATATTTTTTTACTCTAGATTAAGAGATAATAATTAATTATGAACTTGTATAATTACTTTACTATGTATAAAATATCTGAAGATTTTTTATTGCATATATACAATGGACTAAGATATAATGAATTATAGACGACACTATAGCACTTTAGTAGGCGTTTCTTACCTATATTTTTAGTTAAGAATTGCGGCTAGGGTGACTCATTTAACTTTCACCATTAAAATGAGAGTGATACAACGACAAAGAAAACAATTAATTAAAAAAGACTGTCGATGCCTGGCACTTGGTCTGCCAAACCAGGGTGTTGGGGCTGGCCACGCACACCTAGCCGCAGCCCCAGGCAGCATATAACTTGTGCTATGGCTGGCCTAGGCCACAACATGCAGACACGAAATGTGACTAGCCTTGGACTTTAGGGGAAGACCCGCGTTCTTGGCTGCAACCCCAGGGCGCTTGATTCTTTATTATAATAATATTTATAACACAAATAATTATATTAATAAATTCAAGAGTACTTATAACACAAATTATAATATTTTTATATTAATACTTAAAATTATAATTAAAATAATATATTTATAATACAAATAATAATTTTTTTGATATAAATACTTTGAATTATATTTTCAAATCTTAAAAAAATGATGGTTTTTCTTCAATAGTAATAATAATATATTTTTTAATAATAATAATAATAATAATAATTTTCAAAATTTAAAAATCATTTTATTAATAATATTAATTATAGTAAAAATAATAATATGTATAATACAAATAATAATATTTTTAATTATAATAAAAATAATAATATTTATAAGACAAACGATAATATTTTTAATATTAATACTTTTCTATTATAATTAATGTTATTGAAATTAAAAATATTCTTATTTGTATTATAAATATTATTATTATTATTATTATTAACATTAAAAATATTATTATTTGTATTTTAAAAGATTTTTATTTTTATTTTTATTAATATTATTCATATAATAATTAATAAGTTAAAAATATTATTATTTATATTATATTAATGTTATTGGAATTCAAAATATTCTTATTGGGCGGCGTCAAGACCCAATGCTCTGGGTCCGTAGTAGAACCCAAAAAATTGGGTTCGGCGTCATGACCCAATTCTCCTATGTCCTGCATCAAGACCTAAGACTAATGGGTTCTGCGTTAGGACCCAATAGAATTGGATCTTAGATTTTTAAATATAATTATTTTTATTATAAATATAATTATTTTATAATTATAATTATGAAAAAAAATACTATTTATAACACAAATAATTATATTAACAAACCCAAAAATATTTATAACACAAATTATAATATTTTTATATTAATACTTAGAATTATAATTAAAATAATATATTTATAAGAAAAATAATAATATTTATAACGCAAATAACTCTTGAAATCTTATTGATTTTTTTTCATACTGTAAAGAGGAAATAATAATTTTTTTTCTCTTATTTTTTATATGAATACTTTTTTATATTTTTTTGATATTTATCTTCTTGAATTTTCTTATTAAAAGCATGTTTGTTTTTGCATTTCAAAAATACTTTGAAAAAATTTTGAAATTTATTTATTGTTTTCTTTACTTCAAATTATTATTTTTGGTGTTTTTTTTAAATATAAAAAAATCTCATCAATTTATTTTGAAAAATAAATATAAATCAGAGAAGGCAATGACACAAAAATTTAATTAAGTATGGCTATTGGATCTGGAAGCCAATCATCCTTATAGATCAATGGTCTTGCATTAATATTCAATGGTGGTGTTATCTTATAGTGAAAAAGATATATATATTTGCAATGTGCGGAGGCATAGAGAGAGATGGGTGATTGAATTCCCATGTACTTGATAACATGGATTTCTAATCTATCCAAAAAAAAAAATTAATTGTTTGTTTGCACACGTAGGGACCCAAAGCAATGTTGGGTTCTGTATCTAGTAGGACACAATCCTTTATAAGGGAACAAAGCATATTTGTTTTTACTTTTCAAAAATACTTTTAAAATTATTTTTTTTTGTTACTTTAAATTAATATTTTTATTATATTTTTAATATGAAAACTTTGAATTATATTTGTCAATCTTTAAAAACAATAGGTGGTTTTTCTTCAATAGTAATAATAATTATTTTATTTTATTTTATTAATGATGATGACCATAATAATACTTTTTTCAAATTAATTAATTATTTGATTAATAATATTAATTATAACAAAAAAAATAATATTTATAGGACAAATGATAATATTTTTAATATTGATGCTATTAATTATAATAAAAATAGTAATATTTATAATACAAATAATACTATTTTTAATATTAATACTTTCAATTAGAATAAAAATAATAATATTTATAACACAAATAATACTATTTTTAATATTAATACTTTCAATTGGAATAAAAATAATAATATTTATAATACAAATAATACTATTTTTAAAACGAATATTTTTAATTATAATAAACATAATAATATTGATAACACAAATAATTATATTTAGAAATCAAAGAACATTGGGTCCTCCCCTAGACCCAATGCTCTTGGGTCCTGCGTCACAATCCAAGCCAGTGTTGGGCCTTGCTCGTAGCAAGCCTTGCCTCCCACCACATCAGGACCCAACAATATTGAGTCATATAACCAGGATCCAAAAATTTTAGGTCCTGCCTTCCATCATAACCCAACGCCCAATTGGGCCCTGCGCCCAATAAGACCCAACATCTTTGGGCTCTACTTACCACTATGACCCAAAATCCAATTGAGCCATATCTCCACCATAACCCAATATCTTTGGGCCCTTTGCAACCAGGACCCAGTAACTTAGGTCATGCCTAGCAGTATAACCCAACACTTTAGGTCCTATTAGAAAGCCAGACCCAACAGTGTTGGGTGGGTCTGTTATAGTTAAAATCTGGGTCTTTAATTAACCTGAAGTAAACCAGTCAACCCACCAGATTAACCCATAACTCGGGTGATCCAGCAAAAATCCAGAAGGGATCTTTTTTTAAAAAAAAATGTGTTTTTTTTCCTATTCTAAAGTGATGCGATTGGTTAAAAAACCAAAAACTAAAAAAAATAGACAAAATCTCCTCTTTTTTATTTTGTTTAGGCGCTTCTTTTAAAAATTATTGATTATTTGACCTGTGGCGAAGCAAGGGTCACATAGCTAGTAATTTCCTGAATTATGTTGTAATTGAGACCAATATATACATGTGTGTGTGTGTGTGTGTGTATCTATAGAAATCAACTGATTAGTCGTCGTACAAAAACAAATGGACATCGTGGTTATCCCCTAATGGGTCGAGCCTAAGCAGGCATGCCAAGTTATGGGTCTTAGCTCGGTAACTACCCGCGAACAACCATTTTTTAGGCCTTAACTTAATCCCTCACTATCTCAATACTGAATCCCAATTCTTAGGGATTTTAGTGTTGGCACACATAGCACTGCAATGTTATAACCTCCAAGAGGTAAGTGTGATGCTTAGCTTTCTCTCAAATAATCATCACCAATGAGTATGGTGCATGCCTTGTTAATATGACGTCAACCTTTCTCACCTATCACCTACAAGTGCTAACCTTTTTCACCAATGGTCACAGCATTTAACCTTTTAGTACGGTGCCTACAAAACTTTACATTCGTGGTATAAGTAATTGTTCTTCATCATTTCTCCACATAGTGTGTCTGCAACTCCATGCTCCATAAGGTAATTTTATGTGACTAAGGTATAGAAAAACCACCAGAAAACTAGATAGAACAACAAGATCATAGAACAACACAACACATGACCATCACAACATGTACTCTTCCACATTCTCGTTATCATTGTTATACATTCTTTCCCTTTTATGATTCATTGACTTACTCATATACTTCTTATTACAGAATGCTACAACACGAATAAGATCAATAATGATACAAGATTTTAAAAGAGAATATTGTCCCCACAAAGTGGAAGATTCTCCGGTTTATCATTGAGTTCTACAGACTTATCTCTCTAAAGATTGTATATTCATGAAAGCCAACCTTGACAACTACGATGGCTTTACTAACCTTCTCGAAAAAAGCATTTTTAGATCATAATTTTTTGTTGTGGTTGGCATAGAATAAATAAACCTTTGGTGGGTTTTATTTTTAGAAATCGATCAAATCACCTACAAAATATTTGTGTATGGTTTTATTATTCATAGGTTTACATAAGACAAATAAACCTCAACAGGATTAATCCTTAAGAGTTGATCAAAATAATTATAGCATTAGTTGGCAAAAATATTTGGTATTGCCTGCCTTTCAAATAAATAATTATCAAAGTTTTGATAGTGTGTCAAGGGTTTTAATATTCAAGATCAACCTAGGATAATAAACCATCAATGGTTTTATCCTTAAAAGTTGACTAAAAATATAATAAGATTACTTGGTAAAAATATTTTTTGCTCGTCTTTCAAATAAATAATTATTGAAGTTTTGGTTAAGGATTTTATTATTCATGATCAACTAAGAATAAATAAATCAACAATTTGTATTATCCTGAAAAGTTGATTGAAGGGATAATAATAGTTTTTAATATGTGGTTTTATCATAAATATCCATGTAAAAAATATATTTTTGTGGCATGTTAATTGTATTTATCTATAAAAGCAATATAGAATAAATGAACAATCATTAACATTATTTTAAAAAATCTATTAAAGGGTAATTTGAGCAACTAATATGTAATTTTATATTTCATAATAAAAAATACACACATAGCAATTTAGAAAAACCTTAGCATAAAAGCATATTAAGCATATTTTACCATTAAAAAAAAAAACAACATAGCTTATCATAGATATGATATAAAAGATGATGTCTGTTTTTCATGTTATATAACCAGTATTTTATCCAAAACCTTTTAAAAATCAGTTAAAATTTCTAATTATCATAAAATTAAGTGGCAATTTGTTTTCATATTTTTACATGTCTCACACTTATTTCACCATGATTTCCACCGTGACAACCATAACAACAATACATCTTAAATGTTTCACTGATCTATATATATTGTGTTTGTTCACTGATCAATAATTAGAGGCGGCATTAAGGGCAAAATGCAAATTATGCATGCAAGTCAACAAAATTATATATTGAACTTACTCTTCGCCATGTTGGCCTATGACTATGGGCTATAAGAAGTTTTCACACATTAATTAAAGTGGCTCTCACATATTCCCTCCTGGCAATAATGGATGATGGATCAGCTAAGTGTTTGGTTAGCCATGATCGATACAATGAGAGACAAACCAAACCCCACTCAACTCTTGCTTAATTATAAAACTAATGAAAGAGTCGTATCTTTCTTTGTAATATATATAGTTGAAATACAATAAGAATCATATCTAATTCATCACTTAAATTTAAATTAAGCACAACACATGAATTATTGATGAAAAAATATTATGTAAAAATCAACATGAAGATCAGTTGTTTACCAATTCAACAAAGAGCAGTGAGTGTGTGGAATTACTAGTCATTTCGTATTATTTTAGGGGAGACAAGATGGTAGAGGAGAAGGGATGGGAAGGCAGCCATGCAAGCTTTAAATTCAAAAACAAGTAGTTGATATCAAATAATGTCATGTGATGGATCATCATTACCCAATTCTTTATGGAGTTGTCTGCTTTTTCAGTCATAATTCTTATTAATGCATGCAAATGGCACAAAATGGCTTGAATCTTGAAAGAAAAATGGAGAGGCGAGTTAACGGCCGATCAAGGGTGGTGGAGGTGCTCAGAAGGGAAGATTCTTAGCGTAGGAAATTGATTTGGTCATTTGTGAGGGCCACGCGAGTGGTGGGTCGCTCACCCTGTCTTGTGTGCTGCTTTCGTTTCAAGCTAGCTAGGTACTTAGGACTCACTCCACTTCACAGCTAGAGTCGCTATGAACAAACACGAGCAGTCACAGGGACCGACTTCATGGATGGGTCACTAAAGGTCATGAGAGCATGTTAGCTGCAACTAAGCACCTCATATATGTGTAGGGCCACCAAAGGTCATGATATATATATATATATATATATATATATATATATATATATATCCACTCCTTTTGTTTTTCTTATCTTTTAACATATGTGTGCAGCTATTCTCAATTTATTTTCCTGGTTGTCTTTGAAGGCAAAACATGGATATTATCCACTGTGTTCATTTAGGACCCCAACTGTGAAGTTTTGTTCACTACTTCCTACCGAAAAAACAAAAAAAGCCTCTGAGAACATTAATTTGTGGTAGAAATAAAGGGACGTATATACTTTTTAAAGAAAATAAAAAAACCTGCAATTTTTTTCTTGCCCTTTGTCTTCATGTATTAGAAGGGAAACAAACAATAATCTTCTTTTGTTAACAGAAAAAGTAAAATAAATTTTTTTTTCTTCATATATTCATATTATTTTTTTAAAATAAAAAACTAAAGGCCAAAGTGAATTCACTATACCCCAAGCACCAATCATTATTCACCAAAATAGTGTAATTACTATTTTTTTCTTTTCAAGCAAAAAATATTAAATTAATAATTAGGGATAACAGATGTTTTTATTAGAACCCTCAAAGGTCATTATTAGAATGATAAAGTTAACTAGGGTGGATTAAATGCTTTTTTATATAAATATTAAATCTAAAAGTGCCTAGGCATTTTCTTTCCCCTCAAAAGAGATTTGATTATGACTCGCAGAGTAGCGTTGGATAAGGGGCCAGTTCTTTACTAAATGATGTAACATTTTGATTGATGTTTTATTAATAACTTAATTTCATAATTATAATATTACATTAAATGTGAATAAATCTACATTTCATGATTTAAAATACCTTATTTATAATAAATACCACAATAGTTAGTAAGCAAGTTTTAGTAAAAATAAAAAATAAAAAATTGAGTACTTTTAACGGTTGTTATAACATGTTTCTCCTATACATTTCGGAGCTTGTAACTAATACACACAGCGGTTGTCAATCAAACCCCCACCTTTCAGTGTTGACAACGGCTTTATGCCAAATCAAACCCTAACTAAAGCCGTATTTAATGTGTTTCTTGTATTTAATTAAAACTCTCAAAATGACCTTTACATATTCTTAAATAAAACATACAAGAAAAAACAGGTAGATTATACCCAGATATTTTTTACTTTATTTCCCAAGAATACATTGTCAAGTATAAGATTTTTATAATTTATAACTATTTTATAATATAATGACTTACTTTACTATTAATTAAAGGTATATATATTAAGAACTAAAAAGTATGGTGATCATAGATAAAAACCCTTATCTTGCAAGTTAGATCCTCCAAAATATATTATTTAATAATATACATTGTCAAGTATAAGATTTTAACCAATTGAAGATGCAAGAAAATTCTTGAAATATAGATTTTCTTCTTCTTCTTCTTTTTGTGAGTAAAGTTTTGTCTTCTCAATATTGTTTTCAAAGGAACATGAAAAATAATTATTTTATGATTTTAAACTATTAAAAAACATTTAATACAGTCAAGCACTGAGAGATGTGGTTCAGTGATGGAAGGAATTTATTTTCTTTTAATGTACATTGGTTCCGATTTCACTGTGTATATCTGTTACCCTTGTGGTGCTTTATATGTTTATTGGATTTACAGGATATTCAGTGGATTCTAGGAATTAGTTATGGTACACGCAAGTTTACCTGAACATTCTGGGTTAAAAAAAAATTATTAATATTATACTAAAATTAAATGTTGGAAATATGTTTAGCAGCTTATAGCATGTATATGTACGAGGATTGCAAGGGGAGTTATTTGTCGTTTAGTCTACTCCATGATTATTTTGCTGCCTTTTGTTTGTACACTAAGGGATAAGTAGCACAAAGACTTACTGAGCTTTTTCTTTTTTCTTTTTTCTTTTTTGAATGTGAGGAAGGGAACGAGGACAGATCATTCACTTAATTAGATTGCTGAACGAAGCAACAAGTTGATTGGGAACCAAAACTTGAAAATGTGATATATGGGCATTTAATCTGTAGGCTATTCTAGTTATAATGATAACATGAACTGCTTTGATATTAACATTGCCTTAAAACTCGAATAGGATTCATAAGATGGTTTAAAATCTAGATTGGACAAAATTGATAAAAAAAAAAAAAAAAAAACTTTACTAACTCAGATGAGGTAAAGACTGGTGTGAAGATTGAGTTAGAGGTGAAGACATTCTTTAGAGCCGAAACACATTGAAAAAAAATAATTAATGTTCTTATACATGAAAAAAAAATCCAAAATTAATTAGAAATCTACAAAATACATTGAAACATCACAAAACAAACTTAGCCAAAACTAATACAAAATTAACAGCATTATTATCAAAACATCATGGTCCAAATAAAAATGAATTGGATCTTTTTTACATATAGATTGAATGTATTAAAGCTTTTATTTTTTAAAATACTCTAAAGGATTCTCAAGTTCAGCCTTGATGAAACTTAAACAACCAGTCCATTCATTACTTGTTTTAATGTTTTTATTTTAAACCTTGTGATAAATTCATTTAGAATGTATAATGTCCTTGATATTCACAAGCTGATCTATATCATGATGTAACAAGAAATTAATAAGAATTAAGCCATCCACCAAATGCTAGTACAAGATATCGTATTTTAGGAAGCAAACATGTTCCATTCTTGACAAGATTTCCGGCAGGTTTTACTGGTGAAAATGATTTGGATTGATAAACTATGTGCTACAAGTCATAAGTCAAATCATGTATCAAATTCACGTTACTTAATTGAATTGTTTGAAATTATAGTAAAAGGTGTTCTTTAAAATAGTATATTATTTAAAAATATATTAAAATAAATTTTCTTATATTTTTTTATTTTAGCATATCAAAACTATAAAAAAATACTATAAAAACATCATTTTAATAATTTTCAAGCTAAAAAAACTCAGAAATTAAGCAGAAACACCCTCAAACACATAACTTACTAAAATCAGAAGATTTAAGCAATATGCCACAATTAGATAGGAATTTATCAAAAACAGGCTATAAAGATGCCTAACAAATTCTTTTATGAATCATTAAAATATGACTAGTCTAAACCCAACCAACATGGTATTTAAAAAAAATTATAATTTTTAATCCAGCTTTAAAATCATACTCAATTTTTTTCAAGAGATTTTTAAAGCTTAATTTTATGAATGGCCACTTTACTGGTCCATTCACTGCACAAAAAGTCTTCAGACTCCAAAAATCTTGTTTGAGTTAATCTTATTAATTTTACTTGATTGTTCTACATTCTATATTTAATTTTAAATTGTATGTTATTTTTCTTTATATTTTAAAATTCTAATTTTATTATCTAATACATGTCAGTTTTCTTTATATAACTCCTAAGAAGATAGACTTTATTTCATAAGAGTAAAACTACAAATTTAAGTTTCGTGTCTATAACCTTTTTTGCTCATCAAATTTTGTGCTTGTTTGTTGTCTTTCGCTTGCATCATATTGAAATCAAACCCCAGTAGAACTATGATGCGGGTGATGACATGACATCTAGATTTAAACATGGACCATAACCATGCCCTGTTCCACCAGCTCATGCACTTTCTTTTCAACCTGAGGGAGGCAAGGGCCGGAGATTGGAGAGATTTTCCTGGTTAACCATATGTATGGCGTTGTAAAAGTTGTCCTGGAATGATCTACAATAGGCGTTATAGAAACATTATGAAGTTCTTGAGGAATATAAAAAAGTTACCAATCCAAATTTGATGAAATCAATTGCTGATATATCAAATTCTGGGCACTGACGAGGCATGCATTGGCAGCAAAGTTTATTCAGGTAGCAAACCTGTCTAAGATCATGACTTGATACTTGCTGTCCTGATAGTATTACTTTACAAACTGAGAAAATTAACAGTGGGCTCTATATGAGAAAGTGGTGAAAGCAAGCAGCAAACGCTGACACCAGACTGATCCGAACAATAGATGCCATTATACTGGAGTCAAACCAACAACTCCTGCACACACATGGCACAAAGGGATGGGAATAAGACTTCAAGTGTTTAATGAAGATTTTACAGAGAGATGGACTGGAAGCTGTAATGAAAATAGTTACACAAGAAATTGGAAGAAAAGGCCTCTAATAATATGGAAGAAAAAACATAAAGGAAGTGTGTTCTGCTCAATGTACTGATATAGTTATCAGTCAAATAATTGGTGCTTGTGGCATAAGAAACTAGAGTGTGTTCACAAGACTTCAGCAACGTAACAACGCTTGTAAAGCCAGAAACGCATGGTCAAATGATTTCTGCAAATTTGTATTGAGGGAACCAACACTCATCCTAACAAGAACCCTTGAAAATGTATCATGAATATTTACCACACTATGCTGACTTTAAATTTTTTTGCCATTCATGAGACCATGATAGAAAAAAGCAGGCAATCAGGAATGTATTCCTCCATGTCTTAGGTGACATGCCTTCATAAGTTGGAATGGAATATACACAGCATAGTAATTGCAAGCTTGTGAGAAATCATGTCGGGGACATGGATGGTAACTCAATGCAGGAATTCCATCAAGATATGTGGTCAAAAAAGAATTTTCTTTTCTTTTACAGAGTCGGTCAAAAGAACCTAGCTCCTGCATGCAGTAAAATCCTAGTTCTGGAATTAATATTAAATTGAGTTAGAAAAAAAATTAATATCAAAGACTGCAAAACTTAAAAGCTGTTTAAGATGCCTTGCTTTATGCTTTCAATTTTTGCATCTAGCACTCCAACATGATCACAATCACATAATGCATCAAATGTATGAACTGCTACTCTACCATGTGATTTCTACATTCAGATCATTCCCAAAAGTACCACGGTACCAAAATGCAAGTTGTCAATAGCCTTGTCACATGATCATATACAAAACAGGCAAACAATAATGAGATTACACATTATGCACGTGCGCACAGCTATGAACATTGCATGCACAAGTGTGGAGCTAAGAATGCCATCAAAAGTTTTGCAGGTCTATCTTTAGAAATCAATAACCATAATTTTCAAAATCTTAACTAGCAATCAAATACAACTTAATCAAGGAAAGGATCAACCAAGTCATGACCATCTAGCTACTAGATAAATGCAACAGCTGCACTTAAGGAAAAAAAGAAAAAATTCTTCATACATACCACATGCCAATCTTCCACCTGCATTCCCAGTGGTTGAGCTGAGTTCATGCCTGCCTATAGATGCAAAAACCAACAAGGATGGAGAAGAAACGTTAAGAACATCAAGAAAGCAAAGGTCATCAAAGTGATCCATGCCTTCATTCCTTACGACTTTATATTCATAGTCGAATAACAGTAACAAAATAGCAAAAAACAAGTTCACAGGCATTTAAAAGTCTGCTCCTGTCTCCTATGCCCTCCGTCCTCACACAAAAGACACTGTGTCTCATGTTTGCAACAAACATAAAGGTATAAAAACACATGCGCAAGCAATAATTTATATTCAGCTAAGTTTGCCAGGTAACAAAATTAATGTTGCAAAGGTTTGCACCCAGGATGCCTGAATAAGAGCTTACCCTTTCCAAGGTCATCCTCAAGCTCATGAACCACAAGTGCTCTTCCGATCACCGTGTTAGGACCACTCAGTGGTATCTGCACTTTTTTTTTTTTTTCCAAAACTCTAAAACTGAGTAAATGCATATCAATAAAGCTGAAAAGTCTAAAATAAGAACATAAACCATGTGTCAACCCATAAGCGAAGAAAAAAAGTACACTCAATGGCTGTTAAAAAATAAAAAAATAAAACATTATGCTTCAGTTCACAAAAATTACCTGGTTATCCACTATTATTGCCTCTGCCACCCCTGTATTTTCAAAATTACAAGGATAGGTTAATTGGTTCAGGGAAGCCCATAAAAAACAAATGAAAATGCAGAATGATACTACCATCAGCATTAGCAACTATGTTTCCCAGGTCACCCGCATGACGGATTTCATCCTCAGGAGCACCATGTGTCAAATTGTTAGGATTAAAATGTGCTCCTGTTATTTGAATTTGAAAAGGGAAATTATAATAACACAAACAAAGAATCAGGATTATCCATGCATTAATTGAAATAACACAAGAACCAAAACTGAAACAGTTTATTGACAATGCAGTTGTTTCATGTCCTACCTGTTGACACGCATCCATTTGTTGTGTCACCATATTGATGCTAAAAAAGGTAATTTGAAAAGAAAAAAAGATGGACGTTAAGATTTGGAAAGTAAAGTACATCCATGTCCAAAGATGATAAAAACTGAAGCCAGGAACATTCACCAGGTGGAATCCATGAGGCCCTGGAGCAAGCCCAGTAATACGAGCATTCACAGTTGTAGGACCTATCGAAAGCAAAATGCAAATAATATGTAAATCACAATCAGGGCTCCAATTATTATGACTCTCGACATTAACCTCCACTCAACTTAAACCACAGTGGTTATCTGACTAGGGATAATTGAATATTCAAGCTTTTCAGTGATGGAAAGAACAAAAACCCTGTCAATTAGCTAATTCAAGTCTCAGGATTGCAGGCATCTCCTATTTCCAGATTTGAAATTCAAAAACTTCGACAAGACAGTATAACTCCTTTCGAAAACAACATTTTTAACTAATTTTCAAAATTAAACATCAAAGAATAAAAACCAAACCTCAAAACAGGTTAAAAAATTAAACCATCAACCAGACAGTGTGAAAAAAAAGAAAGAAAGAGGGTAATTGAAATCACTTTGTCATGTATAATTTCTGAAATAACTTTTTTTCAAATTTTATGTTTTAAAAAGCAGAAATCAAATGACAACATATCTGGAACAAAGAATTTTTAATATTGCATATCTAGTTCCAAGCGCCAGCCTCATTGTCCCTGCTTGCTGACTAATTTCAGAATCAACAACTTCAACTATAATCTGAATTAGACAAAAAAAAAAAAGCATCACCAAATATAAACTTAACAAGGAAAAATGATAATGCGGTTAGCACATCCATCAAGAAACAACTTCAATTAATTAAAAAATTCTTTCTCGGTCAAAAAAAAAGAAACCCATTTCCCAAAAACAAAAACCAAGCATACCCATTTACTCTTTTCTCTAATTTCTTATCACCCAACAAAGAATCAAGAAGTCAACCTCAACCAACAACAACATTCAAAACAAAACATTAAAAAGAAGAGAGAGAGGGGGGCAAGAGTGACAGACCATCGGCTTCCTGGGTCAAAATGACGACGCCTTCAACATTAGAAGTGCCTTTAAGGACAGCAACAGCTTTCTTGGAAGCAGAAGCAACAATAAAGAGAGGTGGTTGCTTCTTGGCAGCGAGAGAGAGGGAAAAAGATTGGCGTGGGGGGTTAAGGGAGACGCCATGGAAAGAGGAATTATTAGGAGGAAGTGGAGAGAGAGGGAGGTGAAGAATTGGTGGAATGGCTGTGAGGATTGCGTGGGCTGCCATGGCTGCTATTGCAGCTGCTTGCATTTCTCTTGTAGATAAAATGATAGTGTTCAAAGACCTGGGTAATGTGTTGTTCCAGAGTTCAGATTCGGATTTTTTAAGGTATGTACATTAATATAAAATAATTTTCCTTTTTTTCAATTTTTTTCTTTTATAGTTTTTCTTTTTTAAAAATAAATTAGAAAACATTTTTAGTTATTGAAAATAAATATAAATTTTCCTATAATAAAATAAATACATCGAGATAACAGCTATTTTTTTTATATAAAAAAGAACATCAAAACCATAATCATCTTAATATTTTGTATTATAGATTATTTATTTTATTTAAATTAAATTAAAAACTATCATTGAAATATTATATTGTTAACTTAAAAAAAAATCTTTATATTATATTCATAATAAAAATTAAATTTATAACACTAACTAAATATAAAAAAATAATCTTAATTTGTTGAAAACTGCTTATATATAAAAGAAAACAATTGTATTTTTCATGTTTTTCTCATTATTTAGAAAACAATAAAAGAAAAACTTGAATCTCTAAAATATGTTTGTTAAATTTAATTTTGAAAAAAATAGAAAGTTAATTTTTCACTTTTCTAGATGGAAAATATTATATTTAATATAAAATTCCATTTTTTTTTTACTTTAATTTTCAAAAATAAGAGTAGTATTTTGTTTTTAAATAGCCTCTTGTAATTTCTAATAGAGAGCAATTGGCCCAATAATGCTCGGAATAATTTATCCACACCAAAGTATTTTTTATGACCAAATCATCTATATTTAAATTGATGCATTCGTATGAATTTTCTTCACCTTTTCTGGCTATCAAGACCTAAATGATGATATAAAAAAAAATCACTTGCCAATTTAAAAACTGTAATTTTATTGTTATTTGGATATATTTACAAAGGAAGTCAACTTTTTTAAATAGGTTGTAGAGGTTTGAAAAATAAAAAAGTTTAATAAGGTTGTGAAAATATTTAAAAATAATCTACCTGGATCAATATTTTTTTAATGGACAATAAGATATCTTCGAGACAATTTTCTCATCAATCAAAATTAATCTTCTCTTTTGATGATCTAATTGACTGGATTACTTCTTCTCGGAACATTCATTTCATTTCTAAATTTAAAAATGGGAGAGAAATTGAACTGTAATTATTAAAGTAATAATAATAATAATTAATTGTGTGAAAGTTACTTTTTTTAAGAATATTTATTGTTTCGTATGGTAGAAAGTAAATTTTTATTGACAAAGAAAAGGAAATGGTTAAGAGTTAAGACTATCGAGATAAAGAAGCATTGGCTTGTACACCATTGCTCGGATTAATTTTTTTAATGTAAGAAAAATATTAAGGATAAGGAGAATTTTTTTAATTGTATAATTAATCTTGATTAAGTGAATTAATTTTAAAATTTCTCAACTTAATTTTTTATTTAACTCAAATTTTTAATTAAATTGCATAGAAGCTAACTCAATTTAAATAAATTAATTTTTTAAGTTTAAAACAAAACTCTTCACCTCCTCATTTTCACTGCCAACTCCATGTTGCTCGCCACAACGTCAGTTACGATGGTTTCGTCTCTTCTCAAGACCCACAACAGACCCGCCGGGAACTAAACACCGCCGCACCCATCCCCATGCCAGTGACCACAACACCAAGGGCCTCTCTCTCCTCTCATTCACTCTCCTACGCAACCGCCACCCATGATTGGCCTTGGTCTTTCACCATTGCGAGGAGACCCGGTCACCCACGAACCACCTTAACCATCTCCTTCCTCCAGCCATCGAGTCTCTTTCTCTCCAATGACCGACTGACGATTCAACCTCAATAACCCATGACAAGCCTCACCCTTTCCAAAACAAAAGAAAACCATCAATCTCTCTTTTACCCGAAACCCACATAAACAAAACCGAAGCCTTCACCCATCTCTTCTTTATTGTCCAAGGTTAGCACCCACGGACCCAGCAGTCGATTCCTTCACCACCAGCTGTCAGTAGCGCCGTCCCCTCTTCCCAACAACATCATCCTTCGCAGCGTGTCCTCACAGGAGATCCAACGACTGAAACAACTACACATCATGACCCAACCGTACTCCCCCCCCTTCTCACTATTAAGACCAAATCGTGATCATCGACCAGAACCCAGCTCCAATCCACCCCCAAACAACCTTCAATCTAATGGCAGAAACTTTTAGATCAAATCATAGTAAAAAAAAAAACCAAGAAAAAAATTAATATCGATTGCTTGAGTGGTTTTTTTCTTTGTTTTACAGGTAAAGATCAAGCTCACCATTGATACTAGGAAAAAGAAGGAAAGAAATCATTCCAGATCCACCATTTTGTTATCTTCACCAGTGACGGTGCGTGAAGTCAAGCGCCGCTAGTGGCGGCGCAGACACACCGCCACCGTTCCTCCAACTTAGAAGCTTCTCAACATTGTTGTTCATGGATTTCCAGTAATTTATCTAGATTAATTTGTGAATTTTGGGAGGTCTATTTTGTAAATTGTAAATGTTTAATTTGTTATTTAGATTATTTTGAATTTGGTGATTTGCAAAAATATAATTGAATGTTGTGTGAGGAAAATATAGTAAAAAGAAATCTGTGTGTTTGTATTTTTTTATAGGTTTTTAAATGTTTAAAATCAAAAAAATAAAAAGAATTAAATGTTTTTTTATTGTCAGCCTAGTCTCTAACAAAATACAAAAAATCATATTTTGTTTAAAAAATAAAATGCATTTTAAATTTAATAATTAGTTTATTAAATTTATAAGAATTTGATTAATATTTTAATAGTTATTAAAATCTTAATTCATGATTGAGATAACTATTTTAGGTTAGATTTGATTTTTATAAAAAAAATAATTAAACTAAAATTAAAAGAAAAACTGAAACGGGTTTGAACCGGTCAGTTTCAGTTTGGCTTAATTTTTTTTGTTTTGATTCGGTTTTTTCTGGATTTTTCTGGTTTAGTTCAGTTTTTTTAGTTTTAGACTTATAAAACCAATACCGAACCGAACCAGTTGGTTTTTTAAAAATTTTAATCGGTTTTTTTTCACGGTTTGATTTTTTTAGTTATTTTTTTTTAGTTTTCTCTTTTTTCTCAGTTTATTGATATTTTTGCTCACCTTGAATTCATGAAAATTAATAGTCAATATTATAGTATAAATGTTAAACCTACAAGTAAGGTTGATATTTAAATATCAAGAGTTAACCAGAAAATCTTAAAATTATTTTAAATATTCATCAATTTTAATTAAAAATATTTTTTTATCACAATACAAGAGTTGTGAAAAACTCAACTGTTTCACCGAATAGGTAAATCTGTCGATACATAAAAAATTTTCACCTATATGGATCCATTTCATAAAAATTTGTTTAGGCTCACAATCCCTTAATAAAATTATAAATACCAAGTTTATTTACACAAATAAATCTTCATCCAAAACCATAAAACAGATTACCAATTAGGTACCTATCTAAACCCTTAAACTATATTTAAAATAACGCAATGCAATTTACCTCATATAGAGTGTGACAGAGGTGATAATACTTTTTATAGCCACAATCAATCCATTACTCTTAGAATTTCTAATAAAACCAGTAGATCCGAGTTTTTTAGCAATTCTGAACAAAACATCAAGTGGCGACTCCTACGATATTTTGACGGCTCGCGTCGACGAACGACACCTGGTATCTAAGGATGAAATAAAAAAATTAATTAAAACAACTTAAACTTAACAAACTCGCGATCCAAGTCACCTAACAAAAACTGTGAATAGATTAATGGATTTTATAAAGTTTAATAGGATGACTTTTTTTTGAAACTATTTTTATTTTCAATGTGTAAAAAAAAATAAATGATAAAAAAGTTAAATTCAATTTTAAAATAAAAACACCTCACCAAACTTGTAAACTAGGGCAATGACCCAGGTTATTCTGGCAAACCCGCAAATCATGCTAACCTTATAGAAAGGTAAAAAAATAAATAAATTATGAAGTCAAATTCTCAACTATCTCAGTATTAAAAGATGAAATCAATAAAAACAAATTTGAAAAAAAAATCTTAACAAAAATTCAAAAACAAAAAAAACAAAACAGCGTGGATTACTATTATCATTCACAATGCAATATGTATGGGTTAATAGTAGTTTCCTCACACCCTTTAATTTTTGTTACTTTATAAAGTTTAATAATATGACTTTTCTCTAAAACTATTTTTAAATTATATGAGAAAAAAATAGACTATAAAAAAGTTAAGTTTAATTAAAAAAAAATCCACCAAACTCGTAAATCGGGACAACTTGAGTTACCTTGACAAACTTGTAAACAACACTAACCTCATATATATATATATATATATATAAAGCAAATTATGAAGCTAAATGCTCAACAATCTTAATTTTAAAAAGATAAAATCGATAAAAATAAATATTTTAAAAAAATCATAACAAAAGTTCAAAAAGAAGATAAAAAAAAAAAAAACAAAACACCATAGATTATTATTGTAATCCACAATGCAATGGGTGTTGCCAGTGGTTTCCCCCCATCTTTTAATTTTTATTATTGTATGAAATTTAATAACATGATTTTTCTCCTAAACTATTTTTTTAACTATATGAGAAAAAAAAAATTATAAAAAACCAAGTTTAATTAAAAAAATAAAAAAAAGAAACCCCGCCAAACTTATAAATAGAAACAACTATGACAATTTAAGTTATCTTGACAAATCCATAAATTATATTAACCTCATAAAAAGATAAAATAAAAAGAAAAGAAATTGATAAAAAAAATTTATTTCTAAATGGAGGCTAGTCATTTCCCCTTGAAAACACTCCTATCTTTTTCTAATATTAAAACAGCTTCAATTTGGATAGATACCTAATCAAGATCAAAATCAGAATCGAGACTATTTGCTCTTAGACCAATCGTTCAAGAGTTCTGGACACATTTTAATATAAAAAATCTTATTTTATCTCTTGAACAATGAGTTTTTTCTTAATGTTAGTAGGGTTTATCAAAAGAAATATTTTTAGTAGAAAATAACCAAGGGTTGACTATTAAAACATCTTGATAAATTCTTATTATTCTTTATAATTTAATTATGATATTTTATTAACCTGCTTTTTGGAAATATTTAGAGTTTTAATATTTAAGATAAAGTTTAACAATCAAAAGAATTGATGATATATATTTTGTATTGTGATGTAAAAAAATAAAAAATGTTTTTTATATATAGAGAGTAGAAGTTTTTTTAATTTTTCCACGTAGAATTTCTTATGATAAGACATACAGTTGGTATTTATTAATAAACTCCAATTTATACATATACTAATTCTTAAAATTGAAGATTATTTTTATCGAATAAATTGCTTTGACATAAAGTTCGTGTTTCTATATATAATCATGGATAATGTTCATAGTTATTAATATATTAAATATCTATGAATTGTTTTAATGTTTTTTCAATAAATTAATTATTTCACAGTTCAAAACTTTAAAAATGATGTCCGCCTCCCTTTTCATGTCAAACTCTTGAGAATAAAAAAAAAAAGCACTTATTTTTTTAAAAATGTTTAGGAAGTAAGGAAATATTAAAAATGCTCGGCCATTTTTTTTAATAATGTGCTATAAATTATTTTTTAGAAAAAATCACATTTTTAACCATTTAATAAATAAAAAAAACTCCTATCCATTCTCCCTTTTTATTACCATATATATATATATATATATATATATATATATATATATATATATATATATATTACGGTTGATCAAATTAGAGAGCTTGGGACTGTACTTGAAGTTTCTTTCTTTCTTTCTTTTTTAAAAAAAGAGAGTTTAGATTTATTTAAAAGTTAAAACTCCTAATTTACCCATATTAGGTCTGCAAGATCTGAATCTTAAGAAGACTATAACAATCTAATTTCTCATAAATGTACCATTTTCTTGAGTTTTGTCATCCTATATTTATATTTGATATTAAATACAATAATTATAAGAGAAGTAGAAAAGAATATGTTTCTTTTATAACCAACTTTTAACTATTTATTATGAAATAACATGATAATTTAGTGACCACTAATTTAGGCCCTATATTGAAAACCCGGCCAGTGCATTCAATAAAATTAATTAAAAATAATATACACCAAACATTGAAAATAATCATTAATGATAATCAAACACTAAACTAAAAAGCTAAAAAATAGATGCAGATTAAAAAACATAATCCAATGTCGAGTCATGTTATTTAATACATTAATACTTTCTTTTAAAAACATTAAAATTAAAATTTATTCAAAATAAATTATAAACATTAAAATTAAAATTTATTCAAAATAAAATAATTTACTGATATAATTCTTATTAATTTGAATTTGCCCTACATTATAGCCCTTTTATAGCTATGATTTCAAATTAAATCAGCTTAGAGTTATTCTAAAATAATTCATTAGATTTAATGGGTCCAAACATAACTTGATGGTTTCATTTAAAATCCATTTTGATTCAAAATAGTTTTTTCAAGTCATCATTGTTTAAATTAAAAAAAGTTTTTTTTTAAACAATGGTGTATTTTAGCAACCTAAATTAACCCATTAAATTCATCACACATATTATAAACTTAATTATGTTTAATAATCATGGTTTTTGAAATCATGTTTTCTTTTTTAATCTTACTATACAATGATATAAATAGATATAGCAAAAAAAGTGATTGATTAAAAATTAAAAAAAAAATCATGAGGGGTTGAAAAAAAATATTATGATTCCATTAAAGAATAAAGTAAAATTTGAATTATATTTTATTAAATAATATCCCAAATATATTTTTAATTATTTTATTTAAATGAATTTCAATTAAAATTTTCAAGATCTATTTGAATTAAAAAAAGAAATATCTAAAGACAACATTATTTTATTTTTTTAAAAAAATATTTAGGTGATCATATCTTGGTTCAAAACAGGTTAACTTAGTTAATCATATAAAGCTCATGATTTAAGTCATAGACTTGCTAATATTTCATAATTATTTTTAAATTTATATTCTATTTAATTAAAAGACATTAAAAATAGATATTATTAAAAAAACAGTCAAATAAAATTAAAGATAAAAATAAAAACAAGTAATTTTATTGAATTTACATTTAAATCAAAGAGGAAAGAAATTGAAGGCCGAAAAGAGGCCAGACTCTTGAGCCTTGGTGAGCCAATGCATCTAACCTATAAAATAAAAAAGCCATATGTGTGGGCTCACAAGTGGTGTCTTGGCTGAAGAAGTGTTTTTCGCCACACTTTCGATCAGTTGGAAAATTAGGTTTTTTTTTTTTTATTATTATTCAAAAAGTCATTTATAATCTATTTTCATCTATAAACATTTCATAAACACTATCATAACCTAAAAAAAAAACCTAATTTTTCAACACAAAATATCCCTAAAATTGGACAAAACAACACAAAATCAATTTTTATATATATAAAAAACTTTTATCAACTCACTATACCTTTTCCAACAAGATAAAAGGTATAAAACATTTAAATAATTTTTTTATCAAATAAAACTTATTTCATCATTGCAATTTGGCCAACCATCAAAATATTATTTTCTGATGAATTTTTCTCTTATTTTTTAAATCTACATACCTAAAAATAAAATAAAATATAATTTTGGACCAAAATAAAAATTACAAAACCAAAAGGTGGATATGAAAAGCAAAACAATTATGAAGGAAAAAATGTAAAAAACAAAGTGATTTGAATAGAAACTATTTGTCTAGATATAATGTTAAATTGGATACTGTATTTTTAATATTTTTTAAGTGATAATTTTTTTTTAAGTTAAATGTGATTGTAGTTGATTTTCAAATAACTTTTCATATCAAAATGCATATCAATGATTTTTTTTATTTTTTAAAAAATAATTTTAACATCAGCACATCAAAATAATTTGAAAACACTAAAAATATATTAATTTGATATAAATAAAAAAAATTTAATTTTTTAAAATATTTTAAAAATATAAAAACAAACATGTCTTTAAAAATTAGGATACTTTTTCAACAAATAAGAATATAATAAAAAGCTAATAAAAATAATTTTTAAACTCAAATCTAAAATAACATGGTTTATAATTATAAAATTAAAAAGAAATGGGTGATGAAAATAATAAGAAGTTTAAAGAATTAAAAAAAACACATAACACTACTCATTTATTTTTTAGGGGATCCACCATGATTTTTGTAAGAGATTTGTTTTTTAAATAATCTTGATGATAATTCTTAAATCACTATAATTTTAACTAAGATAAATTATGTGAATATTTAATAATTATGTTAATTGAAACCATATGAACGTATAAGGAAAGACTCAAAATTGTCCTTATTTTGAGAATTTTTTTTTTAGGTTGCAAATGTACCAATCAACCATTTCTGAAAGGTTCTTGCATCGAAAAATCTCAACAAATAAAGAATGGCAAAATAAATTAAACAAAAACACATAAATAAAGTTATGTTTAATTATTATCTTATAATAAAAAACATAGATATAAAAAGATAAAAAAAATATATAATTCGAGATTGAAAACAGAAATATAAAAATAAAAATAAATCTATAATAGTTTTCCTTAAGAAGAGTAACTAAATGATACCGTCACAATTTCAAAGAGGCGAAGACACTCCGATGAACCTCCAAGCTCAATGACACCCTGTCTCTTGAACTCACCCCCCTTCCCTTCTCCTTCTCCATGGACTCTCGCAACTCGAACCCACCTTGCATGCGGGTCCTAACCCGACCCCCCACACCCACACCCACACCCACACCCGCACCTGCACCCGCACCTGGACCCACATCCGCTTCCTCTTCCTCTCCAGATCCCCAACCATCATCCCAGTCCCATCCTCGCTCCCTGGAAGGTGTAGTAGTGGTTGGGTTCCTTTCCCGGAGCCCCGACCACTCTACACACCTTATCAATCGGATCCTTGACTCCAACGCATTCGGTTCGGGTCATCTCGACAAAACATTGTTTGTGGATAAAGAGGAAATTAAGGATTGGTTTAAGAAGAGGAAAATCAGTTATTACCATGAAGAAGAGAAAGGGCTCTTGTTCTTGCAGTTTTGCTCGATCCGGTGCCCCATTGTTCATGGGTTCTCGAATTCGGGTTTAGAAGAGCTGGAGTTTGAAGAACTTCAGGGTTTGCTCTTCATGTTCTCTGTAAGTCTTTTTCAAGACCTTTGGGTTTGCTTTAAATTTCCAAGCTTAATTTTCTTTTATGTAATTCTTTTTAATGGGCTTGTATTTTTTTGGTTAATTCTGTTATTTTTTAAGTTAAATTTGCATTATATTTAGATGGGCTTATAGCATTGTGATAATAAAGAAAATCTATAATTATGTTGGTGCTTATGGTTTGTGAGCTTGGATGGTATGCGTGCGATTTATCTAATAAATATTTCAATTAGCAATGCAGGTTTGCCATGTGATACTATATATACAGGAGGGTTCACGTTTTGACACTCATGTTTTGCAAAAGTTTAGGGTTTTACAAGCATCTAAGCATGCACTAACTCCATATGTGAGATCGAGAACTATCCCGCCACTGTCATCTAGGCCTCATTCTTCGTTGTCTTCATCTAGGCTGGCTTCTTCGACTGGTTCTTCTCCGGTTAGAAGTGGTAGTTTCACGAGTCGCAATTCTTCGGCTGTTTCTATTATGTCTGGTTTAGGTTCCTATGTGTCGTTGTTTCCGGGATATTGTACTCCAGTGATGCTCTTTGTATTCGTCGATGATTTCTTGGATGTGCTGAATTCTGGTTCTAGTGTGGAGGAGTCAACTGATAGTTCCTCATTCAATCAATCTTCTGGTTTGAGTAGTGTGGCTAGGTCAAATGCACCTGCAAAAGGTTCTGGTTCAGTTGTTGTGCTAGCACGCCCTGTAAGTAAATCAGAAGGTGGTTTCAGGAAGAAACTGCAGTCATCTCTTGAAGCACAGATTCGTTTTCTGATAAAGAAATGCCGAACACTATCAGGTTCTGAAAGTGGTCATACTGGTTCGAGAAGTGGGGCTGTTTCAAGTTCTGCACCCTTGTTTTCACTTGACGCATCAAGATCTGTTGTGTTGCTTGACAGGTCTGCTAATCTGAGGGGTGAATCGTTGGAGTTTGCTACTGATCTCGTGGAAGATATTTTGAATGGAAAAGCAACCTCAGATTCTCTTTTGCTTGAAAGGCATAGTCAGAATGCAAACAAAGAGGACATTTTATCCATAAAGGAGTTCATTTACAGGCAGTCTGATATTTTGAGAGGAAAAGGGGGGTTGGTTACTGGCACAAACAGTGGCTCTGCAGCTGGTGTTGGAATGGTTGCAGTTGCTGCAGCTGCAGCTGCAGCTTCAGCTTCAGCTGGGTCTGGAAAGACATTGACTACTCCTGAACTTCCAAGTTTGGAAATATGGTTATCATCCAGTCAACTTATTCTAAATGGAATTCTTTCTGCAAAACGCAGTTGTATTGATGAAACTGAAGTTGTTAAAAGGAAACCTCGTCAACGAAACACTGGTTCAGCTCAAGTTGAAGGAACTTCAAGGGTTATGGATCCTCTAGATGTTGCAGTATATTTGCTGGAAAATAGCAGAGGACTTAACACAAAATTTTCGACTTCGTGGTGTGAAAAAGCTCTTCCAACTGCAAAGAATGAATATTTGAAGGATTTGCCTGCTTGTTATGCCACTGCACAGCATGAGGCCCATTTAGAAAAAGCATTGCGTGCTTTCATGTCCATGGTCAGGGGACCTGCAGTTCAACTGTTTGCTAAAAAGCTGGAGGATGAATGCACGTCCATCTGGAAATCTGGGAGGCAGCTATGTGATGCTGTTAGTTTGACGGGGAAACCGTGCATGCACCAGAGACACAATGTCAATGCTGGTGAGCCGCATAATGATGCTGCAGCCAAGCCACATTCAAGTGGATACTTTTTCCTTCATGCTTGTGCCTGTGGTCGTTCTCGTCAACTACTATCCGATCCTTTTGATTTTGAATCAGCAAATGTATCCTCTAATTGCTTCACAGACTGTGACAAACTCCTTCCTGCCATCCAATTACCTGAGGGCAGCAATATAGGACCGATTCAATCATCTTCATGGAGTTTGATTCGTGTTGCGGGCACAAGGTACTATGAACCTTCTAAGGGCCTCCTGCAGAGCGGGTTCTCTTCTACACATAAATTTCTTTCAAAATGGACAATATTTCTAGAGAAACTGACAAACCTAAATGGCCTACCAGCTTCAAATTTGCTGCAAGGTTCTGTAATTAGGTCAAGTTCAGATCCCCAGGTTGAATTTAATGGTGACGTAGATAGAAAGAAAACTGTGTTTTACTCTGCAGATATGGAGACAGGGGTGGAAAATCAAAGAAAACTTTCAGTAAATAGCAAATTAGATGACAAAAAAATCAGTTTTGGTAGAAATATTCCAAATTTTACAATGAGAAAGCCTTTTTCTGAGGTTGTAGCCGGATCATCAGCTACAGATTCTGGATTTCCTCCCCTACAGCAGAGGAAACAGCACCCATCAATTTCTGAGAAAGGTTCCAGGAAAAACTGGGCGAGAGATAGGAGTGTGGAACAGGTTCATCCTCAAGTTGTTCAAGGATCTCACAAATCTGAAGATATGTCACCTGTTCAAGAAACTTTAAATGGAATGGCTTCTAATGGTGGCCTAGATGGTGATCCTTTCCTACGAATAGGAAGCAATGTAGTCCCTGTGAATATTAATGGTGGTGAAGTAGTGAAATCTTCCAAGCATGCAATGGTTTATGTTGGTTTTGAGCATGAGTGCCCCCATGGCCACCGATTCTTATTAAGTTTAGATCATCTCAATGAACTAGGACCTTTGTATTCTTTGCCTGAAGAGTCTCGTGTACCTTCTGTGGAAACTTCAGACAATAGTCTGGCTGATCCTTCAAACTTGGGCAGAAACAGTGGCACTGGTAAAGGTCATCGAAGATCAAAGGACATGGCTGTTGCTACTGCAAATAAGTTGAGAAATGCAGATAAGTCAAAGGAAATGGGGGCAAATTGGAATCCATCTATTAATGGGCTGGTAAAGTTCTCTGGTTCAGGGAAGGAACAGAAACAGACTTCTCTCAATGTTGCAACACGCCCCAATTTTATGAAATGTCCTGAAGCGGACTTTCTTTCTATTAGCCTTGATGATGGTGGAAGTGCTTTCTCCATTTTGAATAGAAATTTACCAATATATATGAATTGCCCTTACTGCCAACTCTCAAAGAACAAGAAGGATCCACCAAAGGTCAAGTTTGCTGGCACATTATCACAGTTGCAGAGGATTTTTCTGGTACACAATGATGCTAGCCTTTTCATACATTTTCCTGATCTCTGTGAACCTGAAGAATTATGTTGTTTAAGTGATGAAACACAGAAATACACCATATCCACCAACATTTGTTTTTTTCTTTTGTAATTGTGAAAGATATAATATTGTCTTCAGTTATCAAATACCTAATGTTTAGAATCTGCTTGCAGGTAACGCCTCCATTTCCAGTTGTGTTGGCCTCATGCCCAGTTATACAATTTGCGGTAGGCCAGCCTTTATCTTTAGAGTACATACATCAACACTGTATTTATATGATTGTAGAAGTGCATCCAGTCACCTTTATCTCTAGTGTTGTTCATTTTGTCATTTGAGATCACCAGAGCTTGCAAATTCTTTTTAGTTTGGAATTCATGTTTTAGCAATGTGTTGTTTGCAGGCATCATGCCTTCCGCCATCAGTGTCGGACCGTGAGCAAAAGCTGCAGTTCAGCCTCGGATGTCAAGTAGTCCTACCACCAGAGAGTTTCCTTACTCTCAAACTCCCATTTGTGTATGGTGTACAACTAGTGGATGGAAATCCAGTTCCTCTTAATGCTTTTGAATGTCAACCAGAAATGACAGCCTGGATTATGAGGGGCACAGCCCTGCAAGTTGTTTCCAAGGCAAGTAAACTCAGGGAGGGACACCAGAAGTAGTCAGAATTTCTAAACCTTGTAATTTGGACATTGCATTGACCTATGGATTTTGTGAGTTCATGGAAGCAGATTTGATTGACCTACTTTACCTATACTCAGGTGAATGTTTAGCAATTTATACAATTCTCAGAATTTTCTTGTTTATGTTTTAATTTTTGCTAAAGATGAATATTCAGGACTTGTTTTTTTATCCTTTTTATATTTTTTCTTTTCCTTTCTTGAATTTCTTTCCTATGCATCTGTATTGACGTAATATATTTTTCCTGAACTCGTCAATTTGACCTTAACTGATGTAAATTAAACCTCGATGACCTTGAAAAATATCAAAAGGCATTACCCAGTTATATTCTCACAGATTTGGGTCATGTCATCCTGGAAGGTAGAATTTATAGATAGTCCTATGTGCTAGCTTTGGTTGCTTGAAATATCATCTTGTTGCATGAACCTTGCACCCCTGTGATAGAAGGCCAATATTCTTACCCACACAATGTGGTCCTAGCCCCTAGTTAACTGGAAAAGATGCCCCGAACTAGGGATTGACTCGGGAAATATATGATACAAACAGAAGGTTTAGATTATAGATGATAAGGCCATTATTGGAGCTGAGCGACAGAAGATTTTTCTGTTGCTGCACCCATATGGATGGGATTATGGCTTTCTTCATTTAAGTTGAAGCTCTATGTCAAATCAAACTAGAAACTTAACTGGGATATGCATTTGCAGTGGAAGGATTTGAATGACTTTTGAAGCTGTATTTGGTGATTGGTGATGTACAACCTGAAAGCTGAGGAGTTGACAGCATTTAACCATTGCCATGTATTTTGCTTTATCCCCACTCTACAACATTCTTTGTCATTTGTTTTTTATTCACCGAGATACTTTTTATTTATGCAGAACTTATAAGTGAAGCTGGCCGGTGCTGTCAAGCAGTCAATTCATGTTGCTGTGTTATGCTTCTTTTTGTGTGCGCATGCGTGCGCACACCAGTCTCCTATACCAGATGTTCACACACAACTAGATAAACATGCTTGGAATGATGTACTGTTGTGCGACTTTAATTTGTTTGGTGTTTACTGCAATTGGTGCCTTGTTCATGATCCAGGTAACTCTATTGATTAGTACCCAGGAAACTAACAAATACTGATAATGCTCGTTATTGTTGATGCAATCAATAATTTTCTGTATGTGGCTCATGAAAGTCTTTCCTCCCCTGGGCTGAGTTGGGTTCTCAAGTGTCCTTGTAAAATATTTAAATTGCTTTGACCAATCAATTAGGAAGTTGCCTTCTCCTTCACTAGCGTGCATTTATTTATTTAATTTTATCTCTTCTCCTTTGATTCTTCAGTTGGGAACTGTCTGTATTATTGTTGCAACTTGGAGGCAAGGTTCCTGCTCATGTGGACACTGAGCTGGATTTCATTTTAAAATGCTAAAGGTTAAGTTGACAAGATTGAGTGGACAAACAAATATGTGAGAGATAGTAGAAAACAGCTGGTGGTTTTGCCATGCCAAAGATGAAAATACCAGGATGATGGCATGATATTTACTAAGAAAAAATTGCTCTAGCAACTTGAGTACAAGCAATTATCCTGTTCTCGGCTTTGTTCTGTCATTTCATGTCCTCACTCATAGTGCCCTTGTGGAGAAAGGGATGCAACTGGAAATCCTGAGGTCCTGTTTGGACACGGTGTGAACCTAGGGAGTATCAATGGCCGAAGACTGGAGCCTGCTGTGTTACAGACTTGCAGCTGGTTACTTCCTTTCTGGGTTCTTTTTCCTGCTGTGATATAAACTGATATGTCAAGGAAAAGTAGCTCCATTTTCTTCCACTTTTAAACTAATCATTTTGCTTGAAATGGAATAAAATTCACTGTGTATTTCTTTTTCACAAGCATCTGCTGTTCGGTTTCTTGCATGCTGAGATTTGTTTGCAGTGTTGAGATTATCATCATCAGATCCATATGCAGATTTATAAACCCATAATCATGCCTGCGTCTTCCTACTATATTAACATTGAATGCAGTGAATATGCTGTCCATCTTTCTCCACTTCCTCCTCTTTGGACACTCCTTTTCGTTTCTTGCAGTGTTGTGCTTTAACATCCATCAACTCCACTTGATTTAGACGGTAAAGGAAATAAAATGTTTTGTAATTTACTAATATTGCTTTGCTTCGAAATTTATGTTTTCTTTTCTCTAAAATAAAATACCAACTTGTTTTTTTAATCGAAGTAGGAGTGTCTATTAGAATCTAGTAGTAGCCAGGGAGATTTGTTCTCTTTATTACTTGAGTTTGAGCCTTTTATTCAGCATTCAAAGAAATCCCCCCCCCCCCCCCCCCCCCCACGCCCCAAAAAAATAATAATTGAAAAAGACTTAATGTCGACTGACCTACAAGTTATCTTAAGATATATCTTATTAGTGGACAAAAATAAAATAATTTATTTTAAAGTTCATAAAAGTATTATTTTTCAAAGCTCAACACTTGCACGCTAGTACTTTTATGGAGAAACCTCGATTTAGCCCTGAATCTATTAATCCATTATCAATTACATCCTAAACTTATAAATTATAGCAATTAGGTCCCAAAACCTTTCCTACAAGGGCTAAATGAAGTTTTTTTTTTTTTTTTTTTTTTATTAATATTCATTAAGAATTTTTTATATCAATTATTCATCAAATCAATATCATTTTAGTGCCGGAAATATTAGCATTCATTAACTTTTCCACCGTAACTTCTTCTAAATGACACCATTCTAGTGTATAAAACATGCAAATTAGAACGAAATCATTAAAAAGAATTGACAAAAGGACACCATGGAGAAATAAAAGAAACATTTGGGATCTAATCGATAAAAATAATTTGTAGGTTTGGGATGAAATTAAGAAAGAATACAAGTTTGAGACTACATTATATAAACTTTTAACTGAATAATTCAAAGGGATGGATGTTAAAGAAGTTTGCTTAATTTCTTAAATTAAAATCTTGAGGTTAGCACTCAGAATAATTTATTTCTTAAAATACATCACCTCAAAATAAAGTAAATACCTTTAATATTCGTTTTTTTTTTTTTTTTTTTTTTTTTTTTTTTTTTTTTTTTTTTTTGTAATCTGGCCTTCGACAACGAAGGCAGTATGCAGATACCATTGGAAGAAAAAAAGGAAAGAAAATCCCGAATAAGCCAAAGATGAGAAAGGAGTACACTGCAATGAACTGGATAATCTCTCGAGGCAACCGTCAAAAAGTGATCTCCATGGCTTTTCAACTAGAATGGCTGGTGATGTCTAAGACCGGTAGTTGAAAAAAAGTAGGAATTCATAGCCAGCCGGTCAAATGGATCAAGTGATCTTGACCTTATGCTAAAGATAGATAAGCAATTGTGTGAAATCAGATTTTCATTTTCTTCACAAAATTCTTGGCCTGTAACCAGAACAAATCAAGCCCCAGGACTCCAACAACTTGTTTCTCGGGACTTCAATATTCATCACTGCATCAATGCATTACATGTAGTCAAGAATCCCACTCCCACAAATAAATATAAACAAGTTATGGGATAAACTGGGTCAATTAAAATAATATTGTTTAAAAAAATATTATTTTGATTTTTTTAACAAGTCAAATCAAGTATTGACCAATTCAATAAGGTAATGGGTCGGCTTGTTAGGTTAAACACGTTAAATTTGTTGACAGAAACTAATTTAACAATCAAATATTACAAATAAAAAAAACTAGAAATCATGAATAAATTTAGAAAAGATTATTATATATTTATGTTCTTAGCTTTCCATCCTTAAACAGGACCATCATTAAACACACAAACACACACATGTTCTATTCAATAAAAAAAACAAGACAATGAATTTACATATAAACAATTGTCTCTACCTATCTTGATATTGTTGATATAATATTAGAACAATTGATCTAAATCTAACCCACCTCTTTTTTCTATTTTTTTAAAATCACAAACAACCTAAACATGACAAAATCAAACCCACCAAATCATGCAACCAAAGGTTCAAGAACTGACACTTATATCAACCCTACCCAAAACTCTGACGTGCTAATAGCCATATCTAGAATCAAACTCAATGGCCAAAATTATGAACTATGGTCACAAATCATAGAGATGTTTATCTTCAACAAAGGCAAACTTGGATTAATCACCAGTAAAATTAGACAATCAACACTTACTGACCCTACATATAGTAAATCAATAACAAAAATATGCCATTGGTAAAGGTTGGATTATCAATTCCCTAAACCCAAATTTAATTGGAAATTTTATCAGATGTCCTATAGCTAAAGGTGTTTGGGACGCCATTTCCACATCCTACTTTGATAGAGGAGATAATGTCCAAGTATATAATCTAAAAAAGGAAAGTCAATCGAACAACACAAATGAGTGGTTCTCTAGAAAGACTACTACATTGGCTTACAAACTATCTAGTGAGAGATCGACTATAGACACTTAAATCCTATGACAAGTGACAAGGACATACAAAAATATAATAAATTAATTTGAGAAGATTGGATTTATAGCTTCTTGGATGGTTTAGATGATCAATTTGATCAGACCCACTAAGATATTCTTTAACAGATTCCTTTGTCATCGATCGAGTAAGCCTTCACTCACGTAAAAAGAGAGAACACCAAGCGAACCGTGATGATGAAGATAGTTTTGGTTTACTAAAAAAAAACAGAAATGCCAAGAACTAGGGTGAGATGAGAAGGGGGGAGGCATGGGAAACCTAGGGCTATAGAATTCCAATGAAAAAAATGTTACGACTAGCGTGAGCAGCAGGAAAGCTGATGAAGGATGGGTTGATTTCAAGTGTCTCACTCTCACAAGCCCAAACACACGGGCTGGACCTAGCGGCAACTACTCCAAACAATTTTTTGGTCCATTATTGTCTAATAAGTAGGCCATTTGGCCTAGGCCTAGTCTATATAGGCTAAATTCCTGCAGGCTATTTTTTGCAAGATCGAAAGCTCATGAGGGTGGGTGGACTCATTGTAGCAGAAATAAGCACACCAAAGATACTTGTTTTCAGCTACACGAATATTCAGAGTGCTAGTATAAACTTAAAGGAAAAAAAGAAAAGAAAAAGAAAAACAAGATGCCCACGCAACATATTACTAATACATATCCAAACAAACTTGTGCCACTTGAAAGTCAACCTCACTCTACCACTTGAGACCCATGTACTATTGGTTCCACAAACTTAGCATCCAATGGTGAACATGTAAACAATTGGATTATTGATTCAAGAGCGACATATCATATGACCTATGATCTAATGACTTTAAAGCAAAATTAGTTCCTCGATGGAAAACCATATCAAATGCTAATGGTGATATATATATATATATATATATATATGTGTGTGTGTGTGTGTGTGTGTGTGTGTGGTAACAAGGGGAGGAACAATGAAATTATCAACCACATTCACTCTTCCTGATATTCTTTTGGTTCCTTCACTCTCCACTAAATTGTTATCAGTAAGTCAAGTAACAGAAGATTTAAGCTGTTGCGTACTAATATACTCCTCATTTTGTTTGTTTCAGGATGTTCTCATAAAAAAGATTTTTTGCGTGGTACTAAGAGAGGGGGGGTTATATTATGTGGATAATTTGGACCTTGGTAAAGTTTATAATGCTTAATCATCACAACGATAATGATGAGATATTTGGTTATGACATTACCAATTAAAACATTTATCATTCAGCTACTTACAACATTTATTCCTTGCTTTATTTGAAAATGCACCGCTCTCTAGTTTCAAATGTAAGGACTGTATCCAGGGTAAAAGTTATCAAACAAATTACCCCATCAACTATAATAAATAAAACACACCATTTGAGATTATTCACTCTGATTTATAGGGTCCTACACCTGTTACTACTACTGCTGGCTTTAGATGGTTTGTCATTCTCATTAATGACTGTATAATGGTCTCTTAGGTTTATGTGTTTAAATATAAGAAAGATGTAGAGACTATACGCTCATATTCTCCTCAGCAGAATGGAATTGCCAAATGAAAAAATAGACACATACTGGAGATAGTATGAATAATTATAAGAGCAGCTCATATGCCCCAACAATTCTAGCCTGATGCCGTGGGTACATCTGTTTATCTTCTCGCATGTCATTGTGAGTATTTAATTTTCACACACCACTCTAGACTTTGGAACGGTATATTACACCACCTTCAACATTCTATATACCTCCAAAAAATATTTGGTTGTGTTGCATTTGTACATGTTCTGAAGCACCAACAATTCAAGTTGGATCCATGTGCTTTCGCTGTATCTTTCTTAACTATGATTCTTATATAAAAGGATATCGGTGTTATGATCCTCTTTCATGCAAACTCTATATTATTATAGATGTAACCTTTCTTGAGACTGACTATTTCTTCAATGAACCATCCTGTTCTGTTCTTCAGGGGGAGAATATAAATGAATAATAAATATGGGATGGGTTTATATTGAGGGACACACTCATACAAAACTGGAGATTACTAAGTAGACCAACCACACTAACTTATATACTCTTATCACATCGAATAACCCCCTCTTCAATATATAACACGACCAAGATCAAAATCATGAGGACATTCCCGACACTACAACTAAGGTAAGATCTCTTGACTCTCCTATGTTATCTGATTCTATGAAGTACAATTTACCTCACATGTATAATTGAGGGATACCCCCAAACTAGTACTCACTAGAAATAAAAGGAAGAAAGTCCAGTTACTCCATTTCAAATTTTATCGTAGCCCATAACATGCCTAATGCAACAAAAATCTTTATAGGAAAGGTGTCTTTAGAACAGGTCTCAAGAAACATTGAAGAAGCCATGTTAGATGAACATTATAATATAGTTGTTTATGATGAAATGAAAGCTCTCCAGGATAATAATACTTGGGAACAAACTACATTGCCAGATGGAAAAAAGACAGTTGGATGTAAATAGGGTTTACTATGAAGTATAAAGTAGATGAGACAGTAGAGCGATATAAAGTGAGATTGGTTGCTAAAGGATACACACAAACATATGGTATATACTATCAAAAAACTTTCTCACCTATAGCCAAACTGAATATTCGAATACTCCTATCACTTGTAGGAAATCTGGATTGGCCTTTACATCAGTTTGATGTAAAGAACATATTTTTTCATGAAGATTTAGAGGAGGAAATATATACATGGATGTTCCCTATGGTTTTACTGGAAGAACATAAAATGTGGTATGCAAGCTTATATAATCACTTTATGGATTGAAATAGTCCCTTAAGGCAAGATTTGAAAGTTTTAGTCTAGCAATGCGAAAGCATGAATTTAGCCAAAACAACTCAAACCATACACTATTTTTGAAAAGAAATGAAGGAAAAATAGTGGCTTTGATTATTTATGTTGGTGACATGATAGTCACATATAATAATTGTTAGAAAATAATATAAATTATATCTTGAGACCTCACCTAACAGCTTAAGCTATTAGGTTGAAATGGTTATTTGACATGGTATCAGAGCCTTGATGATCAAGCGATCACGAGTTCGAATCTTACCATCCATATTTATTTTGTAAAAATAAAGCACAAGGTAATGTGGGCTTGTACAAGTTTCAAACCCAAAGGGCTTTCACTTAAAGGGGTGTGTTAGAAAATAATATAAATAATATCTTGGAACCTTACTTAACAACTTAAACTATTGGGTTGAAATGGTTCTTTGACAATGATGAAGAAGGAATTTTAAAATTACAAAAGTATCTAGCAAGTGGATTTGAAAAGAAGGATCTTGGTGGGTTAATAAAGTATTTTTTAGGCATTGAAGTAGACAAATGAAAACTAGGCATATTCCTATCACAAATGAAGTATGTATTGGACTTATTAGTTAAGATAGGTATGTTAAACTACAAACATGTGAATACACCAATCGTACATAATCATCGTTTAACAGAATATATGGATCAAGTTCCTGCAAATAGAGAATGATATCAAAAATTGATAGGAAGACTCATCTACCTATCACATACACGCCCTGATATTGCATATGTAGTCAGTCTAGTCAATCAATTCATGCACAACCCAAGTGAAGTACATATGGAGGCAACATTGCGAGTGCTTAGATACTTAAAGTCTTATTTAGGAAGAAGAATTCTCTTTTCAAAGAATGATCACCTTAACATCATTGGTTATACTAATGCAGACTGGGCCGAGAATCTGATTGAGAAAAAGTCTACTTCAGGATACTTTACATTTGTTAGGGGGGAACTTAGTAACCTGAAAGAGTAAGAAGCACAAGGTTGTTACTCTATCTAGTGCTAAAGCATAATTCAGGGAGATGATCAAAGGATTATATGAGGTACTATGGATAAAAGGGTTACTTAAGGAGCTGAGATATCCTATTTATATTAAAATCAAAATATATTATAACAACAAAGCTGCAATTACCATAGTCAATAATCCAGTTCAACATGACCAAACTAAACACATGGAAGTAGACAAACATTTTATCAAGTAGAAACTTAATGAGAAGAGTGTGATTTTTTCTTTTGTTAAACTCGAGGATCAACTGTCATATATAATTACTAAAGCAGTATTGAGTAAAGTGTTTCATTGCTCTCTTAACAAGTTAAGCATACGAGATATGTTTGCATTAACTAGAGGGAGAGTATTGACATGATCTAATTTAGCAATCAAATATTACAAATCAGGAAAACTAGAAATCAGGAATAAGTTTAGAAAAGATTGTATATTTCTATTCTTAGCTTTCCATCCTTCAATAGGACTACCATTGTACATATACACACATATGTTCTATGCACTAAAAAACCAAGACAGTGAATTTATACGAAACAATTGTCTCTATCTTGACATTGTTTATAAAAACCAAGTTAACTTTGGGTTGATTTTTTTTCTTTTTACACCAAGACTAAAAGACCGGTTGGCTAGATCTTAATGACTTATTGGCTGGATCAAGTTTAATAATTTTTACTTGGGTATGATTTTGTTTTCACAAAGGATGATAATAATATATATTATAAAGCCTTTGTAAATAATGATAAAGGGGTGAGAAAATTTAGTTATTATGCAATTCATCCCGAATCCAAAATAATTCATAATTATAAGATGCTTGAAAACCAAATAAATTATAAGAAATAAAAGGGGAAAATCATAATTATTATGTAATATTCACCTTAAATCCAAAAGAAATTTTAATTATAAGTTGTTTGAAAACAAAAAAAAAAAAAGGAAAAAAAAAACATTGCACAAAAAATAGTTTGAATTTAGGGTTAAGAGTTTTGATTTTAGAATTATTGTTTATTGTCTAGTGTTTGGGGTTTCGATTAAGGTTAATGTTTAGGGTTTAGATTATGATTAGTTTTTTATGGTTAAGGGTTTAGGGTTAGAGGTGTAGTTAGGTTTAGGGGTTTGAATTAGGGTTAATGAGTTTTTAGGATTTGGATTATGATTAGTTTCTTATGATATAGGTTTAGTTAGGGTTAGTGATTAGTAATGTTTATGCATTAGTTAGAGTTAGGGGCTAGTTAGGGTTAGGGTTAGGTTAGGGTTTCAATTTAAAGGTAATTTGAGTTTTGAGATATGTTGAGGTTTTCAATTGTGACATATATCAAATATCGCATTTTAAAATCATGACTTCATCATATATTATGTTCAGAAACTGCAACATCTTTTTATACTGTACTATTTTATCAATACTTTTTTATCTTGTATTATGTAGCCACATGTTTTTAAGAGAGCTAATAAGCAATAATACAACATAGGTTATTTATCTAGTTATGTTTAATAAATTTATTTATTAAAATCAATTTGTAATAAAAATTAACAGACACATAAAATTTATTAAATAAAATATAAGAAAAAAAACCATGTATGGTTGTACATATTAAAAATATCATAAAAAATAAATATTTTTATTTTATAAAACTAAATTTAATTTATATATATATATATATATATATATATATATATATATATATATATATTACAGATGAATCATACTAACCTCATGAAAAATTAAAGACACTCAATATAATTAAAAAATAATCATTAGTTAAAAAAAGCTACATAGGCCAAAAGATTATATAAGGGTATTAATTAGAAAAAAAAAAATCTTAAAAAGACATAAAAAAGGTATTAATTAAAAAAAACAAAAAAAGCTATTTTTGAAAAACAATAGGGGTTTCACAACCGCATGCTTGGGCCTGTTATTTTTTTTTTAAAGGGGCAAACGTAGGTCATACACCTATATTTTTTTGAAAAAAAAAAGGTAGACATCACATCACCCTCTGTGGTAGATGCCATGTCGTCTGTCAGCCTAGATCCCAACAATTACTATGGGGGCTAAAAAATCAGGCTTATGAGTATTTTTACCTAAAAAACTAGTTTTTCAACCCATTTCAACCACAAAACACCCTACAAACATCTTTAGAACACCAAGAAATCAACCTATAAACCCTTTAAAACCTAGAAAATGGTCCAAACCACTAAATCAAACTAAAAATAAATATTGATTTCTTGACCTAGATCTTGTTTTTAAGGCTATTTGGAGGCTTAAAATAACCATCATAAGACTCCACTCACCACGTGAAACCTGTTAATACAAATTTTAACTTGCTTGGTAGTAAAAATCATCATCAACGAAGAGCTTTTTTTCTATTCGCTTGAATCTGACGACTTTTCTCTCTCCTTCCATGAAAAACATTGAAAAATAAGAAAAATAAAGTTTGGTATCAAAATATATCTTTTAAAAATTAAAGGGACTGATCACCTTATAGAAAATAATTGGGGGGCTAAAATGTACATCACAAACAAATTTGAAAGCGTCACCTATATTACCTATATTTTTCATTTTAGTCCCTTGTTTTTCAATTTAACATTCTCTCCTAAAAAAACATGTAATTAGAGACTAATTTTGACTCAAAAAAGTTCAATCATACAAAGAAAAAAAAATTGAGTATCAAATTAAAATTATTTTAAAAACCACAGTTATATTTCAGAATAATTTATGAGAGAATAAACTGATGACAGTAAAAACGCCATAAGAAGGTTGGCCCAATCGAGATTGTTACTGAAACAAAACAAGACAAACCCACTGTTCCCTACCATCACAATCAAGCTGGCAGTGAATGCACAATCACAAATTATACGTAGCTCTTATCTAGTATGTCCGCTTGTCTTTCCTACATGCTCTTTTGAAGGTGGATGCTTTTCTGTTCATGCCATGGCACAGGTGTCGGTAGAAAGATGGTCCCAACAATGTAGAGGTCACCGGATACCGCATATAACAGGTTTCCCACCGCTTTGAAAGTTCAATATAAGTGGGTCACAAGCATAGATTTCACATCTACCAGAACACGGCACGTCCTGATAGTGTCATCACTTCTTCCTAGCTACCTCAACATTTATAGTTCTCCTACCTTTCTCCGTCCATTTTGATCTTGAAAATTGACCACCATGCCTAATCTTATTGTGATCGACCGCATAGCGATCGGAAGTGTAGGGGCTGACTTTCATCCTAATGCATTCAAGGCTGCGTTGGCTGAGTTCATCAGTACTTTAATTTTTGTGTTTGCTGGACAAGGGTCTACGATGGCCTACAACAAACTTACATCAAATGCACCAACATCCCCGGCTGGGCTGGTTGCCGTGGCACTAGCACACGCATTCGGCTTATTTGTGGCGGTTGCTACCAGTGCCAACATCTCCGGAGGCCACTGCAACCCTGCTGTTACTTTTGGTGCTTTCCTTGGTGGAAACATTAGTCTCCTCCGTGGGATTCTATATTGGATTGCACAACTCCTTGGTTCAACCGTGGCTTGCTTGCTTCTTAAGTTTACCACTCATTACATGGTGAGTAGCTACATCATAAACTAAGAAAACTAAAAGTAGAAAAGTGCTTTATTTGAGATGTTGTCGCTAATTGTTTTGTATCTCCAAACTTGACATTATATATTTTGCTAATTATCATGATGGGAAACAAAAATTTGTGCAGACAGTCTCAGTATTCACTCTGTCGCCTGGGGTGAGTGTATGGAACGCATTTGTGTTTGAGATTGTAATGACTTTTGCCCTAGTTTACACCGTATATGCAACAGCCATTGATCCAAAGAAAGGTGATGTGGGAGTCATTGCACCTCTAGCCATTGGCTTTGTACTGGGAGCCAACATTTTGGCTGGTGGAGCTTTTGAAGGAGCAGCCTTGAACCCCGCGGTGCCTTTCGGACCGGCTTTGGTGAGCTGGAACTGGTACCACCACTGGGTTTACTGGGCTGGACCTTTGATCGGAGGCGGGCTTGCCGGGGTTGTTTACGAGCTCATCTTCATCAGCCACACTCACGAGCCACTGCCCGTTGTAGAATATTAGAGAGAAATCCATGGATCCACCAGTCTCTGCTATTTATTATCGATATTTAATTAGTTAATCAAAATCCGAGGTTTTTTTTTAATTCTGTTTAATTTGTTTAAGACTACGTTGAATTTTTCCTTGTTATTATTGTTGTGAGAACTTCAACTTGTCTTGTAAGTTGGTTATTTTGGTTGTTGGGCAAGCATGTAGGAGGTATTGTTGTGTTAACTATCTCCTCACTATTATTGTATGGTTAATTTATTTTTAAGGTCATGTGTTTTTATGGTCTCATATTTTAGGTTTAACCACCTTGTTTTTGTCGTTTTGTGTTGCTTTAGGTAGAGAAAATGTCTAATCAAGCCTGGGTAGAATGGTAGTTGATAGCAAATTGTGGTCAATAATTGTGTTGAATTGCAAGAATCCAGCATATTTGCTGGCTAGGGCCGCCCCTAAATAAGATCCTGCCTTTTCTTCGTTAATTTCTTATTTTCATGATCGTATTTGTTAGCAATATCATTACGAATTGTATTAAACAAAAGTTGAAACCTAAGAATACATGCTTCTCGATGAACCTAGAAAAACCCTCCAACATAAACTTTATAGCTCAAGCTTAATATTCAATTAGGGCTTAAAAAATATAGGCTCAAGTATGGTACCTCAAGTTTATAATAAGCAAAAATGCACAGGTTAGGGTATCTGAGCATGCGTCTAACACCTAGTAAGGGGTTGGGTATCCAAGCACCTTATTGGACTTGGGCACACACCTCGAGTCCAAAAAGGTGCTAGGGTGGCCAGCTCTTATAGAATGAGTGCTGGGATGCATGCCATTGGAATGGAATTAAATGACACCACGGAGTTAATTAATATTTGATAAGTCAAATTTAGTTTGTTCAAGAACCACATAACACACGAATATCTCTCACACGTTTAACTGAAAATTTCAGAAGTATTATTCATTAAAGGTGCTAAAATTTAGGCTTACATGTGTTTAAATAGTTTTGAGAAATTAACTCTAATTGATCTACTCTTGTGGGTTGAATTGACCCATTTAAAAAAACTGACTCAAAACCTTTACTAGTAAGCCCAAACCCTAATCCAAACAAGTCTTAGATCCTGGCTGAAAACAAAGTATTAATTAAGCCTAAACAAGCCTTTAGGTTGTAACTAACAAATTAAATTAAAGGAGAACTTACTGCCCCTTTGGTTTTCATATGTTCTAAGTCTTTATCAGCCATGAGAAGAGAAGAAGAAAAGAAAATATTGTAGGTTTGATACAATACTTATTTATAGCTTATAGTGCTGTTCAATAATCCTATGAACTAAAGAAGAACTTGCTGCCCCTTTGGTTTCCATATTAGAATAATATTATGACCTCAACTTTGTATTTATCCTTGTTTTGGAAGGAAAAAAGGATGTTGCCTTTAATGCTTCTTATTGTCATCTCTTGGTATCATTTCAATACTTGAAAACACAATTAAGTTATTGAATTATTCTATTTGCATAACAAGAAAACTTTGCCGCCACATGTGTTTCCTAAGTCAACTTGGATTCATTTGTTTTCTTCGTTGTGTTTTCTCCTTACATGGAAATATCATATAATAAGATTGGTCAAAACTGATACAAAATTGACAGCCTTATTGTCAAAACTTCATGGCCCAAATAAGGGTGGATTAAGCCCCTCTTGCACAAGGATTAATAGTATTAAGGTTTCTTCTTGATGCTCCAAAGGATTCCTAAGTTCAGCTTTGGCTAAAACTTGTACAACTAGTCCATTCAATTCTTCTTTCATTGCATTCACTTTGAACCTTATGATGGACCCATTTGGGATGTATAATGGGTCCTTCGTGTTCTCATAGGATGATCCACACCATCCCTGCTCTCTTTAAAAGGGTTCGACCTCGAATGAAAACTTGTGTCAAATAAAGTAAGATCAACAACATTAAGGGTAACACTAACATCATATTCACCTGAAATATCAACTTTGTACGCATTGCCATTGATCCTCTCTAAAACTTGGAATGAATAATCACCACGAGGCTATAACTTTGATTTCTTATGGTTAGGAAATCGTTTATTATGCATGTGCATCCAAACTCAATCACCAGGTTGGAAAATAACTTGTTAACACCCCTTATTTGCTTTAAAAGTGTATAACATGTTTCTTTTTTCTATTTGTAGTCGAAATCCCTCATAGATTTTTCTCACCATCTTTGTCTTCTTTTTACCATCTAAAGTTACCATTTCTTCTAAAAGTAAATGAATTAAGTTTACAAGTGTTAGTGAATTAAACCTATAAACAATTTCAAAAGGAGAAATGTATATTCTATTATAAGCAAACTCAATAAAAGGCGAACATTCTTTCTAACTTTTCAGATTCTTTTGAATAAAAAGTTCTATTCACTACCTAAGTTTGTCCATCTGTTTGAGGATGACAAGTTGTCGAAAATAAAAATTTAGTTCCTTATTTCCCTAACAAAGTCTACCAAAAATAGTTAAAGAACTTAATATCATGATCTAAAACTATACACTCAATTAGGAGGTTTATAGCTCCACATTCATTCATTTGAAAGTATCAACTCAATCAGCCTATAATTTGAAAATATAGTGATGGTCAATCGGGAACAAGATGTTATTGAGTTTTTTTAAAAGAAAATGGGATGTGAATGTTTACCATTTCCCTGCACATAAGTTTCCTTTTCCCTTCCAGCCGGTTCTCTCCCCTAGACAGCCCCAACCACAGACACAAACCTCTCTCCTTCATCTTTCCCTTTCATGGCCTCTTATCTCCAAACCACAGCCGCTACCCACAAACACCCGACCTCACCGGGCCGTCCTCCTTTTACCCTCACTCTAGTTGCCCACTCTTTGGGTAAACCAGCGGTGTCTTTGCTTCAGCAGAGTCCCCATTTCCCCTTCTCTACACTAGAAGGGTCTCCCTCCTCACCAGACCCGTTCTCTTCCCTTTACAGATAACCAGACACAACAAAAGCCTCTCCTTTCATTACCTAACATAGCAACAACCCTTCTCTAGCAGTACGCCCACCGACACCATCCCTTCCTCATCTGCCAAAGTTGTTCGCCTTTTTCAACCAACAACGACAACCCGTTTCCCTGCAATAACTCCTCCGCCACACACGACTGCACTCACAGCTTCGTCCTTCAGCACTCTTTCCTCAGACGCCTAGCCTACCATCTGAAGAAGGAGAGAATAGAAAACTAAGGGGAAGAAAGAAGACCAGGAGCAGATTTGTGAAGGAGAAAACAAAATAAAAACCACTGCTTTGTTGCATTTTTGGTTGTTTTATAGGGTACCATCGACGAAGAAGGGAAAAGAAGAAGAAAGCAGGCCAGATCTACCTGTTTTTGGGCGTTGCCTGTGGTGGCACGTGGAGTAGACGTGTTGCCACTGTTCCCGTGCCCCAAAAGCCTTCCAGCACTATTCCTGTAGCTGTACTGTTCCTGATTCTATTTAGGGGCTGTTTTGTAATTTTTAAAGTGTTTAATGCAATTTTTGTTTAGTTTTTGAATTTTGAATAATTTGTAGTGTGTAAGAGAAAAAGAAAAAAATATGTAGTAAAAGTGTATATGTGTGTTTGTATTTGTTTTATGGATTTTTTTATTATTTATAATAAAATTACAAAGAATAAAGAAGAATTTAATATTTTAATTTGATCATGGTTAAGAATTATGAACTTACACATAAGTCATATTTCTAATATCCGATGAAAAGATAAAATTTTTAAAACTTCTTTAACACATCAAAGCCACAAAGCTGCTTACCTTAGGTAGGGTGCGTTAGGGGTACTAATACCTTTCCTAACCACAACCAGTTCCTTACCCGTGAATCTCTGACAAGACCAGTACACCTGGGTTTCCTAGTAGCCCTCAATGAAATACTAGGTGGCGACTCCCATGAACCAATCTAGCAAAAACATAATGAAAAATCGCCAGCCAACGCCGCGCAGGAGACGTGCGACAAAAGGCACTATAAATTTCTGGTGATGCCTTTCGATCTAATAGATGCCCATTTAACCTTTTAAGGGCTAATGAATGACATCTTTTAACCCTATCTCAGAAGGTTTGTATTGTTATATATATATATATATATATAATATTTTGGTCTATAGTCAGAATGAGGAAGAGCATGTGAGGCCTTTAATGATGGTCTTTGATACCTTGGTGTAACATAAGTTATTTGTAAAATGGTCTAAATATAAATTTATAAGTAGTGAGATCGACTACTTGGGGCTTATTCTCTCAAGTCAGGGGGTTCGAGCTAACCCCAGTAAGGTAGAGTCAATGATCAATTGGTCTAAACCAAAAACCCTAAAATCATTAAGGGTTTTTGAGCTTAATAGGTTACTACCGAAGGTTCATCAAGGGTTATGAGGCTATTGCAAATCCATTAACTAGACTTTTAAAGAAGGGGGCATATAATTGGGATTCTGAAGGAGGTCAAACATTTTAGTAATTAAGAAGATTGTTTCTACACCACTAGTTCTAGCACTACCATATTTCAATGAGATTTTCATAGTGGAATGTGATGCTTTAAGTACAGGTCTTGGTGTTGTACTAATACAAGGAGGTAGACCTATTTATTATTTCAAAGAAAAAAGTCTCAAAGGTAGGGAATTATCATTATCTACTTATAAGAAGGAATATTTGGCGCTAGTCACTAATGTTCAGAAGTGGAGGCCTTACATATTGGGCCAAGCTCTTAAGGTTAAGACAGATCAATAGAGCCTAAAGTATACCATGGGCTATTTCTAAACCGCTAGTTAATTGGATTGATCAATTAAAAGATACTTATAAAACTGACTCTGAAATTCAAGAAATCCTGCAACAACTAGATAAGGAGACCATAAACTCTTTTCAATATCAATTTAGGGGAGGGGTTTTGTACTACAAATGGAGAGTCTACATAAGTAAATCTAGCCCTATAAAAGAGGTCATCATGAATTATATTTATGATAGCCTAGTGTTTAGACATATGGGTTTTGAGAGAACACTTAAAAGGGCAAGGAAGGATTTCTTTGGGTGGGAATGAAGACAAACATAGACTTATATTAGGCATTATGAAATCTGTCAAAGAGCCAAAGGAGAAAATACTAAATCTTCTAGGCTTATACAACCTTTACCTATACCTATCAGGCCATGGTCCTCCATATCCATGGATTTCATAAAAGGTTTACCAAAATCATACCAGTATTTAGTAATCTTGATGGTTGTGGATAGGTTTACCAAATATGCTCATTTTATTTTAGTGTCTCATCCTTATAGTGCTATAAAAATAGCTAATTTGTTTTCACAGCATGTAATGAAACATCATAGAATACTAGACAGTATAGTATCTGACAGGGATCCTACCTTCACTAGTAAATTATGGGGAGAGTTGTTTCAAGTTCAAGGGGTTAAGCTATTGATGTCTATAGTGTACCACTTACAAATCGATGGTTAGTCAGAGGCAACCAATAAAACACTAGAAGGTTATTTGAGGTGTTCTGTTAGGATAATCCCAAAGCTTGGTCAAACTGGTTGACCATGGTTAAGTACTGCTATAATACTAGTTATCATACTTCCCTTGAATCCACCCCGTTTGAAGCAACCGATGGCTACCTACCCCCAAGCCTGACGAATTATATTCCAGGGTCTACTAACAATCAAGCTACAGAGGAACAATTGCAACAAAGGACAAAACAAATTGCAAAAATCAAGTACAACTTAGCTAAGGCACAAGAGAGGCAAAAGAGACAGACAGACAAGGGAAGAAAAAAAAATTCCAATTTAAAGAGGGCAAATGGGTTTACCTCTGACTCAAGCCACTCAGACAATCTAGCATGGCAAGAAGCAAGAATAAAAAATTAGCATATGAATATTTCGGCTCATTCAAAATCTTGAAGAAAGTATGAGAGGTGGCTAACCAATTAAATCTTCTAGAAGAAGCTCATGTTCACAGTACGTTCTGTCGCATGTCACTCGCGCGACGTCAGTTGGTAATTTTTCATTTTGTTTGCTTGATTTGTTGGGAGTCACCACCTAGTATTTAATTGAGGGCTACTAGGAAACCTGGGTGCACTGGTCTTGTCAGAGATTCACAGGTAAGGGACTGGTTGTGGTTAGGGAAGGTGTTAGCACCCCAAACACACCCTACCTGGGGTAAGCTGCTTCGTGGCTTTGATGTGTTATAGAAGTTTTAAAAAATTTATCTTTTCATCAGATATTAGAAATATGACTTACGTGTAAGTTCATAATTCTTTCTTAACCGTGAATAAATCAAAATATTCAATTATTCTTTATTCTTTACGATTTTATCATAAAAAACATACATAAAAATACAAATAATACACTTGCACTATATTTTTTTTTCTTTTTTTTTCTTTTAATTTTATAATTCTAAAACATACATAAAAAAATTACAAACACACACACATCCCTTTTCATTATGTTTTTCTTCCACACCCATATTTATATATTACAAATCACTAAAAATTCCTAATAAATCAAAACAACACATCAAACAATTCAAATATTACAAAATATGACCCAAAAAAATCCATAACAGTGCTGAGAAGCCTCTCGGGGATGCATGCAGTGCTGAGGAAGGTTTCTTGACATTTGAATAGTGGCGGTGCGTCCTCTCCACGTGCCACCGTCATTGGCAGTGCGTGGGTTCACGTGTCGTCGCCAGAGAACCCAGGCAAGCAGGAGTCGGTCACTGCTTCCTCCCCTCTTCCTGTCCTCGCTGGTGTGAGAATCACTATCACCTGTAAAAGGAGAAAAACACATAAGCCAGTTGATTTTAATTTCTTTCTCCTTTTTCACGAATTCATTTTTTTTCTTCTCCTTCTTCAAATCTGTTTTTGTTCTTTTTGTTTGCTCTTCTCTGTTTCATGTGGTGGGGCGGCGGCATTGATTATCTTCTCTCCCATTGGTAGCAGCGATGGTTGGGCTTGCTGCTGTCATCTGTAAAGCTTGTGGATCTCCGGTGAGGACGGCGCTGCTGCAGCTAACGATGAAGGAGATTAATGAAGGCTCGGTCGAGAGAGAGGGATGTCACTTCTGGAGGCAGTAAGCTGGGTCTGTTGCCGACTAGTTAAAGGGAGATTACCGGTCTTGGCTAGTTTGTGGTCGTTGCTGTTGAGGAGACCGAAGGTAAAGAAAACGCTACTGAGGGGAAGGCTTCGGTGTTAATGGAGATGAAGAAATCAGGGAAGATCGGTCTAGGTTCTGTAAAAGGAAGGAGATGGCTGGAGTCAAGGGCGAGATGGTCGGAGGGGGTCGCTGGCTTTGCTTCCCTCTGCCAAGAAGATGGAGAGACCGAAGGGGATGAGGTTGTCTTGGAGAGGAAAATGTTGAGGAGAGATGGAGCCTCCAGCTGAAGGTTGAAGATGAGAGGAAAAAGGTGGGGTGCCACTCCTTCGATTTTCTCTGGTTTTGGCCAGGGAAAGGGAGAGTAAGTAAGGGTTTTGTCAAAAGGAAAGGGAAAATCCATGGAAATTAGGGGAAGAAAGCTGATGGGCCGGCTAAGAGAGGGTAGGTCTGGAAAGGTGAGGGAGCGACCGATTCTGGTTTGTGTTTGGATGAGGGGGTTGAGCGACGGCTGCTTAAGGTAAGGGAGAAGAAAGATTTAAGCTTTTTTTAGGGTTTTTTTTTTTGTGTTGCCTCCCCCCAAATATTCAAAATCGCCCCTCTTGTTTTGAGTTGTGGACCTATATTTATAGGTAAAATGTTGTTCAGGCCTCAAAATTGGTCCCTCAACTTTCTTTCTTTTTGTAAAATTTGATTTTTCTTGTATTTTTTTAAAACAAGCAATATCAACGTCGACTCAATAAGGAAAATCAAGGATTTTAAAAATGACATGTAAAAAGTCGAACGCATTCAAAAGACTTTTGAAAAATTAAATTATTTTGAGACGATGCTGAAAATGCTAAAAACGATAGAAATATATTAAAAATGTTTTTTTTGGATTTTCTTTGCTTTTCGCTATTTTTTTTGTATTTTTCAAAGATTTTATCAAATAGATGGGTCAAAAATTAGGTAAAAACACGTTCCATGTCTTACTGCTAAAGAAATAGATTGGAAGGGTATCATTCTTGAACCCAGGCAGCCAATTTTTTATCCTAAGCAGAAGACTTAACCCGAACCTGCAGAGATCTTGATAAAAAAAAAAAAAAAAGTCAAATCTCTAGGAGGAAGATGAGAGAAGAGCTGTTGTTAAGGTGGGAATGACAACTTAGAGAACATGCAGTATGGGTTAAGAAAGACTAGCTAAAAGGTGTTTACCCTCACCTTGAGGGCAAGGTTTTTTTTAGAGGAGGGTAGATGGAGTGCTCCAACAAGGTCCCTGGTGGTTATGATCCTTTATGCTCTGAAATGAAGAAGATAGTGGTAAGGAGACAAACAAACCAGTTAGAAATAAAGGAGATTAACACGTGTATGGTCTGGATGGATTTGGAGACTTACGTGTAAGGTTGGAAGAGAGTCTTCCATCTCTGGTTGTAATGTGGAAAGGATATTTTGTTTCCCTCAAAACCGAAGCAACGACACCATTTATATAGAAAAAGTGGTCAACATACAAATCAGCTCAAGACTCTTGCTAAATAGTTTCCTTTTGAAATTCAAAATTCAAATTCTAAGATTTAGTTAATAAATAGAAAGAGAGGAGTAGGGGTGATCATTTTCGGTTTGGTTCGGTTTTTATAAAAAAAAATAACCAAACCGAAATCTTAAAAAAAAACCGAAACCAGTTTCGGTTCGGTTCAGTTTTTTAGGACAAAAACCGATTCAAATTGGTTTTTTCAGTTTAGCTCGGTTTTTTTGTTTTGGCTCGGTTTTTTTGTTTTGGCTTGGTTTTTTCCGGTTTGGATTCGATTCGATTTGGTTTGGTTTTTTTTTGTTTTAAGCTTATAAAACCGAAACCAAACCGATCGGTTTTTTTTTTTAATTTTAATCTGTTTTCTTATGGTTCGGTTTTTTTAGTTTTTTTTTTCTGATTTAATCGGTTTTTTAGTTTTTTTTTCCCATCCCTAGTTTTTATTATTTAATTATCATCTTAAGAAACAACGATATAGAATCATTACATAAAATGTATGGTGAATGCTCGTCAAATAACTATTTAATTATTTTTAATACTACAATAAGTAGTTAATTGATTTTGATAAACAACAAGAATTAAAGTCTTTTTCTTGAAAAATGGGATTATTCATCTCCAGGCCAGATATAAGAATGCCTTTTTAAACAAGTCAGTGGCTCTAAGGTACCACTTCATTAACAAATTAATTGAGCTGACTTTCATTTAGCTACGTTGAGCCCCCCCCCCCCCCCCCCCCCCCCCAAATTTCTTCATTGATTCTGTGGACAAAAACGTAAATAAAGAGGGGGAGAGGGGGGGGGGGGGGGGAGGTCAGTTCATGTAGAGAGTAGAAAAAACTGAAATTGTTCTTGACTTTTATTCTGTTTGCGGCAAAACGATACAGGTCATGGGAAATTAGTATATTTCATATTGGAGTTGCGTTTCTTGGACAAAGAAACAAATTAAAAGCCATCCATAAGTACAAAATGTCTCAAGATTCATGGCTTCTAAATCATAAGCATGATGATTATTGTCTTAATCTCATTTTTAACTCTTCATATGCTCGAGAGAGGGTAGAGGCAGGGCTAAACAGATGGATTAAGCCGTTAAAAGTTCAAATCCTTGATTCAAAAGAGCCCCGGTAACCCATAGCTTCAAATTTGGCAAGTTCATGTCCTGCTCGCTTTCTTTAACCTGTTTTGGCAATAATATATAATTTATTTATCAATCCATGAATAAACAGCAAGAAGTAATCAAAGAAAGCTTAACGAAGATAGTGAAGAAAACTCACATTCAAAGTAAATGTTAATACGAACCCCTCAGAAGTTGTCGCCAAGTTTGAGTTTTGAACACTGAAGCTTGTAAGGGACTCGAGAGCCCTATAGAGCGAGGCTGCAACGCCTTCTCCCTTGTTGCACACCAATCTCACGTAAAACCCTCTTTCTTCCACTTGAAACACATCCATCTAAAACCCCAGGTGCAAAGTCAAACAAGTTATAATAGTATAATTACTTGTTGTGCTAGTCAAAATAAAGTATCATAATTAAACAAACCTTGATGATCTTCTTGCGAATTGGATGGTTGTTACTTGTATTTTGAAGATTCTTTGGATTTCTATTTGACCCTTGATATCTATCTGATCCTATTAAGGATGATTCAAGGCTGGCAATATCAGCTTTTAGCTTATTGGCTTGCATTTGCAGCTCTTGCACATATAATACGGCATCCCCAATTATGGAGGCCTTGTCCATCTGTAGTTCTCCAAGGATTAGTGTCATGATATATATATATAGTCACCTGGGAATATCCCTACTGTTACAGTACAGCAATTTAAATAGTAAATGCAGTCCTAAATACATTTAACAAAGTAAATATTTCTTTCTCGGAATCGAAAACCGATAATCTCTTAACTTATAATGAGTTTGAGCATTCGAGCTTGTCTGGCATTAATGGTAATGTCAAAGTTAAAGTAAGGTCAGGATCACATACATAGGGAATACATACCTTAGTTATATTAGGAACCAAGGACCGCAAAGCATAGAGCTTCTCCTTCATCCTACCCCTCCTCCTTCGCTCCGAAATCAATGTCCTTGATCGATCCTTCTTCGTTCTCTTAGTCGTCGTGGTGGTTCCAGAAGAGTCCTCCTCATCAGTATCTTCTTCAGCCCCTAATCCCATGTCCCCGTCAAAACTCGGCAATGCAAAGGGGACGTAATTGGGATCCTGTTCCATTGCACTAGAAGTGTGTGTAGGAACATGGTTGATGAGATCACAATCAAATTTATCTCCTGTGGACAGACCAAATTGGTTATCCACCAAAAAGCCATTGATAAGATCACAATCGAAAGCAGTGATTTCATTCTCTCCTCGAATTAGATCAATGTATCGATCGAAGTTGGCTTCATCAATGAAATCTTGCAACTGAAACTGATAATTAGTCTGCACTGCTAAAGGGTTTCCAGTTGGATCATCCATCCTATCCATTCCTTGAATAAGAGAGGTCTCTTTCAAGTAAAAATTGATGGGAATTGGGAGGGCCATAATCTTCTCCTATATAGAAGAAGGTTGACATGGTTTTTTTAAAAAATAAATAAAAACGGGGTGTGAACGGAATCTAGATGAAGAATTAATCTCTGACGTTGGAAGTGTTTTTAGTTTATGTTTGGGAGGTTTCTGAAACAATAAAATTAAAAAATAAACTATGGCTTTTAGTGACTTGTTAGTACCTCCACGAATTACAATATTACAACTCGTCATCTTAGATCCTTCGAAGGGGAATGACTTCGACTGTATTTAGTAATGTGATGTATATGTTTTTTTAAAATAATTGTTTATTTTATTTTTGATATTTGAACATTAAAATTATTAATGTATAAAACGAGTCAATCTTACAACATTGAAGTTCTGTTCTTAGGCTCTGTGATCTTTTATTTGTTTCAAGTAGTCTTACAATATTGAATAGAGGAAAATGGAGCTTTGGGTCAGTTCGTTACTTCGAAAAGACCAATCCCAAATTAACGAACGAAGAGCCTTTGCTTCCAAACACATGGGATTGACGAATTAAATTGCTCCCCTCAGTTCACTGCCCAACCATTGATTCTTCATCACATGGTGTTATAAACTAATATTAATTTGCATTGTGTTTTACTAGTAGATCTTGAACTTGTCTCACCGGGGATCTAGATTGATATAAATTTTAAAAAAAAAATAGAAAAAAATTTAAGTAATTTAGTAAAAATAATAGTTTTTTAAATTTGGGTTTAATATGATTCAAACTCGGTTATTAATATGTTAATTTTTTTTAACAAAATAGTTATGACATTGTTTTAAATTTTTTTAAAAAATTAGATCAATTCTCTCCACTCATAACTTCAGGCTTGTTATATAATGAATTTTAGCTTGGATTTTAAAACCATGTTATCTAGATGCGTGCTTAAGAAAAGAAAGAAAGAAGGAAGCATACTTTATTATCCAAGGGCAGTGTGAAAGGTATCTTCTGACGTTTGATGTCCTTTAATAAGGAAAATGAAATTGGGTTTTTATATTGGAGTCGTGGAAGGCCGTCTAAAGGTTCTCAGTTCCCTGGCGATGGGGAGTTCTTTTTTTTTTTTTTCTTTTGTTTTTTAATGGTAAGTATCCGGGGGCTACCATGTGTATTTTGATTAATTTTTGGAATCCTGAAATTAAATAGGTAAATTTTTTAATGATCCTCAGATGATTTGTGATGATTGAATTAATAATTTTTAAAAAATAAATTTAAAATCCGATTAATTAAACTATATTTTTTAGAATTTGATGAGAAGGTTTTTTTTTATTATTATTTATGTGGGTGTCCGGACCAGCTTGCGTGTACCATGACTAATTCTACATCCCACTAAATATTTTACAAATCTAGTAAGTATATAAATTCTTATCACCGCTGGGCTATAAATATTGGTGTTTGATGAGAAGGTTTTTTGATCAGAAAGGAGGAGGGTTCAGTGTTCCCAAGGGAGCAACTGGTCAATCAGCAGTTGAAGTTTGTGATCCTCGATGCTTGAAGACATGTTTTGACGAATTTTGTATTCAAATCACTAATGTTTTTAATATGTGCATTTCAATCCCCAGCTTCTCATTTACATCACATTCACCCCCAAGATCTCAAGGAGGTGGAGGGAGGGATGATGCTCTAATAACGTTACATAACTTGATGAAGTGGGTGTTATCCTCGGATAATCAAAAGCCTAAGCTCCAAGCTTATTAGTAATATATATTTACTTGAGAGTTTAATTATATGCTCAAGCTCTCTCTCTCTCTCCATATGATCACAAGCCATTAAATTCTCTAGCTCTATACTTTCCTTTGACTTCGAGAGCATCCTCAAACGAAGCCTTTAAACCCTTGATGTTGTCAGCAAACTTAAAAACGCAATTATTATGCAATTGAAATCATTTAAAAAAGTGTCTGTAAACTCTAGCATGATGCGAGCAAAAGAAATATCAACCTCTACTTGCTATTGTAATGGCATGCATGCTCCATCAACTATGACACACACACACAATTAACTAATTATTTACTTCTTATAATCATAATTAATATTATTATTTATATGATTGTGCATCGCACAATTTAAGCAGTGGATTCTGCAACATGAACACGTTCCCTTATCCACAAAATCAATTCTCTCTTAATCATCTAGTAGCAGTGGTCAATAATAAAAAGTTTGTACAAAGAATTTACTTTTGTTGTAATCTTAGATTCAAGCCATGTGATGACTAATATTAATGGTCACTAGAGGTTTATCTAGTTTTTAATTTTAGAACCCGTAAGGATTAATCGAGATGTACGCAAGCTGGTCCGAACACACTATATAAATTAAAAAAAAAATATTCAATTCTCTCTTGGTTGAAATACATTAAAGAAACTGTGAATGCCTCATGCTTGCACGAGTTTAGCTCGTGGTGTAAGCATTCCTTCATTTTATTTTTTTTAGTTAATGCCTTTCCTACATCGAAGATCCCTCTATTCTTTCTTTTGTACTTAAAAGGTCTCCCTGCTATATTTTTTATTTTGATATCATCCCTGTATGTTACGGTTTTGTTCCATCGTATCATTCCATTAGTTAGTGTCATTAATGCTGTTAAAACTTTACATGTATCATATTTCTACATCATAAAATTTACTTTGGTCTCTATATTTTATTTTCTTACAAAAAAAACTTCTTAATTGAAAGCTTCTTGATCATTATTTTTTGGTTATTGAACAAGTGTTAATGTGGGGTTGGGAGTTTAAGATGTTTTCATGGCTCAATCTTACAGTCATATGCTTTTTCCACAGAAATTATGTTGCTGCTAGTGTGCATCCTGCTGTAATGGTCTTGAGCTTGATGACAATATTACTAACTTGTCCTGTCTGAAATGAAGTTCTGATGCAAACCTCGTGATCACGTAGTCACGCAACCCACAATCAAGATTGAGATCTGATCCTAGAAAGCCGAAATAGGTCTGACAGGAGTGCGACACAATGAAAACCTGCCCCAAGGCACCAACACTATTGGAATGAGTAGAATGACGCCACGAAGCCAGTTAATCTTCGATAAGTCAGATTCAGTTCGTTCAAGAACTGAAGAATGCAAGAATCACTCTCACACGTTAAAACTGAAAAATTCACAATAATAATTATCAAAGCTGCCGAAATTTTGGCCTACATGAGTTTAAATAGTTCTTGAAAAGTTAACCCTAATGGACCCCTTATGTGGACTTATATGAGGTCCACTCAAAACTGGCCCAAAACCCTAAAGTGAAAAGCCCATAACCTGATCCAAACAAGCCTTGGACCCTAGCTCAAAACAAAGTTTTTATTAAGCCCAAACATGAAAGAAAATAATAAAAATAACTAATATGTCATTAAATACCACCAGCCTTTCTTTCCTTGTGTAGCTAGGATGAATACGGAATCCTTATAAGAAAAGGATTCCGAAACATTAATGAATCACTGCCACACTTGTAGATTATATTGCAGCTCATTAAAGATCCTTGTGGAACTAGGAAATTCCCAAAACGAGCTGCTATATCCTTGTAGGAAAAGAATCCTAACCAAATAAGTCCACAAGTCAAATGGAAGTAAATAACAAAATCCGTACAGCCTCTGTTGACCAGTATTGCGGATCCTTCCCGAACTCCGATTGACCTGAATTTCTAACCCAAGGTAGTAAGATATTTCTGGAGAGTCCACATAAAATATTAACCCGATCCAACGGTCGGATTGAGAATTATGATTGTTGCCGTAAACCTGGACTGTTGCGCTTTTTACGCCAAAATCCGAATCTGACCTTACTTGGGTCATATCACAGGGCTGAACCGTATCATTTTCTCCCTCTTCAAGAAGATTCGCCCTCGAATCTTGAATAGCATTAATGGTGACTTCAGTAGCCTCTTGCTTAAGCCTTCGGAATCCCCTTATTGCTAACACCTTTCTCCAACAACACCGTATAGAAGTAGTGACCGACAAGAATTTCAAATAAGCACGCCGTACTAACCACTTGCGTACATAATTTTGAATGATAACCACAGCGACTCTCCTTCATCTTTCATCCTTTTGGTGTTGTACCTCTTTTTCCCATGAAGCTTCAAGATCATAGAATAATCTTCTACACTTATCAACTTCTCGTTCTAGAACCCCCAAACCATGGCTTAGTATTTCGCATCGTTGATCTACAATCCTCCTCTGTTCCCTCTCTCTTAGTGAATACATGACACAGATAGGGGAAAAAAACAAGAAAACGACGAGAAGAATAGAGTTTTATAACAGGAAGAACACTGATTTAGATTCGAGATTACGAATCTGACTTTTGTTTGGACCAGAACTTATCGGAAAAAAACAAACAAATGCGAAAAGTGATGAAATGACTCAAACAACAGCAAAATATCAAAATATGATGATAGTGTAATGGCACGAACGAAATAAACAGAAACAAACAAGTTTTGAAAGATAACACCAAACAGACCCGTTACGACAAAACAAGACCCAATTCAGGAACCTAAAGAAACCGATATCCAAATGACCTCGAATTTAATATGTAGTATTACAATACTATGAAAACACCAAAAATCAATTTGTAGGTCGTTCTCTTATTTCTAGGTACCCAAACGCCTTGTATGATCAGTTTGCGGCAGAATTGAACCTTCAATTAAAACCTCCAGAAGCCGACATCAAAATAAGTCCAAATTTAATATATGGTGTGCTCTCATACCCAATACACATAATATGAAGTTTCAATTGATTCTAAGCTGGTTTGCTTATGGTTCACTAATAGTAGTGTTTCTGCGACAGAATTGAACCTCGAATTAAAACCTCAAACAAATAATATCATAATAAGCCCAACTTTGATATATGATGCTATCTCACCCCCAATAGACTGAATATGAAGTTTAAATTGATTCTGAGGTGGCTTGCTTATATGATTCACCAAGATTTGTGTTTCTGAGGCAAAAATTGAATGATCCTTCAAATCTCAACTAATCACTCTTTTCTCTATTTCTTTCTTTGTGTTTTTTTTTTTAATAAACTGATATGATTAGAGACAGTAACCAAATGAAATAGATATATTTTTTTTTTGCTTAGATGACGCAGACTCGAAGAACAAGAAGATGGACGCAAACACTGAAAAACTTAAGGGAATACTAAAGAAAGAAAAAAAAGACGAAAATAACAGAATGATATGACCTTGTTTCGGAGCCTAGCTCTGATACCAACTGATGCGAACCTCGTGGTCACGTGGTCACGCAACCCACAATCAAGATTGAGATCTGATCCCGGAAAGCTGAAATAGGTCTGATAGGAGTGCGACACAATGGAAACCTGCCCCAAGGCACCAACACTATTGGAATGAGTAGAATGACGCCACGAAGCCAGTTAATCTTCGATAAGTCAAATTCAGTTCGTTCAAGAACTGAAGAATGCAAGAATCACTCTCACACGTTAAAACTGAAAAATTCATAATAATAATCATCAAAGCTGCCGAAATTTTGGCCTACATGAGTTTAAATAGTTCTTGAAAAGTTAACCCTAATAGACCTCTTATGTGGACTTATATGAGGTCCACTCAAAACTGGCTCAAAACCCTAAAGTGAAAAGCCCATAAACTGATCCAAACAAGCCTTGGACCCTAGCTCAAAACAAAGTTTTTATTAAGCCCAAACATGAAAGAAAATAATAAAAATAACTAATATGTCATTAAATACCACCAGTCTTTCTTTCCTTGTGTAGCTAGGATGAATACGGAATCCTTATAAGAAAAGGATTCTGAAACATTAATGAATCACTGTCACACTTGTAGATTATATTGCAGCTCATTAAAGATCCTTGTGGAACTAGGAAATTCCCAAAACGAGCTGTCACATCCTTGTAGGAAAAGAATCATAACCAAATAGGAAGTCCACAAGTCAAATGGAAGTAAATAACAAAATCCATACAGCCTCCGTTGACCAGTATTGCGGATCCTTCCCGAACTCCGATTGACCTGAATTTCTAACCCAAGGTAGTAAGATATTTCTGGAGAGTCCACATAAAATATTAGCCCGATCCAAAGGTCAGATTGAGAATTATGACTGTTGCCGTAAACCTGGACTGTTGCGCTTTTTACGCCAAAATCCGAATCTGACCTTACTCGGGCCGTATCACATGGCTGAACCGTATCAAGTTCCGCCGAAGCAGGCAGCACAGAACTGCAGCCACGATCGTAGCTGGTAATGGTGGTTCAAAGCAAATCATGGAGCATACAAGCAACATTAAGACAAGGAATCGAATACCTATGAAGCTGCAAATTAACAGCATTTTATCCACAGTCATCGACTTCAGGTCAAAATGTTCACAGTAATTTCTTTATTTCAGTAATCAATGGCATCTAAACAGATCAAAAGTGAAAGACAAGAAACATCGAATACTAGAAAAGTCTTCCCATTAAAAAAGACTGCAATAGTTTACACCCTTGAAGGAAATTTCGCCGTCTATTAGAACACTAGAGTGGCAGGATAATACATAGGAGTGTTTTACTTATACTGGAGAATAAACTAAAAGAGGAGAGAATCACTGTTGGTGGATTCACTGTAACGCTACTCATGTTTCATTGATGGATCCACTCGTCATTTTGAACAACGTTTTTTTTCTTTTCATTTTGATCATCTTTTTTTTGTTTGTTTTTCCTTTAATTTGCATTATCTTGAAAGTTTTGAAGGATGAAGGATTGTCATATAATAAATTATGCTTCTATTTTGCAAAATCAAGAACTAATTGAGTTTGAAAATAGAAATTTTAAGGATTTTATTATCCATAAATCAAACTGGGATAAATGAATTGTCAGTGAATATTGTTTAAATATAATTAACCTTTTTGTTTAAAGAGGTTTGGCATTAAATCGATTAAAAATGATCTGTTATAATTGGTCAAGTTATATATATATATATATATATATATATATATATATATAAAAAAAAAAAAAAAAAAAGAGGAGGAGGAGGAGGAAGAAATTGTGACATCGTTTCTAATTTTTTTGTTTTCATTCAAGTTCATTATATAATAATTTTCTTGTTATTAAGGTAACCCAATTCAATTTGTTTTCTAGCATGTAATTATTTGCAGAATTAATTGGGAGGAATAATTCACTCCTTTTCGTCATCATGTTATTATAAATATCAAATTTACTTTGGTTGAATGAATAGCACTTAGTTTGACTATAACTCTTTAAAATCTGTGCCCACATTCATGCGCTTTAGAAATTTCTTCTGGGAACTGGTTGGACCAGAACCAAAGGCTACATTTAATGTTCTTCATGTTATCTTTGACAACGTTGTAACTAACTATGCAGTAAGAACATATCATTAATCATATTAATAACAGATAAATCAAGCATTACTAGCACAAAAATGTCTGTCATAATTAACCTTCAAACTTTCTTTCCACGCTGCTGCGTAATATCATGTTTTTTGTTTTTTTATCAAGGCTACTTTACTTTTATAAGTTTTAATTTTAACTCAATGCACACAAATAAGTTTGAAAACTCCTAATAAAATTTTCTTTCAATTCAAAAGTTGGATTAAAATTTATATTTATCAACACAAAATTAAATAATAAAAAATATTATACTAAAATTCAAATTTAATTATTCAACTCTTACTCGAATCATATCAAAATATTTATTATTCAAGTATCCCACCCATTGGTTATGTTAGTCCAAGCCCTACATTGATGAAATTAATTAACTTGCTATTAAGGGTATTGCAGTCTTTTTTCACATGATCTATTTATCATTATCAGATTGATGAGGGATAAATCTATTTTCTCAAAAAATAAATTGCGCAGTATAATAACTTAATGGTATTTTGGTTATAATCAAGTTCATTGAAAGATAATTTGATATTTTAACAAATGTAAAATACTATTTCAAAAACAAATGCGGTTCAAATTTCAAAACATCTTAGCAGCCCTTCTATCCCTAAATGATGTGTACGGCAAATTGACCTCTAGTTTGGTGCTGACAGTTTTTTTTTTTTTTCCTCTTCTCATTAATTTCCACACTTTATGATTTAATTTTTCAAATTAATCTTTTAATTTATTTTTTCTTTATATTTGATCTACATTCTTTTTATTACTATTTATTTTATTTAAAATAATTTATAAAATAAGAATTTTCTAACTTCATTTTTTTATTTGTCATTTTTTATCTACATTCCTTTTATTGTTATTTTAATTTTTTTAAAAGGTTTTATTGATTTTGTCAGTCATCCCCATTGTCAAATACCAGATTTAAAATTACATCTTTTACTAATTCATTAACATATAGTGGTCTAATAGCTATACTAGTCATATGCCTTTCAATTATTCATATATAATTGATGACTTGACTATATTATCATTATCTTAGTTATTAAAATTATATGTATTTTATATTATTCTTATTGGGTTTGAACAAGAAATCTCATATCTATTAAAAATGCATAACCTAAATGTTATATAATTTTATTTTTTTTAATTTAGTTCTTTCTTATTTACGGAAATTGTATTTAGAAAATTTCAGTCCTTAAATAAAATTAAAAAATATATATATTATAAAAATATATAATATATTTATTTCTTGATACATGTCAGGTTTAAATTATTTTAAAATTATATATATTTATATTATTCTTATTGGGTTTGAACATGAAATATCATATCTATTAAAAATGCTTAACCTAAATTTTATATATATTTTTTTAATTTAGTTATTTTTTTATTATGGAAATTCTATTTAGAAAATATTAATCCTTAAATAAAATTAAAAGTAATATAGATTTTAAAAATATATGATATATATTTTTATTTATGCATGTCGAATTTAAATTCTTAATCAATGTTAATTTTTAAAAGAAATACTATTTTATCACTTGATTTTATAGTTTTATAAACCTTAATTAAGAAGTTATAAGTTTTTAAATCATGAAAAACTCTAACTCATACATGTCTTATCTAGAAAATATTTAATATGTATTTTAAATCAAATTCTATGATACAAGCTTTCAATTGGTTTAAGTAAAAATAATTTACAACAAACCTATGCTAAAAGATTATAATTCAAAATTTTTATTTATAAGTTTTTCTTATATAATCTCTGTTTTCAACTTGAGAGCAATGTTTAAATTTTTCTCCTTTTTAATTTCATATGTGGCGAGAGGGGGTAAATTATATGTTGATTTTTCTAATATATGTTAAAATTTAATTATATTGACACAATAACAATTTACATGTTTTAACTATAAAATATATTTAGAATTGTATCTATTTTACTGCTATATATTAAATATATTTTTTTAGATTAACGTGGATGTCCGGGTCAGCTTGCACGCACCTCGACTAATCTCACGGGCCCTGAAGTTAACGACCATGTAAGCCTCCAGTGGTCATCATATGAGTAACTCAGGGCTCGAACCTGAGACCATAGAGAAAACAAACCTCTTAGTCCCAAGCTCTTACCACTAGACCACCACCTATTTATTTAATTGGTGTATTTGGGTTGTGCCAATATAATATAGTAACATTCTTTTTATTAAATCATTTAAATATACTAGTTTAAAATCTATTTAGATCATGTCAATGTACTATAATATTTTTTTACATTAATTCATTTAAATCTAGACATTGAAATTGTTTTTTTTATTTGATTAATTGAAAAAAAATATCATTGGATTAGATTTTGCATCAATTGAGACTAAAATGTAATAGGTACTCTCATAATCTTATAGATTTTTTTTTAATTCAATGCTTTTCTTATCTGTTGAAATAGTATTTGGAAAATTTTTATCCTAAGACAAAAATAAAAAATAATATAAGTTTTAAAAATTATATAATATATTTATTCTCTTGATACATATGGAATTTAGGTTTTTAATTGGTGTTGATTTTTGAGATAAATACTATTGTGTCACTTGATTTTGTAATTTAATAAAAAAAAGAACTTAATTGAGAAGTAATAAGATATAAAACAATACATAATTCAACTGGTAATTATCATAAACTCTTGAACAATATGGAGGATCTTGATGTGGGTTCACAAGATATTTTTTTTTTTCCGCTTTTACATCTTAACAAAACAAATTCAATCTGCATCTTAAATCAAAACTTACAATGTGAGCTTTTAATTGGTTTAAGTAAAATTAATTTCCAATTACTTATGATAAGAAATTATAATTCAATTTTTCTTATATTTTCTTTCTTTTCAACTTGGTATCAATATTTAAAAATTTTCTCCTTTTTATTTGCATCTGTGGTAATAGGTTGAGTTTTTTAAAATATATATTAAAATATTATTGAGTAAATTTTAAATAATATTGATTGGTTTGATTGGTGTGTTTGGGTTGTGCCAATCTAACATGTCAACATTTTTTTTAGATTATGCCAATGTGATATCTAATGATTTAATAGACATCGAGATTGCACCAATATCCAGACTGTTTTTTTTTTTGTTCATTTGATTCAACGATAATTATCAATTAAAATAGATCTCATAATTTTATAGTATTTTATAGAATTTTTTTGTTATTTTTTCTGTTGAAGTATAAATAATTTATAAAAAAAACTGCTAAGAAATTGTAATTCAAAGTTTTTTATATATATTTTACCTTTTTTTTATTTGGTATCAATATTTTTTTTTACTTTTTATTTGCATATGTGATAAGAGGGACTCAAAATATATGTTAATTTTCTAATACATATTAAAATATTATTAGTTAAAATTTAATTATATTGTCACATTAACTATTCATTTGTCTTTAACTATAAAACACATTTAAAATTGCATTTGTTTTACTAATAAAAATATTGATCGATGGATTGATGGATCTGGGATTGTGCTTGTAATGTTTTTTACTAATCCATTTACATCTATTGATTTGATAGGCATTGAAATGGCTCCAGTATCCTAATTACACTTTATTTGATTCGATAAGAAAAGGTTTCATCCACTTACATTATACTAGTAATTTAATATACGTTTCATTACAGAATAGATGTTTTTTTTTATTAAAAAAAATTATATATGGAGACTTTTTAATATGTTTTTATACATAAAAAAATTAAAAATGTAAATTAAAAATTATATAATTACTATATGTATTAATAAAGAAAAAAAATATTAAAAATAATTAAAAATAAAACTGAAAAAAATTAAAAAATATATATAGATCAAGATATTTAATATTGCAAGACAAAACATTTACTCGGTTGTGTTTATTGAATTTTTTAATTCAATAAAATGATATTAAAAAAATACACACATATTAAATAAAATAAAAGTGAAAAACATATTATACAAGGTTGCACATATCATTAATATTATCTGAAAATAAAAAAATTTTATTTTTAGAAATAAAGTTCTTGTAGATAAAAGATAAAAAAAATTTATAAATGAATTACAATAATGTTTTCAAAAATCATATATGCACAGCATCATCAAAAAACAATCTCTATCCCAAAAAAGTTAAATAAGCCAAAAAAAATCATAAATGATGGATATTAATTGAAATATAAATTGAAAAATTATTTTTTAAAAAAAAAAGATATCAGAAAGAAAAGGCAATATCAAAAAAATATATATATAGCCCAGTTGTTGTGGCTTAACTTGTCAAATTCATGACCCGGATCATGAACTCAACCTAGTTCAATATGTTTTCCCCTTAAATTCATATTCAATCTAAAAAAAAATAGAGCTAAAAAGAACTGACTTATAGGCCTATAGCCCAGCCTGTCTGGGTCATTGAAATAAAAAGCTGAGGAGGCCCGCGGGCCTGAGCTTAGTTTTATTTTTTAAAATTTTTATTAGAGCGGCGAACAACTTGTAATCTTTTTTATTTTGTTTTTCAAATAAACATACGACATGTCACCCGCAATCTCAAATTCCGAGCAGCTAGTATTTTTTATTAAAAAACTAAATTTTCAAGGTATTACAACCCCAAAACACTTAACCAACACCCTTGTAATACTCACAAGCTATTCCATCAACTCATAGGAGAACAACTTGTAATCCTTCCTATTTTTGTTTTAATAAACAAACGACTTGTCACCCACAATCTTAGATTCCATTAAGCTAGTTTTCAATTTTCAAGTTATTCCAACCCAAAAACACATAACCAACACCCTTGTAATACTCACAAGCTATTCCATCAACTCAAAATACCTAAAAATGATCCAAAAACCTGAAATTAAACCCATTTAGTTTTGGCTTTCTTAGCTTATATATAGTTTTTCATGCAACATAGTGGCTCTAAATAATTACCATAAAGCCTTAGTCATCCTATGGAACATGTGGATGTTAAGAAAACTCATTTTAATGACTAGAAATAAAGTGAATGATAATTTTCTCTCTTATCGTCGGAATCCAATAACCCTTCTTTCTCTCTTCTTTCTCTAACCTAGTACTGAAAAATAACATAAATGAAGTTGTGTATCAAAATTGATTTTTTAAAAAATTAAAAAGGACTTAAATTGTATACATTATGTTATTTTTAAAGATCAAAGACCTAAATGTATTTTCATACAATCTATTGCATCGCCATCCATGTTTGGCTTTTTTCTTCTAATCTGGTCTCTTTTTTTTAATTTTATTCTTGACTAAGAATTAAAATTAAATTGTATAAAATAAAATTTTGAGGAAAAAAATAAATTTTTATGAGTGCTTGAACAATATCAACTCAACAATAAACACTGAACTTTTAGATTTTTACTTAATGTTTACTGAGATTCATGAGCAATTGTAAGAATGCATTTTTTTATATTAATTCGGTATATTTAGAAAAATTTAACAAAATGTTTTATATATTAATTTTAAAATCTAAATTAAAATAATTTAAAAATAGAGTGAACTAGTTGGCTTGGGCCTGTTTGGCTAACCCTACCAAGTTATAATTTGACAACTTGATAAGAATAACGGGTCCATGCCTAATCAGCACATAGTCAGATCCTATCCAGTTGAATGGATATGTGGGTGTACGTATCCGATTCTGTTTTATTTATAAAAGGAGAAAAACGAGGGCGGCGGAGCCGGCGCCACCACCACAACAGCTGTTTTGTCCCAAATCCAGTGTCACTTTGCACTTTTGGATATGCCATCAACAATCGACCGAGCCATTGTCCACGCGTTTTCCATCAACGTGACATCACTTCCCATTCCAGCAAGTATATTATATTATATTATATGGTTACGAGCTTAATATGAAGAGTTTTAAAATAGAGTCTATATTTATTTGCAAAGCAGCTAGGCATGGGTGAACTCCTCCCAGGAAAATCAATGATTAATAAATAGGTGTAAAGTTGGATTAACATTAAATTTACTTTAAAAATAATATATATATATATATATATATATATATGAATTCTTTAACATGAATTCCAATTACCATAAATTACAAGAAATATTTTTTAAAAAAAGTACAATATTCTCTTTTTTTATTGAGAGTACACACAATAAAGTAATTTATAAAAAAATATGTGTCTTTCATCATCTTATGCATGGTTTTGCTAAAAAGAGATTGATCCTCGCAAAAAAAAAAAAAAAAAGATTTATGTTTATTAAAACAAAATAAAGATTTTAAATGAAAATAATTCGCAAAAAACATGTTGATGGGTAAGCATTACCCGCAATGAAGCGCGTAATGCTCAAAAACCTTGTCATCTCCAGAACACCCATTACAGTTAAAAGCAGTTAAATCCCCTCTAAAAAATCCCAAGCCCTTGATTGTCCAACCCGTTCTTTCCCGCCACCGACCTCACAAAGCATAAAAAAAGGAAACGAGTCATCGAATTTATGCCCACAGCTCATGCCTACTACTCAGTGATTGGACTCAAACTCACTCACAGCTGTATAGAATCAGACAGTCTTGAGAAATAAAAACCTCCCATATCCAACATCCATACATTAAGTATAACAGCACATTAGTGTTTGGTGCGTACGTTGTTTACTTGGAAACAAAGTACAGTCACAAGTTTTCTTGGTTTCTATTTTAGGTAGTTTTTTACTTGCAGGTTAATTTACTTTGCCTTCCTTGCGTGTCGCTGACTCGGCCCTTTCAATAACCAATACTACTTCGATTTGATTTTTGTGTGGACACAGAGAAGAGAGAAGAGAGAAGAGAGGGTTATAGAGAGATAAATAGTGGGTTTCTCTTAATCTCTCTAAAAGCTTGATTAGTATTGTGTTTTTCTGAAAATTCTTTTCTGGGTTTGTGCTTTGCTCTTTCTTTCATTGATTTCTGTTCTTTTTAATGAAAATGTTGTTGATTGAGTTGGCTGTGTGTTTATGGATTCAGGTGTTGAAGAGTTTCTAGAATTGAAGAGAATGGGGAGTGAATCCGTGGCACAATCAGATTTTCTTGAATTTGGAGATATTGAAGCATCTTTGATGGAGATTGGTTCTGGGAATTATGGGTATGTCTTATTTTCTGTTGTCAAATTCATTTTATAATTTGGTCCCTTCGCCTTTATTTGTAGACTGATTCAAGATTTTTCTAAGTTAATTTTCCTTGCTTCAATTAGATGCTCACATTATAGGAGGAGATGCAAGATTAGAGCACCTTGTTGCAATGAAATCTTTGATTGCAGGCATTGTCATAATGATGCTAAGGTATATATGTACAAAACTATGATCTTTCTTCTTTACTCCCTTCTCCTCTTGTTCTTTGACAGATAATTCATATTCTTAGTAGATGTTTAGTTAATTCTTAACCTGGTTTTTGTATAAACAGAATGGGTTGGAAACTAACCCACTTGATCGACATGATATTCCTCGCCATGAAGTCACAAAGGTATTCTTTTATTTCTTTCTGCAATAGACTTTTGCCAGTCATCTCTCGTAATTATTTTGTGTTCCTGAATCGAAATTGTTTGGAGGTACACAGTTTGATTGATTTGGAATGCACTTGATTCGTTTCATCTATATTCCGCAGCTAGTCATTTTCTAGTCATGTCCACAATTTAATGTTATTGCAATAGAGGAGCCTTGTTTGATGACTTAAGGGAGAGAAAAACGACTCTATGATAGCATGTGGTTGAATATTTCACTTTTGTGCCTTTTTTCATTATCTCTTAAAGTAAGTAGACTTTTGCAATTGGTGGTCTTAAGAATTTTACATATTTTTTTGAGACGGAGACAGAAATATATGGACACAAGGTAAAGCTTGGACAATTTTTGAAGACTCGCAAGAATGAATACAAAACAGGAAGATGTCCTGCTAGGAACAAACTGTGTACACTTATTGAAAAATCCATGATTTTGGATAAGGTTTATTTTTATGATAAAAGGTGTCACTTTTGATTTCCACATCACATATAACGAATGAGATAATTGCGTGTTTTTTCTAGGATAAGGCTTGGTTGAAGGCTTTAGGCCATAATCTCAAAGCTTGGCCCAGATTTCCTTTCAAACTAGGATGGACATTGACCCAGTCAAACTCAGGTGACCTAGCAGGTCAACTAACAACAACACCTAGGACTTTTCTTAAATTTTTTCCAAAATGAAATCGTTTCAATTTTGTTTTTTTTAAATGATGTTGTTTTGAAGTTTACTTGGGCAAGGCAGGGCAAGGCACAACTCAAGCCTTGAGCCTGGTCATATAACTATGGCATAATGTTTCTTTCATGTCTTTTTTAGATATGGTTTATTGTGTTGGTTTTCTTAGTTCTCTCTGATTGTATCCTGTTAAACTTCACCTTTCAGGTTATTTGTTCACTCTGTGACACCGAACAAGATGTAAGTGTCTGCAACATAAAATTAGATGATGTACAAGTCAAAGGATTTTTGACAATTAAGATAGAAGTGTGTGAATTCTTAATATTCCTGTGTTGCATTTAACAGGTTAAGCAAAATTGCATAAACTGTGGAGTTTGCATGGGGAAATACTACTGTTCTAAGTGCAAGTTCTTCGATGATGATGTAATTTTCCGTACTTCTCATTGATCTTTTTTACTTTCATTTTGCTAATATACACAGTTTTTGTAGTAATCTAAAATGATTTTTTTGTTCAGGTTTCAAAAAATCAATACCATTGTGATGAGTGTGGAATATGCAGGTAATACATCTAATTCCTGTTTCACTTTTTTCTTCTTCAGTTCATTTCTAGTTTAGTCTTGAATGGCTACACCATATGAGCATTACCGTAACAAATTCATAACCTATCTGGAGTTCTGAACCTTCTTGTGTATACTACTTTCACATTGTATTTTCATATCATGTTACTCATTCTATTACCAGGTCATGAAGCTCTTTCATGGTCTAAATAGCTTTCTTCTGAAAACTATACGAACTACAAGTTTAAACTCATTGATTTTGTTGTCATTGCCTTTACAGAACTGGAGGAAAGGAAAATTTCTTCCATTGCAACAAATGTGGTGAGTGGGAAGATAACAAGCCAATAACCTTGATTGGAATTGAAAACTGCAATCTATTTGCCCTTTTTCTTCTTCTTTTGAATCAATCAAACTGATATTTCAAGATATTTATGTTCACCAGGTTGTTGTTATTCAATGTTAATGAAGGATGCACACCGTTGTGTTGAAAGGGCTATGCACCATAATTGCCCTGTTTGTTTTGAGGTAAACAAAGCATTAATACAATGTAACACCTATGTATCGAAAATTTTGAAAAGTTTCTTGATACTTAGAGAAGTTTTTTTTTTTTTTTTTTCCATACAGTTTCTATTTGACACTATGAGAGATATCACTGTGTTGCCTTGTGGACACACAATACATTTGGAATGCTTGAAAGAGATGGAACAACATTACCGGTAAGCACTATGCATCTTGCTCAAATTCATGCTTGCTTGCAGCATTTTCTTTGTACTTTTATTTTGCTCTATCCTCTTTAATTAATTTCAGATTCAAAATTGTTCTCACATCTTTTCTTTTTTCTAGAAACATATCACATCCTTGAAGTTCCTCATTGCAGCATTTCTGTTATAAGACAAAAAACTTATCTTTGGTTTTGCAGCATTTTTGTTTCATGTTTCCTTCCATCTCTCATCTGGAAAATGTCAGCTAATGGGTTGGTTTTGTATAACTTGATTTTGTAGGTATTCATGCCCAGTTTGCTCCAAGTCCATATGTGATTTGACAAGATTGTGGAAAAAGCTTGATCAAGAGGTAATTAAAATTCTTGTTAGTATTCCTGTTTAATTTTCCCATGTCGTCCCAGTTTATGTATCTTAACTGTTTTTAAACTTCAAAGCAGATTGCTGCAACTCCGATGCCTGAAACGTACCAGAATAAAATGGTGAGAATCTAAAGTTGACCCGGAATGCCTTGATCATTTGATAGCCATTTTCCATAGAAATTGCTGACTGAGTTTTGCTAACAACCAGGTGTGGATTCTCTGCAATGATTGCGGAGCAAATTCCCGTGTCCAATTCCACATTGTGGCACATAAATGCTTTAGCTGCAACTCATACAATACCAGACAGACACGAGGAGGCCCTGCTGCATCATGCTCATCAGGGATGACTGGAATAAGAAGTAGGCATTAAGATTAAATGAAGTTACCATTCTTTTGCATGATTAGTGTCACTAACATGCCAGCAGAGAAGGAAAGTTATTCCTGTTTAACGTTCTTAATCCATCTACATTGTATCAGTAAAAGGATCTTTCTAGTTACAATTCCTCACAGGAAATGGCAAAATTTTGACATGTCATGGAGGTTTATCTGGGTTTTCTTGTACACAGATGGGTTGGTAATCAATCACTAATCATTTTATTACTCTTCCATGTTACCGCTGTTTCTTCAATGAGCCCAAGAAGTTAAAAGTTAAAACCTGCACAGCTCAATTATGGCTCCTTACCCCAAATCAAGAAAACAACATTAAGAGAAGGAAAAGGCACATTTTGAACTCAGTAGAAGCATTCACAAAATAAAGGAAATTCATTTTGTTTTATTTTTTGACAATGATAACGAAAAAAATGACTTATTTACTTTTCAGAGATTAAATAAAAAATTTAAGGGTTGCAAACCGAAGATAAGATCCATGCTATCAATTATAGGGAAAGTATGAATTAACAAGAAACAAATTTTTTTTCTTTTCATGTAAATCTCGCTTTTAATAAGATCTATTTCTATAATAACGTCACATTATTATAGTTATAAGAGGGAAAAAAAACATATTTACAATTATGCAATTCCATGTAGGGATTCATATGCTCCTGTGAAATAATTACAATAAAACTAGAAAAGAATATGCAATTTGATTGAAGATTATTGTGTCGTTAGACCCCATTCAGTGTGGACGGCAGTGTTTCTGGAACCCTTTTTTTATTATTATTATTCTGATTATCGAATTTTATAATTTTACAATTTTATTATATTAACAACATTTTATTTATTGAGACTTGTCTCTCTTTACGTGCTCCTATGTGTGTGAAGTGTAAGAGAAAATTCAGACTTTCAATTAAATTTAAGGTTATAATTTAAAAAAAAAATTAAAGGAGGGAGAACCAAAATAAATTAAAAAAACAGAGCATGTTGTTCAAAAAGCACATAAAAATTCAATTTGATCCTTAAAGTTTCAATTTAAACATATTTGATCCTTCAAGTTTTAGAGTTTTAAGTTTTAATTCTAAAGTTTGGATACAAATCCAGAAGTTAAAAATCCTTTGAATTCACAAAAAAAAAAAAAAGATAAAAATAATCCAAGAGAGTTAATATAAAACTAAAAATAAAACATGATATAATGATTACCTGAATCAAAATACTAAAGTTATTAAATGAAAAAAACCCAACTCTATATTTATAATAAATCATGAATTAAAAGTATAAAAAAAAAAACATCACAAAGACTATTAGTCTTTAATAAATTCAAGAAAACTTCAATAAAAAAACCAAAAGTATACAAGTAAACCTCACACAAATACTTGATACGATGAAAAACAAGGTCGTTTTCTTCTTCTTATTTATAATATGATTCATCAATAACTAAAACTAAACATAAACTTTTGCTCTTTCTTAATAAAGTTGTCGCAAATTCAAGAAATAAACACAAAGACTAATAACATGAAAAATTTAAGAGAGACAGATAAAATTTAAAATTTTGTAGCCTTGCTATGATACAAATTAATATGAATTCAGAAAGTAAAAATCTTATAACCTACAAGCATGAAACAATACAACCCAAAAAAGTTCAAATAAAATTGATTAAAAAAAAAAACTTGATTTAATGTTTACCTTAATAAAAAAAACCAAAGTTAGTGGATAAAAAATCTCAATTATTTGATTATAATGAACCAAGAAATGGTAGTATAAGAAAAAACGCTATAAAAACAATTAATATTTTTCAAATCTTGAAGAGTTTAATGAAGAACCAAGAATAAAAGCATTTTTATATACACACAATATTATTTCTCGATAAACTAGGCCTAAGAGAAAAGAAATCTAAATACAAACTAAATAACCTTATTTATAAAAGGTTAAATATGTTAGACAAGGCTAAAAAATAACAAGAGAGTTCTAAATAAAATAGAAAAAATAACCTTAAACTAACTAGAAAAATAATATAAATCACGCTTAATATTTTTTTAACCTTATCGCAAGGCCTTACCGATTTCTGATTGCTATAAAATTTTAATCTTATATAAAAAACAAGACATTTAAAATGTTCTGGAAAATTTAAATTTTAATCCAATAATTGGATCAAAAGTTATATTTGTTAACGTAAAATTATATATTAAAAAAAAAGCTCAAAATTGACTTAAGCTTGTCCAATTCTTGCATGAATCACATTAATTAAATCCAGATTATTTTTTATTAAAGTTTGAAAACTTGACTTGTCTTAAATATCGTGAATAAGCTTATCAAATGCCTCTTTAATTTTGTTGCTTCTTGACTTTCTAATTGGCTCAATCGGCATGCTTAATGAATCATTTGATAACATGAGAGGAGTAAGAAAATATTTAAAATATAAGATAAAAGAGAAAGAGATTGGTCGGGCATATTCCAATCATAAAAAATCTAATCTTCGTGGTAATAGGTTCATCTTACAAAAAGAAAAACCATGAAGGTCATTTGAATTTTTCATCTTACCGAAAAAAAAAAAAAAAAAAAGAGCTTGGAAAGATTTTCTGATACAGCTAATTGAAAAGTATTTGAAGCTCAAAATAAGTTTAATAAGGTCCGTATGATGTATTTTAAATGGATGCATGTGAAAACTACTTTTAAAAAAAAAACAAAAAAAAATGAGTTTTTAAGTTGTAACAACATTAACCCTAATTTTCTAACCACTTTTAATACTAGAAATTGAACCAACAAACGATGCGTGATTTGCCAAGGAGAACAACGCATCATGTGTCTCATTTAAAAATGTCAAGTCGCAAGCTCCTTAAAAAAATAAAACTTAGGCATTTCTTATTTTTGGCCAGGCACACCAAGCCATCCTCCCAATACTGCCGTCTTCTCTCCCAGTGCATTGAACTGGCAGAGACACCTCAAATTCGCTGTATATATGAAGAACGGGACAAATTAATGAGCAGTACACGCATCTTTTTTTTTTTTGTTATTTTTTTATTTTAGCAGTTTTTTTTTTTCAATTTAATTTCTAAATATTAAATAAGTTAGGAATTGAACTCGAGCCTAGAATTTTATAAGTTTTATAAATTTTAGAAATTCACATAGGTTTAGAAAGTTTCGTCTATACTTGCATGATTTTTTATTTTTTATTTTAGGTTTTTTTTTAGTTTCATATTTTAGTAGTTATTCAATTTGAAACTGGACTTAGTTGTTTATATATAAATAATTTTATATTAATTTTTAAATAACTTTAGTTATTTTAGATCTTTTTATTTTTTGTTAATTTTTTAAATTTATATTTTCTTTCTGGTTTCATCCTTCAATTTTTGAAATAATTTTTTTTAATAATTAAAAAAATTAAAAAAAATTCAATCTCACCCCCTTGAATTTCTTAATCTTTCAAAGTTGACTTTCATTATTTTAATTATTATTAATTTTATTTAAGATAATTTTTTATATTGATTTTGTTTTTTTACAATTTCATTGTCCTTTGGGTTTTTTTTCTAATAAATTTTATCTTCATTTTTTAATAACTAATTTATGTACTTTGACAAAAATTTTAAATTGTTGTTTTTATATTTGTCTGTCTTAGTACCGCCATTTAGAACATGAGCTTTTTGAGTTGGCCTAAGTTGGCTATATTTTTCTTTTAGGGTTGTTTTTTAAAAACTTAATAATTTTTGTGTTTTTTTATTCAATATTAAGTTATTTTATAATTGAGTTTTGTGATGTTTCACAATTTATTTTATATTAAGTTATTTCATTTACATGATCCAAGTTGAAGGGTTTGACTAACTTTTTGGTTTGATGGTTTTTATTTTATTTTATATATATTGACCTTATTTTAAAATGTGTCTGCATTAGATTTTTTTTAGAATTGAACTTGAATATTTTTTTTGTTTTTTATTTGTTTATTCTCGACTTTTATATTTTGCATATGCTTAACTTGACTTAAGTCTAGTTTATATTATTATCCTTCCACATTTGATTGGTTAGAATCTTAACTTTCTCTTTTTTTTTTTTTTTTTTTCAGGTTGCTATGATTTTTTTTTGTTTAAGTTAATCCATTTATTATAATTACCTATTATTTTATTATCTAATTAAATTATAAAAATGTTTCTCTGAGTCAAGTCTATTTTTTAAATTACTTTTTTATATTTTTTTTAAACCTGACATTTTATGGAACAGTGGCCTGTCTTCTTTCTCTCGTGGAGTTAAAGTTACCTTAGTAATCAATGGCTCCAGGGAGAATAAAAAATAAAAACAATCCAAGGGGGCTGGTTTGGCTGGTTCTAGACTGAAAAATACCTTTGACTGATTTCATTATGCTTCGAGAAAACCCTACTCAAGTCAAAAAAATAAGCCCTAAGACCGAGGAGCACTGCCAGTGTTTTCTCGGTCTCCGAGGCTTTTTCCCAGGTTGAAACCTCATTCAACCGAGCATATAAAAAGCAGAACCTCATTCACCGTCCCAGAGAAAAGCATATAAAAAGCAATTCAGTAACACGTGAATATAAGACTTTTCTTGTTGAGTGCCCTTTTCAGTAGATTGGCTACAATTTGTCGGAAAGGAACAGATGTTTTTTAAAAAAAAACAAAGAAAACACAAGGCACTAGCAATGTTATACCCAACAAGTTACAGCTGGTTTTAAATTATCAAGAGAAGTTTTTGGTAACAAGTCAACCACCTTTTCCCTCAAATTGTTAACTAATTATAACCTTGAGCCTATTTTAGATACAGCTTGATATTGACCACAGGAATCCCATGAGAATGGTAACATTACCTCACAATGCCTGTCTATGATACCTTTTCTCGTTTCTAAACAAGTAATACCTCAAGCACTTGTCAATTGCATGCTAGGGGATGATTTTGTGACTACAGCTTCCAAGCAAAGGTACGGTTCCATTTAAAAAAAAAGCTGACACCCAGTAGACAATGCCTGAACTTGCACCCTTGCAAATGGGTTATTTCCCATTTTTTCCTCTACCCTTTAAAGCTTTTGAGATTTACAGGATCATTACATGGACCGGCACATAAATTAACCATCATTTGAAATTTAAAGAGAATTTGAAAACTAGTAGTTTTACACGATCAACACACCTTTTCAAATGGAACTAACTGTTTGTTACCATTGGTCAGCCTGCCTCTAAATTGTGCCCTAGGAACTGCAAACAGAAGAAGGGTCACAAGATGCTTTGGAGTGGATTATAACCCGAGCTCCTGAAGCAAGCCTGCTGGGAGGAAATCAGGATAATGTCAAAATCTGATAACACAAGATTAAACTTTAGCAGCTACTTTTAGAATAGATTGGAGTCAACACTTAACTTTCTTCGATTTTGATCACCCTCTCCCCTCTGAAAGAATCGAGCTTCTTTGAAAAACCAGGCTCTGTGATTCTTTTACTGCCACCATTTGATGAGCTATTGTGTATTACTTGGGAGCCATCAGCCCCGTTAGAGGAGTTTCTAGGTTTATCAGAAACAGGCGGTCGCAAAGATTCACTGTGCGGTTGCTTGCTTAGGGAGGCTTTTGATCGTGGAATGCATTTTGAGCGTCCAGAGGTTGACTCTTCATTGTCTTCAACTGAATCTGGTTGTGTACACGTCCTGCAATTTAATTTATGTCTTTAATTAAGGTGAACAAAGAAATAAAGGTAGAATGTAGAACTATTTCCTGTGTTAAATATGCTTAGTATTCTTATTAAAAGAAGTCAATAAATAAAATTCATGCAGCTAACCCATAAATCCACGACCCCCACCTGAACTACCATTATTAGTACCGGAGGGGAGGGGGGGAAGGACAAAGCCACCTTAATTCATTCTTTTATTTTCCAATCAAACAAAAACAAATGTCGTGTCTCTATGAAAGGAAAGAACCAAAGTTGAAACAGGTGATTATAAATAGATTCATTTCACATCAGGATATTGTTCTATGCTCCACGGCAACTCAAACAAGTTCATCTTACGGCAGGATCAACTACCATGATGATAACCTAACAACATTACAATTGAACATTATACAAATAATAAACGGTAACATAATGACCCCGTATGACCCTTTGTTGTGCGGACCAACTATAAACTAGAAAATTCTTCATGCAAAAAAAGCTTTGCGCTTTTGAATACCAGCACTCTAGGATGGCTTTAAATACAGTGGGACATTTAATGTGACCTAAATATTAACACCTAAAGTGCAGGGCAAGTAGTAAGTTTATAGATGGTACAGTTTTGCAAGTCCACATAAAGAAGAGATTTTTGCTCTACAAGTAATCACCATCATGCAACATCCAACATTATAGGATCCCGCCAAACAATATTAAACTGAAAAACAATAGTAAGAAAATCCAATGGTTGACATTGTGACTTCTCTTTATCAAGCCTAGGGGCCAAGCCGAACACTCAAGCTTGATTCATACATGTTAGCTTGTTTGGTAGTGTAGTTGCGGTTGCTTTTCAAATAATTTGTTGTGTCAAAATGCATGCCAATAATGGTTTTTTTATTTTTAAAAAATTATTTTTTACATCAGCACATCAAAATAATTTGAAAACACTAAAAACATATTAATTTAAGTTAATAAAAAAATTTTAATTTTTTTCAAATGCGTTTTTTAAACGCAGAAACAAACAGGTACCTCAAGAATAGTTAGTTGACAACCTTGTGCAATCCTAACTGTGACATCAAAGAATTTATTAGTAGTGTCTATTGAGCCTATTCTAAAGCCTAAAACAAAGTGGATCCAAGAGAAATTCAATTGGTTTAGTTAAGAGGCTTGAGTTAAAAAGGTTCAAATTTGCTAGCCTGGACCTTTGTCTACTTTTCAGGTTATATCTGAAGCTACATGAAGATTTAGGATGCTATTTAAGTTGGGTTGGAAACTGGACATTTGTACCTTTTCAAAGATATATGGTAGGCTCGCTAATTAATCCAAACGAGAATGAAAAATATGTTTGAAGTTGGGTCTAGAATTTACCAGAAAAGTACGAAAACAGAAAAGACATTGTTTCATTAAGAGTTTTGGATTTCATTCACTACAAGGAATCCTTAATGCTATTGGAAACTTATGTGACAGCCTCAAGGTTACTTATTTTACCAGGATACAATATCAAACAAGAAGAATTAATTGATTAGAAATTAATTCTTATTTTATAAGATATCAGACTTCAGCAAGGATTCTATAATAATTATTTCTCTTGGGTATTTTTCACTATCATTAGCAGCAAATTGTGAAAAATAATCTTAGACTATTGTTTTATTTATTTTTATTATTTTAAACCTTATTTTAATTGGTTTAGGCTTTATTTAAATTAGATGCATATCTGACCCTTTAGTTTTAAGGTTTATATATAAATACTCTTATATAAAGATTTTGATGCAGTTGATGAATGTTTATCTAAGGTTTTCGCATATTGTATGCCTTTTTCTCGTGTGGTTGAGTGATTATCATATTAAGTTATTGATTGAACTTGCAAACTCTTTAAAGGATTGATCAACTTTATTATGATTTATACTTCTTGTTTGTGTCTCATTATAGGCATAGAGTGGAGGTGATCAATTGCATATAACTTTAGATCTTCGAGGCAAGGTTCTTGTTGGGTCAAGTCACAAACTTTTCTTCAAACCTCAAATTAGCAAATTAAGGGACAATTCCGCATCAATTTGGTATCAGAACATGACTAATTTCATGTTATATCTTTTTAATTTTCATCATTACAAGTAATTATAGGGTTTTTTTTAGATCTTACCATATCTAGGGTTTGTGTTCTTGAGTTTCTTAGTTTCTTTTTTCTCTAGGGTTTCAGCTATTACAAAAAAACGATTGAATCTTATTTAATATTTGTAGTGTTTTGGTGGAATCTTGATTAAAAAAAAGTCTTGATGTTGCCGGGAAAAAAAATTGCATACAAACAATAAGTTGTATTCATCTTTGGACTTGAGAAATTCAGTAGCTCTTGAAAAAAAAAAAAAAAAAAGGAATTAAAATCACAAATCTTGAAAGGATTCTTAAAGAAGCAATTTAGAAATTTTGGATCTTACATGAACTAGGGATTAGTTGAAACTTGTCTTGGAAATTCTTGGTAATCTTGATTGATTTCTAGCAAATTTGAATTGAGAATAGAATTATCTTGCATCAATTTCTTGAGTTTATTGATTACCTGCATCAAACTTTTTATTTTCTTGAATTTCTTAGTTTTTGTTGTTTTTTAATAATAATTCTTGCTTTTATTTCATGTCTTTGTTTTTGTAATTATATTCACACAAATTTACATATCAAACAAGAAGAATTAATTGATCGGAAATTAATTTTTATTTTACAAGGCATCAAGCTTTTGTTCAGCAAGGATTCTTCAACAATTATTTCTCTTAGGTATTTTTCACTATTACTTGTGGCAAATGGTGAAAAATAATCTTAAGACTATTTTTTTAATTTTTTTTTATTATTTTAAACCTTATTTTAATTAGTTTGGGCTTTATTTAAATTGAGTGCATGTTTGACCTATTAGTTTTAGAATTTACATATAAATACTCTTATGTAAGGATTTTTATGCAGTTAATGAATTTTTATCTAAGGTTGCCACGTATTGTATGCCTTTTTCTCTTGTGTGGTTGAGTGATTCTTATACTAAGTTCTTGATTCAATTGCAAACTCTTCGAAGAATTGATCAACATCGTTATGATTTATACTTCTCGCTTGCGTCTTGTTTTAAGTGTAGGGTGGGGGTAATTAATTGCTTATAACTTTGATTCTTAAAAACAAGGTTCTTGTTAGATCAAGTTGCAAACTTTTTTTCAAGCCTCAAATTAGCAATCTAAGAGACAATTCCGCATCAAAACATTAACCAGTTGTGTTAATTAGCCTAACAGAACTTTCAAATAATTAGTCAAGAGGGTAGTCAACTTAGGTTCTGAAGTGTGTCAATCTTTCTGAACACCTGTCTTGTAAGATTTTCAACCATCCACAAACTGGTTAACAAGCCTAATTGTTGAAGCTAATATGACCCCAATTAAAGTCATCATTCAACAAGCCAAACCTTAGTTTGTGCATACTCCTATTACAAAATATGCAAGAATGTCGTGTATTAACTCCTTAGGCAACACAACAACCAACCAGCAGCAAGAGATCCTCGAGGGAGGGCAAAAAATCCAGCAGATTTAAATGTTATGCATAGAATTTAAAACTAAAAGAGTTGAAAAAAGGTTAACCTGTCTGCATTGAAGGAAGAAGAACGCTTCAGGCTAGGATGTCCATCTCCTTCCTTGAGCATTTTTGTCTCTATCAAGCTCCCACTGAAATACTCCTTTTCTTCCAATCTGAGGCCCATCATCCTCGGATTCTCTGACAAGCAATCAAGCTCTCCTAACATCATAGAAGTAGAAAACAATGGAGAAGGAAGTTTTGAATGAGAAAACCTCGGCCTGTAGGTTGGAACTAGTCCAAAACTGTGATCTTTCACTGAAATTGACCCACAGGATATCAATTGCATTAACATATTAGTGGCCTTGAGCCTTGCATTGTTTGGCATTCGAATATCTTCCTCTTCAAGGATTCTAAAACTGTTGATTTTATTAACATCAGCTCTAATAAGAGACTCCAAAGTTTCAGTCTTCCCGCCCGATGATGATGCACTAGAGGAAGATGGGGGAGGGGAAACTGAATTCTCACATATCTCAGAATTTTCCTTCACGTGTGGAAGTCGATTTTGATCATTCTCATTGCATTCCTGTTCCAGAGAACCGTCATCAGTCGAAACACCCCTTGAGCAAGTTTCTCGGGATTTAGGTCTGCTTACATTTTCCTCAGTCTGAGTTGAAGCATTTGCGAATCCATCACTCTTGTAAACCTTGTATTCTGTCAAGCTAAGAGAGCTATTCCATGAAGAATTCTTTCCAACTGTAGACTCTGGAGACACGCCAGAGGAGCCAGGACGTTGCTGTGGAGGGGATACTTCATCTTCCTGAGAATGCTTTGTTTCCTTTCCGTTCAAACTTGCAGACGATGAGGAATCATCTTGACTTCTAGAAGATGCGGGTTCTGGCAATAGTTTCAGATTTTGCATTTTTATGGTTCCAGCAGGAGCGACGCGATCTGTGGAGATTAATTCAAGCTCTCAGCCCTTCAACATATCCTTCATGTTATAAAACAACAACTAACCCATCACTTAAATTGATTTAAATAACCCACCTGAATTAGATTCTTCAAAGAGTTCAGAGCCTTTGAGAACATATTCACTTCCATGAGCAGGAAGAATTAAATCATCCTCACAAAGGTCATGCCATACAAATCCATTCTTATAGCTTCTGCAGTCAACAACAGAAACGAAAACAAGCAAGCACAAGGAAATGTAAGGTAAACCCAGCTATAAACTAACCAAAACGCTTATTCTACTAAATTTAGAGAACAGAAAAAAATAAAAGCAACCCACAATTTTTTTCAACAAAAGAAATTAAAGATTTCAATTATTTAATGATTTTCAAATCAAACAGTCCATAATACTAAAAACAGAAGAAAGACAGTAACTTTGACCTCTTAGAAGACCAAGAATACAAAGAAGTCATCCCTCTGCCTCTCAATACATTAAGCCTCTCAATCACATCTGCAACATCACATCACATCACATTACATTCAATCTCAAAATAAAAAACAAAAACAAAACAAACCCAGTTCAAAAAACCCACTAAAATACCTCTAAGGTAGAGACCATCAGGTGAAGCAAGAGGGACTTCAATGAAATGAGGGTGCTCAAGCTGACGATTTCTACAGAGATAATAAACAACAGGGACTTTACGATTCTGTTGTTGATACTTTGGTGACCTCTCTGTCCACACTTTTGCTCTCTCTGGACTTACTTGCCTGTTGTACTTCTTCATTGTCATCGTCTCCATTATCACATTCAAACCCTTAACAAAAATTCTGAAACTTGGCAATCCTGAGAGTATCTGGTAGCAGTCAAAGAGATACAAAATCTTTATGGTGTTTAACGGTGATTGTGACTCTATAAAGAGAAACTACAGGGAAGAAATGTCGTTTTAGCTTCTTACTTTCTGCTCGTACTTTTTTTTGGCTGATTCGATAGAGGCAGAGAGAGAGAGAGAGAGAGAGAGAGAGAGAGAGCTGGGAGCTAAGAACAAGACTGCTGGGTTTTTTTTTGTGGTTGCCTTTTTAATGCTTACCCAGTCTGCCTTCTTGTTTTCTTTTACCCCCTCGTGGAAGCAGAATCAATTTTTTTTTTGGGGGGGGGGTTAATTATAACTTAGTCACTGTAATCTAATAAAAATAATTAAACAATCCTCGTGATTTCATAAACTGTATATTTAACTCCTATTTTTTAAATTTCTTTTTGTTCCCACGTTAGGTTATCGTAGATAGGAATGAGAATAAATATATATACTCAAACTTGAATCTAAAATAATTATCCAAGCTTAACCCAAACCTGGTAGGGTGTTGATTTTTTATCTTCAATCCAAATGCTATAATTTATAACAATTTATTATATAATTAGTTGGGTATATATATATATAGTTTTTAAAAAACTTTAAAGCTATTTATATATTTTCAATTAAGTCGGGTAGAATAATATCTATAACAAACTTAAAACTTGACCTTTTTTTTTCTTTTACCTGAATCCAATGTGGTTTAAAAGTTACATATGTATTCGGATCGGTTCAAGTCAATATCCATCAAATTTAAATAAAATTATCATTCTTATTTGTTGAGATAGCTTGCATATGTCATAGAACACTAAATCTTTCTCTGAATGATTTTAAAAGTTCATTCCCTGCACTGGCATGATGCATTCAAATTTTTTGAATAAATTCTTATTATGTTGGTATTAATGTTTGAATCCAAAAAATCAATAAATAAAGCAAAACTTCTTAACCATTATTAAATCCATTTATTATTGGATAAATTTTATCTGTTTCGTGTTTTTTTAATTAATTTTGATTTTAAAAAAAATAGAAAAAAGGAAGAATTAATAGATAGGATGGAGAGATTAATGAGAAAATAAGTTATTTTTTGAAACAGATTATTATAAATAAAGCATGATCATCACTGGTCGAATGATAATTTCATAATTTTTATATTACATAAAAACATATTTATTTGCTTTGATAAATTATGGAAAACAAGTTATAGTTAACTCAATTCAAGAACATGTATGCATTGATATTGATTTTAGATTTCCTATCTTTAAACATTCGGATTTTATATTTGTTAGTGCTGTTATGCTTCTATAAAGATCATTTAATCCGAGATTTAGAATTCAACATATTAATTAATTAAGATCCCAAATGATTATTCAAACTATATGAGAAAAAAGAATTACTTTATATTTTTTTATTTTTAAAAAATTATTTTTCATATCAGTACACCAAAATAATCTAAAACATCAAAAAATATTAATTTAAAATAAATAAATAAATTTTTTTTTTTTTAAATCAACAACAGGGTATTAATTCCAACGAGCAAGGTGAGGTTGTCATGCTTTGCTCAAGCATTTTTTTTATATTAAATGTGATCAATCATTTGTTTTCCTTCTTTCTTATATTATCAAACCGTAATTTGTGGATTGCACGTCTTGTGCTAAGCAATCATAAATCACGAACTCTTCGTTTAGATTGCTTTGGCCCGCTAAATACATCTTCTTACGTAGTAATTCCTGCTAAATACTTATCCATTACCCAGACAAAACTTTGTTTACGTGATGAGATTTGGCCCGTGACAACCTACCTACCAAGTAAAATAATCTAATTTTTTTCTAATATTTATCTAACATTATTACAAAACAAGAAATTGAATAAATAAATCATTCATGCAAACCCAGCCAGACTAGTTTGAACATAAATTTTAGATTTTTCAATAAGCACCCAAGATGGAAATATAGGGTCATCATCTTGTTATATTCTAGCTATGAAAAAAATCATCTAAAAATTATTCATATGTCAATCATTATTAATTTTGATTATAAAAGATGATCCCATCAACATTAATATCATATATAGATTTATGTAGGGTCGTCTTCTGTAGACACGTAATACTCTCATCAACATTTAATGCTATGTAAAGAAACATTTACAATCAATATTGTTGTTGATTGCAAGAGTCTTCCTCCCACTTTGATATGAAAAAGGAAAATACCCACAACTTCTCTGGTAAAAAAAAATAATCAAGATTATAAATACTCTCTAAATGATCCAGGAAAGAGATTCACCGTTTTCAATCTCTTACAACTATTATGAGCATTTATCATATATAAACTAAGAGCAAGCTTTTTTTCTTACAATTTAATAGTCATTCACTACAACTCTTTATAATAAAATTATTGATTTAATTATCATAAGATTTCTAAAATCTAAAAAAAAAAAAATTACAAGAAATCCAACCCCATCACCAACCTCTTGAATTCTCAGTTATGAAAAATAGAACATAAATATGAGAACAAATGATTATCTATCATTCAAACACGATAAAATATAATTTTCCTAATTGGAGCATCAACATGTGCGAATTGATAGAATCTATTAACCATCTACAACAACAAAATCATAAAAGAGTGACATTGTTTAGTGTCAATTATATTTGCCGCAAAATTGACAAAAATCAAAGATTCGAGACTCGATTAATACGTTATTTGCAATTTTTTACAATTTTTCACGGGAACTGTTTCTCCAGCCATGTTTTTATGCTTTTGGCTATGAAATAAATGATCATCAAATTGCATTCAAAACACCCTTTCTCAAATTTGATGGTAGTAATAACCTTTTTATTGATCATCTTTTTAGTTCCTAGCACATGCAACGCAGCTGAGAAGATGGCGACCCTCGTCAGTTGGTATTTTGCATATAGTGTTAGAGGTGATTATTTTTAGTTTGATTTGGTTTTTATAAAAAAAAATAATTAAACTGAATTTTTTTTAAAAAAGACTAAAACCGGTTCGAACTGGCCGGTTTTGGTTTAGTTTTTTAGAACAAAAACCGGTTCAAATCAGTTTGATTCGGTTTTTTTTAATTTTTTTTGTTTGGAGTTCGGTTCAGTTTTTTCGGTTTTAGGCTTATAAAACTGAAACCAAACCGAACCGATCAGTTTTTTTTAAATTTTAATCGGTTTAATTAATTTTTTTCATAATTCGGTTTTTTTCTTTCTTTTTTTCAGTTTATACAGTTTTTTTATTTTTTTTCTTACCCCTGTACAGTAGGGCTGAAAACCCTTTTCCAATTTTCCTTGCTTTTGTTGTTTGTTTAACACTTTATTGTTTGCATATGCCTAAAAAAACAAAATCTATTACTTCTATACACGTGAAAGAGAGCAAATTAAAGTATAGAGAGGACCTTTTCTTTCGCTTTCTCATTCAGTTTCTTTCGGTTACTATTTTGTTTTTTTTTTCTTTTATAATTTTTTTTTTATGCCATAAGGTTTTCGTTTAAGTTATTTATTTAGTTTTTCATGTCTTTATTATTTTTCAAATTCTAGTTTAGAAAGCCAACTCAAAAAAATCTAGAAAAGGATTCAAAATCTATCAAATAACTTGGCTTTAAGATAGTATTTGATTAGTGTTAATGACGTAAGATATACATCTAATAATAAATAGAAAAATGTTTGGTTGCAAGAAAATGTCTCGAAGACCATTTTTAAGTAAATTTTTGTCCCTTTTAAAACATGAAGTATAAACAAACGTGTTCTTTTTTTTTGTTTTTTTTGTCTTGAACAGTAACCAAATGTTATATAAATAATATTTTAAATATATAATTTATGGAAAAACATTATTTGTGATAATTATGCAATAAAGTTACTATGGGTCGTGTGAAAAATAAATTTAAATGATAGGATGGTAAATTAAATTAATTCATAATAAAGCACTATAATTTCTCGATGCAAAGTGTTTTTGGTCCTTGTAATTAAGGATGGTAAGTTTCACCCGTAAAGATATAATGTTTGCTGTGTCAAGGGGGTTTGTTATTGTGGATCTACTTTCAAAAAAAAAAATTAAAAAAAATTAAATTGATATTTTTTTTATCTTAACATATTAGTATAAAAAATATAAAAATATATTATTTTAATTTTTAAAAAATAAAAAATAAATTATATTAACATTACCTGTAATCTAAACCATGGGGAAACACACCATGCAACTCCACAATGTTTTTCTTGTTTCCCCCTATATTATTATTATTATTATTATTATTATATATTTTAGGTGTTGTTCATTACCTATAATCAAAATTGTATAAGGTAAATATTATGCATATGTATTATTTACCTTTTTATGTTTTGCCATAAACAACATTATTCATCTATCTTTTTAGATTTGTTATAAATTTAAAAGGAAAAAATTTAAACCCGATTGAATTTATGGTTTAGATTCATCCTAAATAAACTAAAATATATGAGGTTAATATTGTACAGCTATATTGTTCACCCCTCGTATTTTACCGTGGATGACATTGTTTTTTTTTTTTTGGATTTGTTATAAAATTAAGGAAAAAAAATATTAAACCCAGTTGAGTTCAAGATCTTGGTCCACCCTAAATAAATAAAAGTGTGCGGGGTGTACACTATGCAAACATGTTGTTCACTCCCTTGTGTTTTACTATAGAAATCACTTATAATTATCTTTTTTAAAAAAAAGTTTTGCTATAAATTTAAGGGGAAAATGTATGAGGTGAACACTATCCAATCATATTGTTCACCCCTTTATGTTTTACCATGGATTATATTGTTTATTTTTTTTAGGTTTGCTATAAATTTAAAAGAAAAAAATATTAAACCTGATTGTGTTTATGTTCTGGATTCATCCTATAAGTTTTACTGTAGGTGATATTATTTATTTTTTTAAAGAAAAAATATTTTCTTTTTTTTCTTTTTTTTTTAAATTAATCTTAATTTTATTTATATTTATATTTAAATTAATATCCTTTCTTTCTTTTATGTTATTTAAAAAATTTAATGATTATTTTTTAATTATATTTAGGAGGTTTTTCTATTAATCTATATTTTTCTAATTTTTTATATAGATGAATTTTATTTTTTTTTTAAAAATATATTTTTTAAATATGTATACCCTTTCATATTATTATTTTTTATTTTTTAATTCATTTAATATATATATATATATATATTTACTATCATTTAAATTAATAAAAAATTATTTTAATTAACAAAAACAACTGCATAAATGTTAACATCTTCTTCTTCTCTTTCTTCTTGTGCTAATGGAGACTCTAACCGTTACCTGAAAAAAAAAATCAACACAAGCAGTTCGTTTTATTTTCTCTCTTGATTATGTTCTTTAAGTTATGTTTCTCAATCAATTTCTTCTTCTTCTTCGTCTTCGTCTTTTTCTTCTTCTTTTTCACAAATGGTTCCTGATGTGGTTGGTTGTCTTCCAAGGCTAAGAGAAACCACATAAATTTTGCTGGGTTTGTTGGTTGGAGGAAATGCAGCGTCAGTTCTATGGGTCACGACAGGAAATGAAGGGGATGGAAGTTGGTTCCTCTGTTGTCGTGACTGTCATGGGTTGGAGGAGCTACCACCATGGGAGATGTTGACAATGGGTGTCGTGTCTGTCGGAGAAAGGAAGTTGGATAAACTAAAATTCATGCTTCTTTCTTTTTACCATGATTTTTTCTTCTCTTTATTTATTCTCTCTATAGGCTATAGCTGCTACTGTTACCATGTGGGAGAGAACAAATGGTTAACCAAAGCTGCTGGCGTTGGCTTGCATTACAATGGTGGGTAAGGCAGCTGTTGATGGCCCTACTCACAATGACCGACAGTGATAACAATGGATAAGAAAGGGAGAGAGGTTTTTCAACAGTGCTGATAGAGGAAGAGAGAGAGAGGCTGCTGATTTGTGTTTTGGTTTTAGCTTTTCCTTGGTTTTTGAAGCTGTCTTGTGAAGGACTGGGCTGATTTTGGGTAATGACTGAAACTGGGGAGAAAAGTAGACCGGTTATGTTGAAAAGGGGAGGCTTAACCGGCGATGGGTGCTAGACAATGGGTTGGTGGAGCTCGTAGCGTCTCTATAGTTAATGGTTGTGAAAGGGAAGGTGGCTATGGTGGGTGATGAATGACTTTTTTTGGTTCTTTCTTGTTTTCAGAGAGAGAAAGCACATGAGGGAGAGAGATTCTTTTTTTAATGTGTACTGGAGAGTGAGGAGGGAGCATGGTTTTTTGGTGTCTCTTGAGAGAGTGTGGAAAAATGATTTTTGACCTTTTCTCTTCTTTTGTTTTTTTGATCTCCCCTTTATTTTTGGTAGCACATTCACTCAATTTATATTGTAATTTCTTTGGCTTAACATGGTGAATTGTTTTTAAATGCCAAAAAAAGAAAACAAAGACAAAAAAGGATAGAAAATGGTTAGACCCAATGCTTGCTCTTAGATAACTAGACAGGGGTGCGAGGATGTAAAAGCTAAACTCGTGTGTCTGTCCTGCTTTATTTATTTATTTTTATTAAAGGAGCATTTTTTTAGGATGTTAAAGTGGTTTTTTTAGGATGTTAAAGTGGATTGATTGTTTTCAGAAAAGTAGTTTTTAAAAAATTATTTTTTAAAATTTTTATATATTTATTTATTATTAGAAAAATTGATTAATAAAAAAATATTTTTTGATAAATAAAAATTATTTTTTTGTTCAAAAAAATTTTACTTGATTTTCAGAAAAGTATTTTTTTAATTTTGGACGGAAAACATTTTACAAAAGTTGTAAAAAATTTAGAAATATCATATTATTTGCTGATTATGTCAAATTTGATCCTTAAATTTTTTATTGCTATATATTTTGTTTGATTTTTTTTTAATTTCATCCCTTAAAATTTGATTTAATTTGATTTTTATATTAACTTTGGTTCTTATTTTTATGATTGTCATTTATTTTTTTCTTATTATTTTTTAATTGAAAATTTTTATTTATCAAATTTGATCCTTATTTTTTTATTGTTACTTATTTTATTTAAAATAATTTATGAAATTGTAATTATTATTATTTTAATTTCATCATCTTTCAATTTTTTTATCTGTTGGATTTGATCTCTATTATTTTAATTATTGTTTATTTTATTTGAGATAATTTATAAAATTAAATTTTTTTTAATTCTATTTTCATTCAACTTTTTAATTTGTAAGATTTGTTTTTTTTATTATTTTAATAAACTTGAAAAAAAATAAAACACTAATTAGCTATTTTTTAGCTCCCAAACACTAGAGAATGTTTTCCAACTTATTTTTCATGATATTATCAAACATCGAAAAATAATTTACTTTTCCATGATTCATTTTATAAGGAAAAGCACTTTCCAAAAAAAAACTAATTTCTTACAAACAAACGAAACCTATATAAAAAAACGATTAAAGCACCCGAGAAACAACTATTGTTTTTTACCAATGAACCTATTTTTTAGCCATTGTTTCACTCGATATACCAGAGAAACACCTAACAAATCTCAATAAACCCATGTGTGCTTTTAAAGTAGCAAAAATTCAATTAAAAACTAAAAAATTAAATCGAGATCATAAATCTTTTAAAGCCTCAATTTATTAAATTATTTTTTTAGATAAGATGAAGATAAAAAACCATTGTCATTGAACACTTCTCGTAACATTTTAACACTAAACTTGACTCTTCTAGTAGCTCAAATCATACAACCAAATACTTTAGTTACCTTTTTTTATTAATGAGATAAAAAAAATTTTAGAATCAAAATGATAAAAGTAAAAAATTAAAATTAGACATATATTATCTTAAGTGTCTTCCATTTCAATTATTTATCTTTTACTTTTATAGATCTGCTATAATTTTAAGGTTAATTTCATTTTATTGAACTAGAAAAGAACTAGGTTAAAAAAAAAATAAAATCAAGAGAATCAGGAGCTTAACTATTCTCCATAACAAACCCCGGATGTTTGCTCATATCAAACCTTAATTGTATAGTTAATTAATAATAATGTGTAAATTGGCTAAAAAAAATCTGTTATCGTTATAAACTTATAATTAATTGAAAAAAAATAAGAGAGAAAACTCACTACAAGACAAATTACAACCCAAAAAATTGAGTTTTCAAAAAATTTGTTTTTTTTTTAAATTTAGTTTTTTTGTATTTTTGGAACTAATATAAAAATAATTTTTTAAAAATATTATTATTATTTTTTAAAGCAGTGCACAGTCACCCTCTCCAGGCACACTGAACAGAGAATAGGAAATAGGAGTAACAAAATACTTACAAAGAAAAAAACATCAAACCCCTACAACTCCCGCCATTTCTCCTCTCCATCGTCTAGCTTCCCACCACTCTTCCTCTCTCTAAAAAGGCACATAAACAGACGCGCCACCCGCAATCGTCCACCACTCCTCCAATTGATGTTCAGGCTCCGTCCATGCGTCTCTCTACGCTCCATTTACTCCACGCGCCGCTCCAAGCTTCTCTCTCCTCTCATTCCCTCTCTCTTCTTCTCTAAATCCCCATCATTTCTAAAAACCCACGCTCTCTCTCTAAACCCTAATTCCACAATGTCCACCTCTCGCCCCTCCGCCTTCGATGCTCTCATGTCCAACGCACGTGCCGCCGCCTCCGCTAAGAAAAAAACCCAACCCCAACCCCAATCAAAATCCAGCTCCCCCAAAAAACGCAAAACCCTAGACCATCCTCAAAACCCTGATAAAACCCTCAATTCCGTACAAAACCCCCAAACTGATGAATCTAAAAAGCTAATTAACACTCCAGATTCATCGAATGAGCCTAAATCAGAACCAAATTCTAGGTCTGATAGCTTATTAAAAGTCAATGAATCGAATAAACTGAGAGTTGAGGATAAAAATACGGAGTTGAAGAGCAAGATTGTGTTGTTAAAGAAGAAAGCCGGGGATTTTAAGCCGGAGATGATGGCTAATTGGGAGAAAGGAGAGAGGGTTCCGTTTATATTTGTTTCTTTGGCTTTTGATTTGATAGCGAATGAGACAGGGAGGATTGTGATTACTGATATTGTTTGTAATATGTTGAGGACTGTAATGGATACTACTCCGGAGGATTTGGTGGCTGTGGTTTATTTGTTAGCTAATAAGGTTGCCCCTGCGCATGAGGGAGTGGAACTTGGGATTGGGGAAGCTTTGATTATTAAGGCGCTGGCGGAGGCGTGTGGGAGGAAAGAGAAGGAGGTTAAGAAGCAGTATAAGGTGATTGCTTTTTGTGGTTATATTGGTGGTTTTGTGTTTTGTTAGAATGGAATAAGAACTGAAAATTTATTTTTCTGTTAACAATTTATATGATTGCATCATTTAAGTTTTACTGTTCAGTTTTTGCTAGTGTGAAGATGATTTTAGTTGCCTGTGTAAAGATTCTTGAAACATGCACTTAATGTTAAAAAAGAATAGGTGATGCTACAGAAAAGTTTGTTGAGCTAATCAAATTGCAAAAAAGCGAAAAGGGTTTGAGATAGAATCATAAATAAGAGAAATTTTCTATGAATGCTTTAGATATAGTTTTTATTTCCATTGGACTTGCTGAAAAATGATTTTTTTTTATTGATGCTTTTATTGAACTTGTTGAAAACAAAAAGGAAAAATCATTTCATACTGTGAACTTAGCTGCACACTTTGCTTTCTTGAATGCTAAATTTAACATTTTGGATTTGCCATCTGTTTTATCAAGGAGACTTGATGTGCACAAGTAACAACTATTAATATACAGCACAAGTAGCTTGATTATTTATCTGACATATTCATGAAATCTACTCTAAGAAACTGCTAATGAGTTGCACATATAATAGAGGGCACTGGCTTTTATCATCTGAGTTGTTTCAGTTACACTTTCAATAACTCATTTTTGAATTTTGTAACCCTGGGTTTTTTGAATTTTGGCTGGGATTTTTATTCAAGCTCATTTTTGCTTTATGCATGTTATTTTCAACTGGCAGGACTTGGGAGATTTGGGCCTTGTTGCAAAAGCAAGTCGGTCATCCCAATCTATGATGCGCAAGCCTGATCCATTAACAATTACTAAGGTTTTCAACACATTTCAACAGATTGCTAAGGTACTCTCTACGCTTAAGTTTTACTTCTTGATACCTATGAGTTTGGAAACTTTGTTCACTTGGGCATGGTTAACTTTCTTTTTGCAAGCAGGACCAGGGGTTGCATTATTGATGCATTTGTTTTTGTAGAATTTTTATTCTGATGTATGAATAAGCTTTAGCCTTCATATTGGTGGTGTTTGTGCAAGAAAATCGCCATGTATTGCTGTAATTTTCATATATTTTCCTATCCCACCACTATAGTATATTACCAGTCCAAAATAAAGAATAGAAAGAACATTGCGCACGACCTTTGGTTAGAACTTAGAATCAATCATGTTTATGAGTTAGTTCATGGCTTGTGATGTCCCTTGAAAGAAATAGTGCATTAGAATTTTTGGAGGAAAACAAATGTAATTTTTTTCTTTCAGTTTTGGCTTTTTTTTGGATCCACTCGTTCCTATATTAGGCCATTAGGCAGCACAGTTCATCCTTTCCTAAACAAGAAAAGAATACAAAGAAACATTATTTGGAGAATAATGTGCTGGAGAAGGATATGCCCACTTTCCCGTGGGAAGTAAGTTAAACAATATAGCTTAATTTAACCAACTTACCTTATTTTCTGCAAAATATTAATAGGAATCTGGGAAGGATAGTCAAGACAAGAAAAAGAACCATATCAAGGCGCTTCTTGTTGCAGCCACAGACTGCGAGCCTCTGTATCTAATTCGTCTGCTTCAGGTCATGATTAGAACATGTTTTCAGATCTTTTTTTCTTATGCTTGTTTCTTGTGGTCTAACCTTCCTTTGGAGTCATTTTGCAGACAAAGTTGAGAATTGGATTGGCAGAACAGACTCTTTTGGCTGCCCTGGGACAAGCAGCTGTATATACTGAAGAGCATTCTACTCCTCCTCCACACATTCAGTCTCCTTTAGAAGAGGTAAGTTGAGGACATGCAGAAAGATAGACTAAAGAAAAAAAATAGAATGCTTTAACAAAATCTGAAAACAAGCACCTTAAAATTAACGCATGTCAATCACATTTTCTGTAAATGAGTTAACTGCTGGACGCAGGAACATGGTGGGGTTATATCTCCCAAATAGATGAGACTCTTCATTCATGATGTGAGCCTATGTTTTGAGGTCTTGGTACATTATAAAAGTTACGACTTCTCGTTATCTGTGAAGATGATAACAGTATTTCCTTATGAGACAAATTGCAAATGCATCATGAAAACTTGTTTCCAGCTGAATAGCCTTGTGACATAACTGATAATTTCCATATAATTGATACTGATTACACTTATATGTTAATAATCGTTACCTGGATTAAGATGAAGCAATTGAGACTTTAGGGATATGTTTGGTGCTTGGCTTGAGCACATTGTCTTAGGTATGCGATTAGCTTGAGCAGTGTTGGCATGTGCACGAGACTGAGGCTTGGAGGTATGGGATTCAAGTTTTGAAATAGCAAAAACTAGATGTGCTTCAGCTCCTTGTACATAATCCACATAAAAAAGCAATAAGAAGGTGTCATTGCTATGCAAGGTAATGTGAAGGATAGACTCCCAATTTTCTGAAATGGATTGTTATCTAAACACATTGGAGACAAGTTATCACATGGTTTCATGAAAACCTACTTTTAAGATTCCAAAACTTGAAATATGATGGAATAACATGCAATCATTATTTGATCAAGCAACACTGATAAATTCTGGGGATCTAATGACAAACTGGCATCTCCTTGTGGTTTTGGAATGCATATTAATGATCATCAGGTCTGTTCATGCATTGACATCCCATCTTCTTGGAAGTTTGACTGACATCTCTCTAAGGCTTGAGAAAGTCCAAACTCTAGAGACATCTAATCAATACAGTGGTAAACTAATAGTCAATGCCAAAGGGAGAGAGTACAGGTTGTTGTCATCTCCTTATAACCTACATATAGTTATCAACTAAGTTTTGAAGGATTTAGGGAAATGGCCAACATGACCTAGAGATTGTGGTAAACAATAATCTCCTTATGAGTAGCTTGCATGCATATTACTAGTATTTTGTGAGCAATTATCTGTGTTTTTTTTTGAAATTTTTGGTAGCATGCTAATGGTTGGGGCTTTTGAGTCAATGAATTGGATTCATTTATCAGCATTTTCCCTTTACATATGAAGTTATTTGAACTTCCAAAGATAAGTTTGGAGACTGTACCACACAATGCTTCAACTTCAAATGCTTATGTTTTGTTGCCTCAATGTTTCTTGGAATTTTCATTTTTTTTATATGTATTTCAATGAGAGGTATACTGAGGACCTTCTTTCTTTGTTCTAAATTCTTAATCCTCTATGCTTTTTTAAGAAGCCAGACAAAAGTATTTGGATTTTGTAGGGGTCTGGTACCTTTATTTTCAAATCTTGCTTAAAAATAAGATTCCGGTTTGGTTGATGGTTCCTTTAGGATAAAAACTAACAATTTAGTACAAGCTTGCAGGCTGTTTAGGGCATTGTCACCTTTATATGGACATTATGTTAGGACACCTTTTCCTAGGATGTTCTATTATTTAGGATGTGTGGATTAGGTTGTTTGTTTTTGGTGGTGAACAGTGGATCTTCCCTTCTGAGCTTGGAGGTTATTGACAATTTTCGTGCAGTTTGGGATCGCAAACATTGGAAGATTTTTCTTAACCTCGCTTTCTATTGTGTGATTGAGTGTTTGGATTTTTTTGTGATTTAGAATGTCTGGAAAAAAAATATAGCAAAACTTTTAAGAACCAAAATTTTGAGGCACCTATTTGTCAAGGTCGGTCCTTGACAATGCTGGTTGATAGTGAGAAAAGAGATAAGAAATAGAGAAATAGAGGGAAGAAGAAGTTCTGCAATTACAGAAAAAGATTCTTACCCAATGACTTGGTTTACACGTTTTCTACACCATGTATTTATACCTTGAAACTAGCCATTGGTTTGCTTATTATTGGCAGTAACTAACTTCCCTAACTGTCTCTAACTACCTCTAATTGAATTAACTAACTATTCCACACATGTCAGTTCTTATTCATCACATGTTAAATGCTTGTGCATTGCTGCTGCAATGGCTCCTACTGCTTTGTTCCTGCTGCTGAGATTGTAACTTCTTGATTACATAACAATTACTCTCAAGCTTCTTTTGGAATTGTTAGAGGTTGCAACAACCTAGGATATGCATTTCTCTCAAGCTTTGTCTGCTTATAGATTTCACGTTCCTCAACAGCTTGCATAACCATTTTCTTCATGGATGGCCAATAGAATGAGGATTTTAACCTTCTATAAGAGTTTTGAAATTCCAGCATGACCACAGATAGGAATCATGAGCTGCCAGTACTATTATGCTCCTTAAGTTTCCATCTGAGCCGATCACAACCCTACCTTTGAATCTCAAAATACCTTCTAGCAATGTATACTGTGGCCAAGTATAGGGATTCACTAGCTTTTCCACTAATACTTCATGCACCAAAGGATCATTTTTATAGGTCTCTTGTATCTCCTTATGCCAAGCTGGTACAATGTTAGTAATTACACTTGAGCTTCCATGTTGAACCCCATCCATCTTACTAGAATCATTAATATCCTTAGTGACAAGTACTGCTAGGTTCCTTTTCCCTTTCCTTTATTGGATTTGATAGTTGAGTTCCAACAGCTTGGTCAACCCTTTTCGTTGCAAGAGTGTTGCAGAAGATACCTTAGACTCTCATGGTTTGTTTTGATAACACACTGATTATGCTCTAAGTAATGCCTTCATCGATCCACTGCCATTAAGATTGCTATATACTCCTTTTTGTAAATTGATAGTCCCAAGTGTTTTGTACCCAATGCCTTATTGAAAAAGGCTAGAGGTCTTCCTTCCTGACCCAACACAACTCGTAGTCCATTAGTGCAAGCATTAGTTTCCAGCACAAAGACCTTCCTAAAATCTAGCAATGCTAATACATGTGCTATGCACAAGACTCCCTTCAACCTTTCAAATGTTTCTTGAGCCATTTCATTCCAGCCAAAGCTATATTTTTTCAACAGCTCAAATAGTGGTTTACTGATAATTCCAAAATTCTTGATGAACTTCTTGTAGTAAGCCGCTAGCCCCAAGAATTCCCTTCATTCCTTAATTGTGTGTAGTGCTGGCCATTCTTGGATTGCTTCAGTTTTTTTAGGATCAATGACTACTACATTTCCCGAGATAATATGTCCAAAATACTCTACTTTCTTCCCACAGAAGGTATACTTAGATTGTTTTGCAAAGAGTTGATTAACTCTTAATTGTTCCAGGACCAAACCTAAGATGATTGAGGTGTAGTTCTAGTATAGAACTATACACTAATATATCATAAAGAAAACCAATACAACTAGGACATGCATTTCTCAACTATGATTGAGGTGTAGTTCTAAGAAATGGCTCCAGTATAGTGTTCATCAGTGGCCGGAGCATTGGTCAATCCAAAAGGCATCACCTTGAACTCATATTGTCCATGGTGTGTCCTAAAGCTGTCTTTTCGACATCTCCTTCAAACATCCTAACCTAGTGATGGCCAGACCTTAGGTCCAGTTTAGAGAAGAATTCTGAACCATTAAACTCATCCACCAACTCATCTATTAATGGAATTGGAAACTTGTTCTTGATAGTTAGATTATTCAGTTGCCTTTAATCTATATAGAATCTCTATGTGCTATCCTTCTTCTTGACTAACAGGACTGGAGAAGCAAAAGGGTTACTGCAGTGCTGGATTATTCCTTTCCTAAGCATATCTTTCACTAATTTCTCAATTTCTTCCTTATGAATGAAGGAACTCTTGTATGGTCTTATATTAACTGGTTCTGCTCCTGGAATTAATGGAATTTTATGATTTAGACTCCCAACAGATGACAATTGAGTGGGTTCTGCAAACATTCTGAAATTCCTTCAGTAATGCCTCAATTTTAGGGTGACAAATTGCCTTTTCTGCAACTTCTATAGCTTCCAGAATAAAAAACTGTCCAACAAAGTCATATAATGCCTCTTTTAAGTTTCTTATGGACCTTATTTACAGTAATCTCTTGTAATTCAGCCACCTTTCCTATACCTCTCAATTCAATGCTTCTTCTATCTTTCTTGAATGAAAATTTCATTCTCATGAAATCAAACAAAATAGGTGAGTACCCTCGTAACCAATCCACTCCCAATACAATGTCACACCTCCTTAGTTTCAAAATTCTATGATTTGCATGGAACTCATAATCTTGCATGAACCACTGAAATCCTGGACTGTAACCATCACACTTCATAATGTTTCCATTAGCAACAGTAATTGCCAACACTGTTGTTTTTACAATCACAACCTTAATTTGCAGCATCACTTGCTCATCAATGAAGCTAAGAGTGCTTCCACTATCTATTAGCATCACCAACTTCTTTCCTTGACAGCCACCCCTGATTCTGATAATATTATGAGCATATCTATCAGCTAAAGCATGTAAAGACAGTCCATATTCCTCGATTCCATCTTCTCTTGTTGCCTTTTCATCTTCCTGTTCTACTTAAAAGAATTCTTCTTTACAATCCTCCAATCCTTCTATCATGTTTAGTCTTTTGTTACACATCTATGGCCAGGAGTAAACTTTTCTCCACACTTAAAACACAATCCAAGTTTCCTTCTTTGTTCATAAAGATTATCAGATGCTAGTTTATTGTTAATCAATAATTTCTTACTTGACAATTTGTCATAGCCAATCACCGAAGGAGTTCTTGAGATCATCCTATTCTTCTTGGTGATTTCCCTATTATATTCTTCTTGCCATTTAGCCTATTCAAAGGTTTGCAATAATGTAGTTGGCTTGAGAATCTTTAACATGAGCTTGATGTCTTCCTTGAGTCCACTTATAAAACTGGACATAATAAGCTTTAGGTAAAGAGGAATTAAGTACACTCATTAAAGACTTAATTTTCTCCAACTTATCCACATATTCTTCTACACTTTTTTCTTGTTCAAGCTTGTTGAACTCTTCCACTACATTTTGACAGCCAAATCATATACATATTGCTTTTGTGAATTCATCCCAGTTGGATAAATCATTCCTTCCTACCAAGAACCTTTCATACCAAATCTCAGCCTTTCCTTCCATGTATAAGGCAACAATCTCTACCCATTAATGAACACGTATGAGATGCATTTTAAAGAATCTCCTATATTTTTTTGATCCAACCACAAGGGTTCTCTCCATAAATTAGGCAGGTCTACCTTTGGCAAGGCTATATTATACCCTGTTGTGCTTCCTTCTTGGATTTCTAAAACATCTCCCCTATTGCTATTCTGGTGAAGGGAATTGTTTCCTTCCAGAGTGGTTCCTTCCCTTCTTCCTTGCTCTCAATCCATATTAGCCTTGAAAGAGTTCGAAGTTGATAGCATATTAGCCTTGAAAGAGTTCAAAGTTGATAGCACTGTATCCAATTATAATTGCAATTGTTCCACCTCTATTCTAATCCTTTGTATTTCTTCATTGGTGCGTTTATTGTTCTCTTCTAGAGCTTTTATCTATTATTGTCTACCATAGTGAGTTAAAAGAATTTGTGTGGATCTTCTAGAGCTTTGACACCAAATTGTCTCTAACTAACTTCTGCTTATTATCGGCAGTAACTAACTTCCCTAACTGTCTCTAACTACCTCTAACTGAATTAACTAACTATTCCACACTGGTCAATTCTTATTCATCACATGTTCAATGCTTGTGGATTGCTGCTGCAATGGCTCCTGCTGCTTTGTTCCTGCTGCTGAGATTGTAACTTCTTGATTACGTAACACTATTATACAATACAGGCTTTGATTTCTTGGAGGAGTTTATCTTGCTGATATTCAGCTATTTGTGAGCGCTTGTTTTTTAAGATGTTGTCCTTTCATGAGGATGTCTTATTCTTCTCTTTTGTAAATTTGTTTCGATCTTACTTAATAAATTTTTGCTTATTCTGTTTTCAGTTTGTTTCTACTGGGATCTTGTGTATAAGATGTAAAAGTTTCCAGTCATTGTTTGTGTTGAGTAGTTATGACTTTTAAGAGGTATCTGGAGTAATTGCTGGAATCCATTTTAGGATATGTAACCAATGGTTGAAACTTGACAGTTTTTCTATATCTTTTATTTTATTTTTCCTTGACTTTGGTGCTATATAACTGTGTATGTAACAGGCTGCAAAGATTGTTAAACAAGTTTACTCTGTGCTTCCTGTCTATGATAAAATAGTCCCTGCTCTTCTTAGTGATGGCGTATGGAATCTTCCCAAGACATGCAGCTTCACACCTGGTGTTCCAGTTGGACCTATGCTGGCAAAACCAACCAAAGGGGTTTCTGAGATAGTAACTAAATTTCAGGATATGGAATTCACCTGTGAATACAAGTATGATGGAGAACGTGCCCAGGTGATACTAATTAGTCACACTGCTTTTCGTCTGTTGCTTTAAGCGTCCTTGTTTTATGATATAATTTCAATTGCTTGATGCAGATACATTACTTGGAGAATGGCTCAGTTGAGATATATAGTCGAAATTCTGAGCGAAATACTGGAAAATTTCCTGATGTTGTTGCTGTGATTTCCCGGTGAGTTTCATTTCTTATCAGGGATTCCTTTTCTTCTATGATATAGGTGGTCGTTTGTTTGAAACTCCAAGGACTTTTGACATTGGAAAGATTCTATAAATTTAAATGAGTGAGTTTTGCTGCTTTGTACTCAAGTTAAGAGAAGCGGTGGCTACTATATGGATGCTCAAATCAGCTTCTTCTATCTCATTTACCGCAATGGCTACAGATTGTGCTCTGCAATTTTGAAGCCTTTAGTATTTTTTGTACTTTCCTAATTTTTTTAGCAACATCTAGTAAGTGTGTTGCAACACCTATTCCTTTTTTCATGTCCTCTATAAGGTAGTCTTCTATTTCCTTGCATACAATCTTGAATAAATCATATGCTCTTCAAATTTTGTTCAGGATTTGACTTGCGCTGATTCAGAATTCTAAATGCAATCTTACCTGGATAATTATATTGTATCTTTACACACACACACACAAGATTCTTCATGCTTGCATCTGGTTTATTATGAACTAAATTTCATCCAGAGATTTATTCTATTTGTCTGGCACTATACTCTCTGATGACCATAGTTAGTGGTTTTCTGATTAATTATTTGTAATTGGTAGCTGCTAATGCTTACTTTCTTTGTGCAGATTAAAGAGGCCCTCAGCAAGCTCATTTATTCTGGATTGTGAACTAGTTGCGTATGATAGAGAAAAAAAGAAAATTCTCCCCTTTCAGGTAATTTATGATAAATTGAAGTATTTTGTTATTTGTATAAAACACTACCACTTCCAAGTAATACAATATATATTTTTTGTTGTTCATATTTTCGTGAAAGACTGACTTTGTGAATTCAAACATGATAATTGCTTAAATATTGTTATTTGAATTCTTTGAATGTTCTGATATTGTAAATCCTTTATAGCATAAGGAATAAACAATGAAAATGAATCTCCTTTTTGCTTCAATAATATAACTGGATTTGTAAAATACAATATACATTTATTCATGTCAAAATAGTTGTTGGGCAATAAGAATAGTGACAGGACTAATATTAAAGAAGGGCAGAGTAGGTCACTATGCCAATTCCTACTTTAAGTGAAAAGTCAAATCCCTAAGCTGGTTGACTTGTTTGTTTGGTTGTACTTTTTTCTCTGAATGTTGCATAAAATAAATCTAGATGGCCACCAAGTTTTGGGATTCATGCTCTTTTGAGTTAATGGATAAAGCTTTAATTGGTATGTATTTGTGCAGATCCTCAGCACCCGGGCCCGAAAAAATGTGGTGATGAGTGATATCAAGGTTAATGTTTGCATATATGCCTTCGACATGTTGTATCTTAATGACCAACCACTTATTCAGAAAGAACTGAAAGTTCGTAGAGAGGTACAAGGTTTTCATTACTGGTCACTTAGTTCATGTATTTGTTGCAGTCGTTCTACTATTTGGTAATAAAATTTGTCAGAGGCTAGGGTTTCTAAAGTGAGAACTTTTAATTGTACTGCTTTCACATAAAACTAAAACAAATATTCTGTGTTGAAATGTATCTGAAATACGTGGCAAGGTAGGATTGCAAAGTCCATTTAGTGTGTATTTTTTTCATACTTGTTGACATTTAAGTTCGGTATATATTGTCAAATTGTCAATCCTTTTGAATTGCCAGTATTAACTCTAAATATTTTCTGTATTGCTTTTGGTGGTGCAATACCTGGAGCTCCCCTTCCTCTCTGTTTCTCTCAAATAATGATTTTTAGTTGTAGCAGTAACCCTTACTAATTTCATCAGGGTGACAATGTGAAGGTATTGTGCATATTCTAACTGCAATCAATGGACAAAGAGCCTTTCAAAAGCCTGTAAGGCTAGCCCATTTCACAATAAAATTGTTTTCGTAATTTGTCATAAATATTATTGTTTTATTTCTGCTAGGGCTATTCTAAGAATACTGATTAGCTCTAAGGAAAGAGCCATCCTCTTTTAATGCTATTTGATTTTGCATGCAACACAGATGGATTGGGGCAATTTTTATGATTAAAAGCCCACTCCAATAAAATTAATCTGGAATCAATTAACAAATAATTTAGGAGGTTGTGAGGAATGAGTTGTCGATTTTCTTTGCTCCATTTCTAATTTTGATAAAAAATTCCTTTGTTCTACTATACTTCATTCATTTTACTCCATTTTTTTGGACTTGAACTCTTGGCCTATCATACACACAGACAGTGCAATGGTGTCTTTCTATGTGAAATAAATTAGTGCTGACATGCTGCATAAATATCTGTTTTAATATAGGAATTGATAAGCAATATGAAGCATGCTTCAAGGCTCCTTTCATTTCTTAAAAGTCTGGGATCTTGGGTTATATAATTAACCTGTAAATTAGCTGCCCTTGTAATCATTTTCCTATATAATTATTCATATTGATGATTGGTTTTGAGAGAATTTATTAAATTTATTAAAACATGCATGGCATTCTATTATAGGGTTTCTCTATGTATACATAGTCTTCATCCCTTTGTCCATAAACATTCTATGAAGTAAAGAATGTGCTGCCAACGAACTTCCACCTATATTTTTCTCATTTGGCTTGGATGTATTCATCTGCTCAAGTCAGAAAATACTGATGTGTTGATACTGATGGTCCCATGACTTTGGACGTGTATAGCATCTTTACAGTTCATTCGAGGAAGAACCTGGATTTTTTCAGTTTGCAACTGCAATAACATCAAATGATCTTGAAGAGATACAAAAATTCCTCGACACTGCTGTTGATGCCAGGTCATTATCTCGATTTTTTTACCATTTTCAGTTGACAACTGAACATGAACCTGATTTATACATGTATGTGTTTTTAGCTGTGGTTATCAAATATGAAAATTTGGTATTGCTGCAAGGGCTTCTCTATCTTTTATCGTAAGTTTTTGAGTTGGAAGTTCTGCAACATCTCATTAACTGCAAGGTTACTTTGAAAGTGATTCTTTGCTCTTGACAGAGATTACTGAGTTTGTGTGGCTTTTCAATCTTTTTTAATGTTATTGGAAAAAATTAATTGATTTTATGGAAATTGAAAAAACGTGGTTTGATTTCTGATTTTCATTTAAACCTTCAATTTAAAGCTTTCTTGACGAAATATCTCTAATTTTTTTCCATACATTTTTATACCTGAACTCATTTTAGTATTCCAAGAAATCTTGAAGCTTTTTACTAAAGGCTGCAAAACTTGGGCACAGGAATGTTTCTGAACGCTGGACTCACTTGTATTATTTGAATGCTACATATTTGTATCATTATTTTTTTAATGAAGTGAGGCCGTGTGGAATATAACAATGCTGATGCCTGGAAACTTGGAACATGATTTATTTTCAAATTAATGTCTTTTGGATGTTGTAAAGTAAAAGTTGAATGTCACAGAAGTTTTTTGAAAGTTCTTCCTTTTTCATGTACATTACAATGACACGCTAAGCTATTATTTATTTTTGGGGTTATTGACTTGTCTTAGTTTGCAGTTGTGAGGGTTTAATTATCAAAACAATGAATAAGGATGCTACATATGAACCTTCAAGGCGATCACATAACTGGCTGAAATTGAAGAAAGATTACATGGAAAGGTAGGATGAATGAATTAAAGTGTTTTCATCCTTATTGCACAGTTTTTGTTTCGGCTAAATTTTTTGAATGTGCTGTGCTCTGCAGTATTGGAGACTCGCTAGATCTAGTGCCTATTGGTGCTTTCCATGGTCGTGGAAAACGTACAGGTAAATGCTGTTTCTGTCGAAGCATATACTTCTGTTTCAATGCATATGCAGGCCAGATACAGCCTTGATAACAGATTGCTTTGATTTTATATTTTTTCTGGTGGGGTTGGGGGTGTTTAGTTTCAGGTCGCGGCCTTTATGGTTCATGATGCTATTGTTTGGTTTTTAGGTGTCTATGGTGCTTTTCTCCTTGCTTGTTATAATAGCAACAATGAAGAATTCCAGAGCATATGTAAAATAGGTAACTCAAAAATAATTTTCTGGATTTGTTTCAACTTTCATGTCCAATTAAGGGTGTCTTTTTTTTTAACAACGGTGCCATTCTTTTCTTTTTCTTGCTGTGATGGGAAGGCACTGGATTTTCTGAACAAGTGCTTGAGGAACGTTCTGCTAGTCTCCGTTCACAAGTGATTCCCAAACCAAAGGTACAGTTATGCTTTTTCATGTGACCAGTGGAGTCCTGTGTTTTTACTATCCCAGTTCTAACTTTATAGTTGGTTCCAGTCATACTATAGATTTGGAGATACTATTAAACCAGATGTGTGGTTTGAACCTAAGGAGGTATTTTGATCAACCTTTTCTTATGAAAAATGTTAATGTTGGTTTTATACTATGCTGAGCAGAAGCTCTGTTTCCTTGCTGATTTTTTCTTTCAAAAAAAAAAAGGTGTGGGAGGTGAAAGCAGCAGACTTGACTATTAGCCCTGTTCATCGTGCTGCAATTGGTGAAGTTGATCCTGACAAGGTTGAATTCATCTTCTTTCCATAATGCTTTATTTAAACAAAATTGGCTCTATGTTGGTAGGGCTGCCTGCTTCAGACATATATGAGGCGCATAATGAATTAACTAAAAAATTTCCCCACTAATGGCCTGAACATTTAGACATGTATTTCCATGCATGTGCATTCAGATACCTACTGTTCATGTGATTGCCATATTGTGTGCACCATTTTTTAAATTTCCTGTTCTGCAAAACGGGGTTCAGGCACTTGATGTTTACCTTTTGATGGTTTGGATCCAAGCTTTTTTATTCTCCTTCCTTTAGCAGTTCCTTCTTGTCGAACCAAACCACAAAAATGTTTTCTGCTTCTTAATCTTATTTCTTGTCTTTCTTGTTCAAGGGTATTTCACTAAGATTTCCACGCCTTGTTCGAGTTCGAGAAGACAAGTCTCCAGAGCAAGCCTCATCATCAGAGCAGGTAATGAACAGTCTTAGTTGCTGATTGTTTTATGGGAAAAGGAAAAAAAATGGTTTTGTTGGCTAGAACTTCTATTCATGCGTTGCTCTGCACATTTCAGGTTGGTGAGATGTATAATGCCCAAAAGCATAATCATCAAAACAATCAAGATGACAATGACGATGACGATTGAATAGGATTTTGATGTCGTCATTTCCGGACAAGTTTCCCTGTAGAGACCAGCAATGTTGTGGCAAACCCTTTCCACTCCATAACACATCGACTCCTTGTCTTTGAGCCTCCATGCTCAAAGGACTGCTCAATCAGAACTACCAGATCCGTCCCCCTTTGCATGCTGCTCTGAAAAGCAGCCAGAGATTACTTGTGATTAACTAGAATTATTGTAGTTGTATTTGGAGAAAAGAAAAGCTTGTGTACGCTATTTGAAATTTTGATGATGTACAGTTTGAATTTAGTCAATAATAGGTAATCAGATATGGCTGTTTTGATTATTAAAAAAAGAGAGTAATCTCAAGGCACGCATCTGCATAATGTTAAGAAATTAGTGTTAGCGGTTAGTAATTTGCGAGATATGGAATTTGTGTTAACATGATCGGATGAATTAGTCATCGCTATAAAGAATAAATGCTCTGGTAAAGCTTTTTCTTAATGCTCAGATACTCTGAAGGTCTGAAGAAGGATTTCAAGGATGTAGCTCTTGATATTCAAAGTTTATTATAGATCGTCTCCCAAGGATACTAATTAAAAAGGTAATTGCTAAATGTCGTAGTGATTAGATAAAAATTTTAATTTCAATTTCTTGCAGATCGTATTTTTCTAATTTCTACATTAAACAAATGTTATGCAACAATTAGCTAGGTTCAGGGGCCTGACCGATCTTGAAGTCTGTACTGTACTGTTCTTTTTTTCCTCCCCCAATAAATGTCACTGTTCCGTGAAGGAAAAGCTTTGAAAACAGAAGTGCCCAGCTGTCGAAGGAATAAGATGGCAGCAAAGAAGCGAAAGAGAGGGAGGGAGAAAACATGGAGTAGGGATATTTCATATTTCAGTGTGAAGTTTTGGCATTTGGGTGGTGAAGTTAAAATCAAGTGACGTGCATACAATGTGTTTGTTAGAAGTGTGGAAACAGTAAAATGTTTGATGCTTCGATTGTTAAAAGTGTGGAAACACAAGTGGTGTCCTTTGTAACTCAGTATAAATGGAAAAACTGACAGTCTGATAAGAAGTGTAAATGTTTTTATTTAGCTGACTGGTCAATGTGACAAGCTCTCTCTCTGCAGCCTGGAAGATATTTCATCAAAAACAATATCCTCTATTGGAATACTCCATAAAATGCTTGGATTGCAGGATAATGGACTAGCTGCTGTAGCAAGGAACTCCATTCAATGCCTTTCAGAAGGTGATGCCACTAGTAAAGTTGGTGCATCGTTTGAAACTCCTTGTTGTCGCCTATTGGTGATTTGTCAATTTGTCTAACATCAGATTCTACCGGCCTTTCCTTTGCTGGATTACGATTACTTTGGCAGGTACAGTTCTTTATCTCAAAGGAAATATGATGCTTTATTAATATCAATATGCTTGTTATGATGAGCTTTTGGGATAGTTTCAGGTGGTTACTGTTTAATTTTATACTATAGCTGTATACGAACTTGTGAAGCATTTCACCACTTGATTTTCTGCTCAAATGATGTAAGGTTTCAAGAAGATCATCCAGTCATCCATTTCTCCAGCCCACTCTTTTTGATTGATTTGTGTCATACGCTCTTGAAAGAAACCATGTGAGGTAATGAAGTTATCATCATAGAATTGCAGGTTTAACATATTCTCTCGTTCGTAAAAATAGAAAGAGGAAGAATTCAGACCCTGTATTAACTATTAAATTAGGCAGGTGGAGTTGCTTTTGGAGCCATTGGTTGAGGGTTTGCTGCAGAAGAACAGAGGCAATGCACACAAGAAATAGCAAAGCAAAATGTTTAAGGTATTGTCTTTCTTCTCTGTTTGAATCAAGTCACATCTCATTCATGATATTCTCGTCATTGATACTCTTCTTACATCAAGATTCTTTTACATATGAGGAGCAAGGGAATAAAACTATGTGACTGAGCTCTTCTGCCTTGCCCATTTTCTGTTTCTGTTTTGTTTCTTTGTTCCCCCCCTTAATTCTCATACGTTGACATTTTCTTCTGACCAGCAGCCACAATAAAAAGCTGGAACAACTTCTTGAGCTCTAAAAAAGTTCGGGACATATTTGCCTTTCCAATTTCATCATCATCATCATCATCTCACCACTTGGAATTTTGATACTATCATTTATCTCATGAAATAGAGATGACATTTGATATCATTGGATGATGGATGCCGTGAGATTAGGTTAGAGAACTATGCTCTAAATTGTGATATTAACCCTTTACATATAAAAACCCAGAAATCTACAAGGAAACTTGAACATAATTTCCGAAAACTAAAAATCATATTTGAAATAGAAAGCGTGACACAACAATTAACTTAAATCAAGACATCAACACAATTGAAATTCAAATCCCCATCCCACGATTAGTGAATCGCAAATGAAAAATAAAAGGAAGATCTCGAGAAAATAATTCTTTTTCAAAAAGTCTTCAGAAAAATAAAAGGAAGATCTTGTGAAGATAATTGTTTTTTAAAAAATCAATTTTAGTTGCTTCAAGAACCAAAAAGTATGAGTTTTCCTCGCACACGCAAATATTATTCTGAAATCAAAGTCAATAAAGAAAACCTAAATATAAGCTTAATAATACTATTTATAATAGGTAAAAAAATATCCTAAACAATGTTGAAAAAATAATAAAAGAGTTTTAAATAAAATAATATAAAAAATAATAATTCTAAATTAACTAGAAAACTAATACAAATCCTGCATAGTATCTTATAGACCTCATCACAAGGCTTTTCAAATGTCTAATTGTTATGAAATTTTAAAAATATATAAAACTAGGCCCCTAGAATCTTCTAGTAAAATTCTAGCCTGATCCAATGGTCAAATCTAAAACTATACTTAACGTAAAATTGTGCATTAGAAAAAATTATCCCACAACCATCCTTGAATAATAAGGATTGTTGCTCTCGAATTTAACTCCTAAATAAGTATGGAAATATTTGTAATAGTTGCTCCCTTTGTTTCCTTATAGAAGATGGAAACTTCTAAAATATTTTGTAAAAATATCGTTGTAATGTTAAGATTAATTGCCACCACCTATCTTTTTTTTTAGAAAATAGAAAATTGTTCAAACAAGGCTGCCCAATTATGCTGCTAGTCTTAAGCCAAAGATAGGGTTGAGTTAAGCCATTCTTGCATATATATATTAAGTTGATTATAGGCTGCCCCATTTGTGTTTAAGCTTTCTTCAAGTCAGCCTTGGCCTAAATGTTTTGAACAAGCTTATTAATGCCTCATTCAACTTTTTGGTCTTTGATATTGTGATTAACCTAATTAGCACTTTTAGTGGATCCTTTGTCAAGGTGAGATGATCCATATCATTATTTTTTTTTTGTAAAAAGAATTCGACCTCAAATTGTCATCTTTATCAAACAAAGAAAAATCATAAATATTAAAAATAGCACTAGCATCATACTTATCTGGTAAATTTACTTTGTAGGTGTTGTCATTGATTCTTTCAAGGATTTAGAATGAATTATCTCCTTAAGGCTGCAATTTTGATTTTTTATAGGCCAAAAACATTTCCTTTCGTATACGTACCTAAGCTAAAACCAATTACTTATTTGGAAAACAACTCGTTCACACCTCTTATTTGCCTTGGAAGCATATTGATCATTCTTCTTCTTCTTTATGTACTGTTGTACACTCATGAAGTATTTTTAACATCCGTGCTTTTCTATTTCTATCAAGATTAACCATTTCATCAGTATGTAAAGTAATAAATATAATGAAGTTAATGGATTAAAGCTGTAAATGATTTCAAATAGTGAATATGCTTCCAAGGGCGTGTATATGAAAAGGGTTCCTTTACATATCGATGAACACCAAATCCATTGCACCGGTTTGGATCATAAACACCAAATCGATGTATTTTATCATGAGTTGTAAATTTTTGTTGGACAACCAACCATAGAAGAAAAGATTGCCTTTGAATAGCATTCTTGAACCACACAACATCATGCTATTCAATCTCTTGTTTTCCAGTTCTAAGTTGCTCTCAAGCTACTTTGACTAAAAACTTTTTATTTGGAGAATTTAACCAAACAATCGCATCCCTCTTCCCTACATTTAGCTTAACAATGAAAGGAATAACATCTATAATAAATTATCATCCAATCGCTTGAGTGACAGATCATCTCTATTCTGAGTTAGCTATCAGAATATTAACTAATAAATTTTTTTTCAATTGTAGATGAACCTCTCCATAAAAGTCAGCTAGGAGGCTATGATGGTGCTAATTATCAAACTATAGTGAAGTTTTCCTTTCATCCTTTTTTTGAGAAAAAAAAAAGTTAAAAGATTTGAGGAAGATGAAAGGAAGCAAACCATTAGTCATGGTGCAATTGTCAAGCCAAGTAATTATTGTTGTTGATTTTTTTTATTGTGGCAAATCGTATGATGTATGTTTTTGTCAATTGTGTCAATTCATGTTATCAAATTCTATTGCAGTTTCGAAGAAGAAAGAAAAACTTCGATTCATGCATGTGTGTCAAAATAAATTCCAATCTATTATTAGGAAGAATTTTAGCATTAGACTATTATATTATTTTATTATTATTATTATTATTATACAAGCCAGGGAAAACAAAAGGTATAGGAAATTTTTTTTACGATTTGATGTTAAATTTTTTTGTTTAGGATATCTCCGAGTTTATTTTGGCATCTTGAATGAAAACATTTAGTGCGAACATGTAAATTGGATTGACTATTTAACTAACTATAATAATAAATGAATTAAGGAGGAACATTATTTAATACTTATTATATTTGAGATAAAATTGATAGAATCAAGAGATTTGATACTAAATTGAGTTTCTCTTTTAATTAACCGGTGAAGCCACAAAGGAGTTCCTCCTCGGTATCATAAAGCATTAGCTCTTATAGTGTGGTGTTATAGTGTACCCAATTTTATTATCAATAATAAAAATATTATACTGTATTTGTATCAAAGTTATACTTACTACTGGCTTTAATTTATAAACTTGTTTTCTGCGATGGCATTCATTGCCTGGGACTATCTTCTTCACAAGAAGTTCGAAGGCGAAGAAGGAGTGTTGAAAGAAGAGGCGGCAGCCTCATATCCTAGTGCAAGAAATAATTCTGATAGTGACCTTTCCCCGAGCAAGGAGGCCTTAGTCTAATCTTTTGAACAAGTGCAAGAAATATCTCTAAGCCTTTGCCGTGAAGACCAGAATCCATGCCGGCTTTTGGTTTTGCAGCCTAACATTTTTTAATCTTGTTTAAGGGGTCATATCAATTGCAAGTTAGCCATGTTCAAAGTTGCCTAAAAAGCTGAACATGCCCGCTACTGTGTTCACCATGTTTCTGCTAATAATTGACTTCAGAGTTCGTACTTTCATTTCCTTTTGATTTTCATTAATCCATCTCGAATATTCTGTGTATAGAATTTGTGTTCTAAGATCATAATAAATACACATGATTAACTACTGCTCATGGCATAATAGCAACACAGAGTTGTACTCCAGCATTTCCAAACAAATCCCAACTCACCTAGCTTTGATTAGCTAGCTTTCGTTAGAATGGGAACGGATTCACTCTCTATAGCCTATATACAATTCAATGATGAAGAATCCTGTATTCAATTGCGTGCTTCAATCATAACAATGACGGGTCCCAAAATGGTTGGTAACAGTTGACATGCTAACGTATCTAAGAAACCTTAAAAGAAAAAAAAAACAGGGGAACCATTGATTTGTTGATCATTCTTTGCTTATGTTTTCATTGTTAGGGCTTCCTGCAGTGATTTAAGCATTCTGCAGGCAATTTAGTGTTGTTTATATGATATTTTCATGTGATGGGGAAACTTGAGCATCCTTGCACTATTTGAATTGCTTTAGGAAGGTAGAAGTTTATGCTAAAATAAACAAGCAGAGAGTGGGGGCAAAGAACAAAGATGTGGTTGGTAGTATTAAAATAGAGAAGAGGTGAAAACGATAAGGAGTAAAAACACAAGATTAAGATAAATTAGACTCATATAATCATACTAATATAATCATATATCACACAAAAAGCAGATCCTGATTCTGATTTGTGGGATCCATTCAACCCGACAAGCAGGTCTCTCAAACCTTGTGGTTGTTGGCTTACCCATCTTCCAAACCTAACAACTTCACACCCATCAACCACTGTTTTTTTTTTTTTGGTTGGATTTGAGAGGCCTCTCCCTCTCAAATCCAAACGCTTCTTTCTCAAACTTGCACACACTTTTACAGTTTTACTTGACTAGCTAGGCATAAAGATATCCAAGTTATAGTTACTTGCAACAGGAAAGTGAAATCATCAAACCCCCTTTCACATCATGGAACAAAAACTGAAATGTGAAGAAGATAGAAAAAGAGACAAAGATCTCCACCCAAAAAACATTGGCCAAAACAAGCCAAGAACAAGGCCTTACTCTTCTGTTTTGTCTTCACTTCAGTCAACTTAGAATAGCTTCTCTAAACAAACTTCTGTACAAAAATGCTAGATCAGGTTCATACCATCTTGCAATTCCATTCCTCACTAATTTTCTTCCATTCCTGACTAATTCTCTTAGTGATATATTAAAATGATATAAATATATAAAAATTGTGAAATCATAACTTAGTGGGTTGCGTGGGTTGTCAGTGGAGGACTATGTTTTGATACTTGGTCTTTGTAGGAGAATCAGAGCCATCACAGCGAACCCTTTTTCTATTGCAACCATTAATGTTGATAAATGAGTCTTGGTGGACGAGCTGAGGTGTGGGTGGGGGTGGTGGTGAAGGTATGGTGACAGGTGGGATCTCAAAGGACTCGAGTGGTGGTGGTGGGTGTCTCCATTGAGGAAGTGGTCCGGCTAGAAGGAGAGTCTGTAAGAGGGGACCAGCTTTCATTACTGCCTGTAAAAGCTTTCCCTTTTCAGGTAATGGCTTTTCAGGAACTAACTCAATTGCTGCTTGGGGGATAGTTTGTGGTGCTGCAGGTGGGGGCAATTGGGATGGTTGTGGAGTCTGGTCAATAACTGGAGATGAAACAATGCTCTCTTCACAGTCTGATGATGAGAAGCCATTGCTGGAGTCAATTCCTCTTCTCGGTTCATCTTCAATGCTGGAAATCCCAGAGAGAGGAGCATTTTGGTGATGTTGTGGCTGCTGTTGGAGCAGGACTTTCTCAGTGACAAGTCTTTGACATTTCTCTTGTGCCTCGTCTCTTTCTCTGATGGCTTTGATCAGTAGATCCTTGAGATGGAACAACTGGTCATCTTTCTTTCTTAGCTCTTCTTGAACTGCTACCCTTGTTTGCTCCAGCTCCAAAGTTGTGTACAAAAGGGAATTCCTCAGTTCATCCATTGTCTGCATTAATCAATGACTAATTAGCTCTTGTAATCCAACAAAAGAAACCTCATTTTTAAAACTTGAGCAGAAGACAAGAAAACCCCATTACAGAGAGCAAAATCCTTAAAAAACATAATAAATTCAAGAAATGTGTTACCTTTCCCTGGCAGTAGTAAGCCCAGCTTAGAACAGAACCTCTTTGGCTGTCCATGATTTTCTTCACTTGACTTGTGGAGTGGACTAAAGCAAAGTTTTTTTTTTTTTTCTTTCTTTCTAAGGAGGGGGAGAGGGAGAGGGAGGGGGGGTTTTGAGTGGTTTAGGTAGCTCTTTTATAAGAAGTTGTTGCTATCTAAGTGTCCACTGTTTTCTACATACGTTCTCACAAGGGGTTGGACAAAGGCACAAAAAGCCAAAGGCCATTGATGCCAATTTTCTAATATCCTATGCTTCCTGTCTTTTCTCTGCAGCAGCGGCAGCATAGCCCGTTTATTTTTATGATTAAACCTGTGTTTAGTTACTGGTGCTTCCCATGCGTATTTGTAAAAGAAAAGGCTATAATTTATAGCTATTTTTTTTACCACAAAAACTACAATCTTGCCACACACAAGTGAGCAGTTTGTAGCCGTAGCTGTATCGGTGGGCAGAGAATCCACAAACTAGAGACAGGAATCAAGAAATAGATTAGCGGGAAGGACTCCATCTTGTAGAAGCAGCAGCAGATCAGTCTACTTTTTCTAGCTGCTTGCATATACATGGAAAAAAACATGGAAAAATGTTGAAATAAATATTGCTGTTACCTTAAAACTATGCAAAAAAATCTTTTACTCTTCGGGAAATTCCATGTGACCAGTCAATTTGTGACAAACTCATTTGGAAAGGCACACAGTCTAATTTCCCACTTGCTATTCTTCTTCTTCTTCGGCTATCCTAATAATCTAGATTGGAAAATATGTTTGAATTGAAAATGCATTAATTTAATATTTTTAAATAATTTGATATGTTAATATTAAAAACATATTGTTGATATAAATCTTTGAAAAGATCTTTCACAAAATTATGTAGCATATACAATAAAAGACAAACGATGTTTTCATATTTATTATATTTAAGCAATTCAATCCAACCAATATCAACCGAAATACATTTACTATGTTAAAGCTTTTTTTGGGGTGAAAAATATTAGCCACACGATACATAATTTTTACTAAGATGTTTGCCCAATTTTGAAAAAAAAAAAAACATATTATTAAAAAAATAATTAAAAACGTAAAGTAAATAAACCAAAAGACTTATTGGTTACTTTCTTTCTATTTTTTCTCCCAGATCTACGATATGAGTTTTTGTTTATTTTAATTCCAACCGAGCACCTTAGGCAAAATTGTGTGTCCCATGGCTAATATTTCCCAACTTAATGAGTTTTAACATAGTAAAATGGATTTCTAATTTCTATTTAAAAAAGAACCAAACTTCTCGAGCTTGATTCAAGAAAATATTCATTCTAGCTTTCGATCGGTAAGAAAAAAATCCAAGCATGATTATATTTGAAAGCTCAATAAATTTTAAGAACAAACTTAAACAATATATATTTTTGAATGATCATTGTTTTTAGAAAATAAGTATTACTAAAAACAATATTTTATTTTATAATGACTACAAAATAACCATGAGATATGTGTAAAATGAAGGTGTTAAATTGACGGATGAATATTTTTTGGCATTATAAAAAATGAATTTTAAATCTTAATCCTTGCTTAGAAGGTCCGAAAACAGGATAATAATTCATTAATAGGTGAAAAATGATTGAGTCCATACCCAATACCCCTAGACCTAGTAGAATATCATGTCCATATAAGATGAGTCTAGCTTATTTCCAAGCCCAACATCCTTAGTTGTGGCTACAAGCCAAGCCCAAATAGATGTACATATATATATGACGAGCTGCCAGACCCTGTGCCCTTGGGTGTTACTGCATGATGAGCTCAATAGGGTGCAGGTTTGGCGAGCTGTTAGACTCAATATCCTTGAGTTTAGCTACATGCTCAGCCCAAACAGACTTGAGTCTGACAAGCTACCAGACCTGCTACCTTTGGGCTTGGCATCGTGTTGATCCTAAATGGATATTGGTCTGGCGAGTTGCCAGACCCAATTCTATTGGGCTTTGTAATGTGCCGAGTCTAATTGAGCATGAGTCTGGTGAACTACAAGGTTCATCGCTTTTAGGTTTGGATGCACGCCAAGCATAATCGGGCATGATTCTAGTGACATTCTCAACCCATCGACCTTTAAGTTTGTTTGTGTGCTAAGCCCAATTGGACATGGATCTAGCATGTTGCCAAATCCAATACCCTTGGGTTCGGCTATATGCCAAGCCCAATTGAGCATAAGTTTGGCTTGTTGCCATACCTATTGATTGTGAGTTTGACAATATGCCAAGTATCGCACTCGACATCGCGGCGGCCTTAAAAAATTTAAAAAATCTTTGGAAAGAATGGATTTCTGGCATCTTGTTCTTTAATGGGGATATTTTTTGTTTAAGGAGTCGCCACCTAGTATTGCAGTTACTAAGAACCCTAACTGGTCAACAGAGATTCTATGGTTCGAGACTAGTTACGTAAAAGAGAAGATATTATCACCCCTTAAACGTCTTGCCTAAGACAGGCTGCATTGCTAATCTTTGTCATTAATTGCTAACATTTTTGTTGGTTTATAATATGATTGTTTGCGTGTAATATTCCTGACTTTGGCGTCAGTGAATATTCAACTACGGATATTTCCAACACTGGCGCTGGTAAATATTATGTAGGTATCAAAATAAATAAATTTAAATTATTTTTTTAATTCCTGACTCTGATGTTAGTGAATAAACAAGTAAAAAATCAATTTATTTTTTGAGCATACACATTATTTTTATTTTTATGTAGCTAAATAAAAACAAAATAAAATAAATTTACATTAGTATTTTTTTTATTCCTGACTCTGGCGTCAATGAATATACCAAATAAATTTATTTTATTTTATCTTAAATTATTTTTTTTTGCACGCACATTTTTTACATAACCAAATAAAATATAATGAAATAAATTTGAATAGGTATTTTTATTCTAACTCTGGCGTCAATGAATAAATAAAAAAGACAATAAATTTATTTTTATATTTTTTTTTTACATACACAATTTTTATTATATATTTTTTATATATTTTTTTATTTTTTTTTGGGCTGGGCTGGGCTAAATCCAGCCCAGCATATATATCTTGGTGGCTAGGCTCAGCTCAGCCCCACACCAAGCACAAAGAGTTTAAGGCCTAGAGATCAATATAGGTCTTATGTTGGGCCATAAGGCTCTATTTGCTTATTCTTATGATATTAACATAAAAATATTAATGTTAGAAATATTCGTCTTTTATCCTCTATTAATATTAATATAAGGATATTTCATCTTATATTGATGTTTGTGTAATGAATATTTATCCCTCGGTAATGCATGTATAAGTGATATTAATAATTCATTAATATTATTTGGAGAAAATTAAACTTCAACCTCTCCTTTCTACAAATGACTAAGACTTATAGACTATGAGGCCGTTTGTTTACGGTGAAAATTGTGTTTAAAGCAAAACGCAAGAGCCTAGCGTTTGGTAAAGAAAAACCACTAATTACCGTTCATGGGCCCTATTATTTTCTGTGTTTGCAATGCAGGATTGGAAGAAGCAGCCAAAGGCTGTTTTCACATGCGTTTCTTGCACTGTTCATATTAATTGCATTGTTCACTTAAAAAATAGTGAACAGTGCAATTCTCTTGCACTACGCGAACTTTTTTTTTTTTTTAGTGTGTTAATTTTTTTAATATTTTTTTAAATTAGTTTAGAGTGAATTTTATACCTGATAATATTTTATCTAATTTTATTACATGCTAAAAAAATTATAAAAACTGTAGTTCTTGTCGGATGTATTTTGTACATAATGGAATTGTAGATGGTTTCATGAATTATTAAAAATATTTTATATTAAGTATGATTTATTTTATGATGTAATAACAATAGTTAAATTCACAATATTTAAATTAAAAATCATCAATATTAATATTTTTTTTTTAAATTATTTTATAACATCAATTTTAAAAGCATTCTTAACCAAACACATTAAACTATTTTTTCTTCAATCTCAATTTCAATCACAGTTTTAACCAAATATCTATTTTTTCAAACCAACCTCAACTAAAAGTACTTTTTATAAAATATTTTTTTTCAAACTACAACCACAACAGCTACCACAATATCAAACACATTCTTTAAATACCTTTAAAACCACACAAGTAAAAGGTTCAAAATCTCTATTTTCTACAAAAATACTTTTTAATTTCAATTCATTTATCGTTTTAAAACTAAGAACAAACACTTTTATTAATAAGATTAAATGTTCATTCTCTCTTTATTGTAACTATTTACTTAAATGTTACTAACTTTATCATTTGAAGGTTTTGAAATCCGATAAAAAATGATTGTTTTGCATGTTACAAGTTTCTTACAACAAGATACAAGTTTTATAAACCATGGAGAATAAACTATCTTGCTAGAATATGTGATTAACTCATAATCTAACTTAAAGAACCTATTCCTAAACACTTTGAATTTTAAAACATCATCATAAATGATTTTAATATCCAAATTGAAGTTAATATAAAGTATTGAGACAAAACAATTAATTATATTAAAAAATATTTATATGTCTTTGACATTTCTTTTATGTTCATATACAAACTTGAGTGGTCTCAAAATTTACAAAACAACAAATCAAGTTTTAAAATTATCTAGGAGTTTAATATGATACTCGAACTAGATTATAACTTGATTAATTTATATAATTAATATTGAATATTAGAATATTCAAATCTTAATAATTAGAATATTTTTAGGTATAGTTTTTAAAAAAATACTTATTTGATTAAAATTATTGTGAGATGTGTTTTTACCTTAATAATAAATAAAAAACATATTTATATAAATAAAAAGTTAATTATTTTAGTTCTTACGAAATCAAGTTTTGAAATGTAATGATGTGCAGACCAAGACTATCAAATAAAAGATATTAGTTTTTATCTTTGTGTGCTCATGTAAGAAAGTCATGATAAGGGTTAACTTCCACAAATTTATGGAGATAATGGTGTGGGATCGAACTCTTCAAATTACTTGCACGGAAAGAAAAAGATACGAAAGTGTTTAATTATTTCTTACGACTTGTGAATATTCTATGACGAATGTTCATTCATCAAACAAAACGGCATATTTTCCCACGTGGGCTGCCTCCCTCGCCCGTATAAATTAATTCCAAAGTCCAAATTAATTAATTAACTATATATATATATATATATATATATATATAGTTAATTTTTAGTCTTGATGTCAGCATCTTAATTCTTTTTTTTTTTTTTCAAAAATACCCATAAAAACCAGTATGAATCCCCTGAAACATAAACTATTTGAACCATTGATCACCCCTGAACCATATGATTAAACCTGATCAGGAAATAAGAGTGATGGCTAAGAATCTTGAAGATAGTTACGTCTTTTTTGAATGCGCTGCTCGTTATGAACATTGCAAGGCGATGGTAAAACATTAAGCCAATTTGAAAGTTACTATATATATATATATATATATATATATATATATATATATATGTTAGGCAGGATTCTTTCACTCGGAAATTCGAGGGAACTTTTGTTTTCAAAGGGTTTAATTTGAAAAGTTGAATGATCTAATTGCTGGCAATAGTTCTTGGTCTTCTGGTGTTACGATCATATCTTCCTGTTACCTGTAGTTCGTGGAATAATTTCTCTGTCCATCTCTCTGAGTTGGCTGTCAACAAAAGTTCAACTATAATTACGACCATATATATACTTCAAAATGCTTGAAAAAAATTACTGTATTGGTACTGTATATATATAATATTTATATTATATATCACATTATAAATATAAAATATTTATATTATGAACTACATTTTTAATGTTCAAAAACCATAAAGAATGTTGTCTTTTTTATTTTTTATTATAAAAATTATTGAAACGTGTTGGGTCAAAATATAACAGTCAGATCTAAAAAATTTGGGTCTAAATTAACTATTAGATTCAAAATATTCAAAATAGTTTTTTTATATATTTTTTAATTTTTTAAAAAATTATTATTATCTCATTACGGAATATGGACTACTATGCTAATAATATTTAAAATGCATCAAATATGATATCTCTCTCGATCCAAACCTCTTTTTATACGCTTTGGATTTAGATATGAGATTCCAAGTGTTTTTCTTCTTTTTTAACAGTGAGTATATCCTCAAATTACACTGAGACAAGGTATCTTCTTGGACAGTTTTAATGGCAAGCTATTCACATATATCAATATGTTGTGTTCAAAGAACTTGAATAATAATTATATATATAAAAAATAGACGTTAATATTAAAAAGTCAAGGAATGAAGTAAATTTCTTTAACCAGTAGGACATTAATCCTTAGAATTTCTAGCTTGTGGTCATTTTAAAAGTTAATAAATAGTACATACTTTTCGAAGTTAAAGCATGGTTGAACTGTGGATTATAGTGTTCTATACCGCTCATGAACTAGGGCTGATTATAACATTTAATCAGTACATGTTGGGTGGAACTTGAATAAATTGAGATTATAGGTGGAATTAGCACCGTCTCTAGAAGTCGATGGAAAGAATTCACACGAGGATTTTTCAAAATCTTATGATTTTTTTGCGGATTTAGGGAGCAAATAATCAGCATGTCTTTTTTGACAAACACATACACACATAGTGAAATCATTTATTCATTAAGTATGTCTCATGGTGCTCTCATTTTTGACTTGAGAGCTGCCTTGCATGTGCCTTTCGTTCTCGCCATACAAACACATTCTCAATTCAAACCTTGCATGGGATGTGGGAATTCATAATCTGAGCAAATTAAAACCTATCCTCCTCTCCCTTTCATTTTTTCACAAAAGGGAGTCAACATGATACGCTTTCATTGGTCAGGAAAGGGAGCTGGTAACCAAACTTTCCCACCAATATATGTCCCGAGAAAGGTAATGGACCCCTTTTGAACAATAAAGTCCTCCTCGTTGGGAAGGAGGGGGCTTCTGTCTTGACTAATTTGAGACTCTCCCTCCTGCAAAATAAGCCCTTAAACATATATGACATTGTCGATCACTGGGTCTTCTTCTTTTTCGTTTTTTTTTTCTCTCCCAGTTTCGACAAAGGGATGGAAAAATCCAAACCAATCATCCAAAATTTCTAAAGGGAATAAACATGGGGGCCGCGCCTTTATGTCCCATCCGAGGTTTTAGTTATATGCTTTGGCATTTATGTTTTTTTTCTCAACTTTCTCAACAAATTAACCTGCATATGCGAGTTGCCCTAGGTGAAGACAAAGGGTGGCATCGGTCCAACTAAAACCAACCCACTACTTGACACCCTAACCTCCCTTCACCTCACTTTTCTCGAACCCAATGCAAAGGGTTCATCAGTTGTTACTGTGACCATGTGTTTTCTATGGTTCTTCCACTCTCTCTTTTCTTTTTCTTTTTCTTTTTTCTTTTTTTTTGGGAGGGGGATCGAACGTCATTTTGTCAATATAAGGTTTGGTTCCAGAGGCACGATGCATCATTCCAAGAACAAGTATATATTATGACGCATTCTCATGCTTTAATTATCAATATAATTTTAAAGCAGTTAATTTAGAAAGTTGATTATCCAAAAAAAAAAAGCAGTTTAGAAAGTCTTCAATTTTGTAATCTAAATGTTATTGATACTTCAGTTTAATTAGTTAAATGGAACTAGCTACTCTTACAAATAGAGGTTAATTTGACACCCTATTCTGCCACAGAGATAATTTGATAGTAAAAATTAAAGAAACTTTTCATAAGTTTGATGATGTGTATTAAAAAAAAATCAAAGTAAATATTTTTTTATTTTCTAATCAATAACGAAAATCAAAAGTTTACTGGGAAGCATTTGCAAACACCAATGTTGGATAGAACCAAATTAAAAAGTAAAAACAATATTGGTCACAAATAAAAAAAAATAGTGGAAATTAATTGTAGTTTTATATATATATATATATATATATATTAAAAAAAACAATCATTGAGAAATTGGAATGAAAATTATTTTTATTATTTTGCAAGCAATTTGGTTGTGAAGTTGGAGCAAAATATAGGAACTTTTTAATAAGTCAGTTTTAGATTTGATAGTTGAGTTTGGTTCCCTCCAATAAAAATGAGTGATGTATTATAAATCTTAATGTTATTTTCTTTTTTAAGTATTGTATGTAGAGTATGTTTCTCTAACAGTACTCCTCTCTTACCCTCGCAATCTCATTTTTTGATGCTGTCTAGTGACTTGAGTTCTAGGAAGTTTACTGGACCGTTTGCTCTAATATGATATTATATTTGATAGTTGAGTTGAATTTAATTTAAAAGACTTAGTCTTATGGTGGATGGTTTATTTTCAATTATTTTGTTTAATTATTCCATGTGGGATATGTTTCTCTAACTTGATGCAATGAAAGCATACATGGTGGTCTCATAACCTAACTAACAGCATGCTTAATCAAGTTTGTGCTAAGTAATTTTCCCATTTATTATCTCATTGTTTCATGTTCCAGAGACAATAGCGGTAAAAATTGAGAAAAAGGACCAAATCTTTCTTATGTTCTAGTGAGGAAGAAGGTTTTTATGCCTATAATTCTTCCAAAAAACACATGGGGGTTGGGAATCGGATCCATTCTAAACAAAAACAAAGCACTGTTCTTTAAATGATTGTGGGGGTCATGGGTTTTCTAAAACGGGACCGTTGAAGGATGTTACATACAACATATATAACCTCTCAATGAAATCTATGTGCTAGTGGAGAATGGTCAAGATACCAGCTACTAGAATTAATGATGTGTGGATGGGTAGCAATTGTCTGGCAACCCAGTTTTCTAGACTATATAACCTTTCAATAGATAAAGGTTTTTTCAGTGGCCAATATGGGTATATGGGTTGATTTTTCTTAGATTTTAAAGAGGAGGACTTTTCAAGAAAAAGAAATTAGCCTATTAATTCGATATTTGACCTGCTATCCAAGGTGATATTAACTAATGAAGTGTGGATAACTTAATTTGGAAAGCACTTTAAGATATAACAACTGTTTTTTTTAAAAAAAAATTAAAAATGTTTTTAGATTATTGTTAAAGATTGAATAATTAAATAACTTGTAACTTGTAACAATTCAGACTTCAAGAAAATATTTAAAATTAGAGATCAGACAATTAGATAACTTGTAATTTATAACAATTCAGATTTCAAGTAAATATTTAAAGTTAGAAAAAATATCTTATCTTCAAATAATTTTTATATAAATCTTAAACAACATTAAATTTATTTAAGGAGATTCTTAAAACTCCTAAAAAAAACATTAAATTTTACAATTTCAGCTGCATGTTATTTTGGAAAACCCAACATGATATCCATCATGACAAGTGATTGTATAATCTGACAGCTACAACAAAAATGAGGAGTTAACTTGGTTACATCTTGTATAAGAAGTAAACAAATTCCATGACATCTAGATTACCAAAAGACCACTATAAATTTGCTAAAAACCCATTAGTTAACTTGTACAATGATGAGTGAAAATAATTACATATCCCATGTTGTGTTTTAAGTAGCAAAACTATGTCTTAGCCCATAAATGGTAACTTTAGAGTTTTATGTTGCAGGAGTCCTGTTACTGGCTTTTTTATAAAAAGGTGAGCATATTTATGTTTGATTAATTCTATAAAGATATTTTAGATCTTGTTTTTGATATAGATGCGGTGGAAATCTATTTAAATATAAATGTAAAACCATAATGTTTCCGATGGTGAGCCTATTTGTAAAACTTGAGTAAGAAAACCACGAGCCCCCCAAATCTAAGGTCATTTCACGTATACACTGACTGAAGTTTGCTGTGTGCATGTGATGGAACTGATTTTGCAAATCTTACAGCAAATCAAGATTTAACAGGCTACCCATAAAACTAAATGCAAATCAAATCAATTAGATTGCTACTACACACACACAATTTTACTTATAATTATGGGTTACATCAAGGCTAGATCATAACATGCATCGAGCTCATGAGGCTGTGCTTTATAAAAGTCTACAAAAAAAAAAAAAAAAAAAGTGGGGTCTTAACGGCTAATACCTGTCGGAAGGGACCTGCAAGAAAATCATGGATGCCACCTTTGTTTAACCGTGTGGGGCCAAAGAAAACGATCAAAGAGAATCAAATGCTAAAAGCTTTTGGTGGGTCGTCAATTCCATCCCACATCATATCATGTTCTTGGAGATCTTTGGAATCCCATGCACCAATCGGTCGCTCCACTAAAGTTAAAGCTCCCTCCGACCCAAATCTTATTAATTACTATTACAACATTAATTACTAACATAAAATATATCCTCTTTTATCTTCCTTTTTTTTTAATAATAGGTTTCGGACTAGTTTACACGTATCTTAATTAATCTTCTAAAATTCTAAAATTAATGACCATGTAAATTTTTAGTGGTCCTACAGTTTATAGGATTTGAAATGATGATCTATAAAGAGCAAACTTAAAACCTGACTAGTTAAGCTACACCCATCAAAAATTCTTTTTTTTTTTTTACTTTTTTTCTTTCACGATAAAAATATTATGGGATTAATTTACATCTTTCTCAGTAATCTTAAAGATACATTTTTTATATTAACATGTTGCATTCAAAGAAGATATCAATCAATCTTAATATTGAATATAAAAAACTTAATAAAAAATAATTTGTATTAACCACTAAATCATTCTCTTAAGATATTCTCTTAAGGAATAAAAAATATTTTATATTTTATTGTTATTGTTATTGTTATAGCTATCATAATATATATTATAGGGAGAAAATGATTTTAGGGTTTCTTGAGACGTATCCTATGTAGAATTCAAGTCTAACTTTTGGTTACCAAGAATTGTTTAGATTAGTTTAAAAAGTTTTTAAAAAAACAAATTAACTATATCTCAGTAAAAAACAAACACTAAATAAGTTTAATCTTTCCTTTAATTTATACATGCTAACTAAGTGATTCCATTTGAGCTACTAAATTAAATTATGTTCAGGTGTATATGCTCTAAAAGATAATTTTAATTTCAAATCATAATATTTTTTTTCTTTTTCCCCCCTTCACTTTGTTAGCTCGTATAAGAGAAAAATTTACCATGATTTGGCGCTAAAAAATTTTAACATTTAAAGTATATTCATAAGAAATTAGGTATAGATTAAGACTTTTCCAATATGGTATAAGTAACTACTAAGGAATGCTAAGATATATTTGTAAGAAACAACTTCTTTTTTTAAAATGAATACACCAATTTTGATATGGATAATTTATTTAAACTATGATAGAAAAAAAAAATTAATGTGCTGGAAAAAGCAAGATTTCGATGATAATTCACAATGTTAATAACTTTTAAAGAATAAAAATAGTTAGACTTGACATAATTTAGATTTACAAAACTCAAGAAATTTAAAAAGTCTTAGTTATTAGTCCGTGATGATGACTTGACGCGGTTTGGGTCTCGAAGTTTGATAAAACGACGAGCTAGTTTGTCCGTTTCGTTCCTTCTAAGCGTGTTAGGATGGTTGATTAGTAGTAGTTAATTACTATGATTTAGGGTTTGCCACGTGGCTCATTCATTTCTATATAAATATACTTGGCAACGAAAAGGACACCCTTTTATTATTATTATTATTATTATTATTAACGGGATTGGAGACAGTTTTCAATGCAAAAAGATGGAGACTTCTTGTACTAAAATCCCATTTTATTTAATTAATATACTTGCAGGGTGAAATCTTTTTATTAGGATAGCAAGCTAAGTTCTTCTGAGTTATATTCATATTCAAACTTAAAAAATCTAGGATTTTCTTTGTCTATAATGACCATAGTGTTTTACTGTAAATTGATAATAGTTTTAAAATCTAATTCAAATTAATTTGAAGTAAATCATGAGTTACAGGTTATAAGATTTAAATAGATTTTTAAAAAAATTAAAATAATATTATTTTAATAACTATTATTTTTAATAAAAAGGAGTCAGTTGATTGATAGTTAAGCTAGACTGAGATAAATCAAGCCACCGAATTATTTTTATTTTTTTATCAGGTTAACTAGTTTTTTTTTTAATTTGAATTAGTTTAATCTTCAAATCAACTAGGTCTTGCAACAATTCGTCAAGTGAATTCAGATTTTAAAATAATGGTTATGACCGTATTATTATATTGTATTATGTTATATTATGTTGTGATATTTAATATATTTAATAATGTGTTGAATAAGATTATTTGAGCAATATTATTATTAAAAATGTAACTTGAATTAAGATTTTTCTTCAAAATTACTTCAGAATGTCAATTTTGTAAATTTTAAATAATTTAAGAAGGAAAAAAAAAGAGAGAGCAGTTAAAACATTAAACATGGTTTTTTTAAGTAAATAGAAATATTATATAATGTAATGACTGTTAATTAGGAGTATTCTATCTCTAAATTAACTTATTGAAGTTTCAATTATACTACTTTATTTGTTATAATCTCCTAATGAAGGTAACGTCAAAGCTAAGATGCAATGATTTCATGGGTTATCTCGATTCTTTAACACATGAAATATTCTTAAAAATCAGTTCTTGTAACCTTAACAATTATCCTCATAAATTGTTCTCATCTTTATTTTAATTTTTTTAAACAGATGCTCCATCACTCTCAATTTGTGCACCATCACCTCAAAGCAACATCCACCCTAAGAAAAAGGGCAGAGAGAGAGAGAGAGAGAGAGAGAGAGAGGCGGGATCCACACGGTTTTTCTTACTATAAAGAATTTGAGTAGTGCTCGTCCCATCTATGCTCGGTTAGTTTACTCGAAGAATTTTTTGTGATTAAAGCAAAGAACCTAGCTAGAGATTATAGATGACTCGAGGTCTTTGCTAGTGTGGCTTAAAGCAGCTCGCAATTAGGACAAATATTTGCTCACTCCCCACAGACTGTTGCTTCAACACGCTCACTCAACTTGTTATATCTCCATTTTATTCCAGATATTTGTATAAAAATGGATAATGTTTTTTATTGGCAATAAACTTAAAAATAAAAAATAAAAAAACAGTCCTCACATTCAAAAATCTGTCTTTACTATATTATAATTAAGGAATTCAAACAATATTTGCTTCAAATACAGTAACAATATTTGCTTCAAATACAGTACTATCAGGAAGTAGTACCATTTATAGTCTATAACCTTATGGTTATTTTCGTGCACACTAATTAGAGTTTATTAATATTTATAAGTCAACATTTAGTTGAATATTTAATGCTTAAACATGTTACAAATTCCTTGTGATTATCTTATAATATTGGTTCTTATTATTTTTTGTAAGTATCATAATAAATCAAGATATATATATATATAAACAACTTCTAACACAATTAAAAAAAAAAAAACCACAAATCATTACACTATCCACAATCTATATTTTTTTTTATCATAAAAAAAATAAACAACTGCATAGATTAGTCTAAAAAATTAATATAAAATTAATGTGACTTGGTTGATTTAGTCAAAACAATCAAAATAATATTATTTAGACCTTTTATTTTTTTAAAAAAAATACTTAAATTAACCTATTTAACCGGTAACCAAACCTTGCATGATTCAACCTCGAATCGGATTTATAAATATGGTTAAACTCGAAATCTCTTTCCGAATAAACACCGTTTCGTTTCATTAGAGAGCACACAAGATGTCTAGTACCCCTATATCCCAAAAAAAGTCTCGGTGTGCTCAGTGTGGGCTGTGGCTGTTTTTCACTTATTTAAATTCGATCGCGATAGCTTCGGGCTTGAAACATCACGTCCTAAACTGAAGTGACGGCCCTGGCCATCACAGATTCATCCATGGAGTGGTCTTGCATTGCCAATCCATAAATTTACAAGAAAAAGAGAAGGAAATTGGCTGCTTGAACGCTTAGGATATGATCAATTAAAAACCCTTTTCCAACTAGATCAATCATGAACTTGTACAACAATCGATAGACAACACAAACACCATTAATCGTAGGCTACAAATGTATTTTTGGAAAACGTATAATAATAACTCTTATAATCAATCCTCTAATGTTGTTGTACATTGTGGAATTCTGCTCATTCTCTGCGCATTTTTACATTGAGTGGAGCTTCTTTGTAGGATTGCACCTTCTCAGCTGCTCTTCGTGATGGCCTTCCAATGGAGGATCTATGCGATACTTGCGCTTCGTTACTTGGCTTACAAATTTCTTCCTTCGTGATAGATGATGAAGTTAGACCATTTTCTTTCAGTGATTTGTCACTTGAATTAGAGACTGGAAATCTAACATCCTCAATCTCGAACAAGTTCTCTGCGCCTGCGGGTTCCCGCTCTTGTGATCTGCTAGCAGCAGATTGCCTTCTCACACAACGCCTGCATGGAGAAAATGCAGACTTGACGGTTGAAACCCCAAAAAAATGGGTGAAGAACTTGGCAGTGGACATTTTCGTGCTAACTTGCTTCTAAATAATGTTCTTAATCTCTAATATAGTAAGCAAGCCTTTCAATTGGTATAATAGAGTACCCTAAAGAAATATGGTTTTTCTGCATATACTTGCAAAGTTTTAATCTCATGGCTAATGGAATAGTGTATACAAGCCCCAGTTCAAGTGCAGTATTTAAGATTTGCTTGATGAGAAAGCAGTGGAAGTGAACCAACCTTTTGGTTTCAGCCTTCTCTTTTTCTACAGTTTGTCGATTTGTAGTAGAAGGCCCCATAGCTGCAGGTTTCATTTGAGAGTACCTTGTGTCAGCAGTTGAGAAACAAAAGAAAATACCTGGTGTTCAGAAGCCATTTTAGGTGAAGATTCTTACATCGACTTCTTGCTGTGCGCCTTCTGCTGCGACTACAATGTTTGATATCATTGTTAGCAGCTCCTGGCACACATCCCTCCTCTTCTATCTTCTCCACTTCCTTGTATCAACAATGTGAGATCAGAAGTGATAAAAAGTAAGAAATTGTGAATGGTTTAAACAATTTTGCCGACACACAAAGTTGAAGAAACTCACCTGGGAGACAACATTCTGACAATTCATATCTTCTTTTGCCTGCATAACAACAAGATTCATTACCAATGACCTTTAAGGGACACTTTCTTTGAATCAAAACGAATGTCTGGCACTAAAATATGTTTTCTCGATCCCTTTCCTATTTGTTTGAGATTATCACTGAATTGGAGTCAATTTGCTCCATATATATACGTTCATGTTGCTTAAAGTCGCTCAATGCAACTATGATCAGTGGAAGTAAGTCATTTTACTATACAGCCAAAGCGAAGAAACATATGGCTGAAATTAACCAGGGGAGGCATTTCTGAACTCATACTTGAGACATCTAGTTTCCAGTCAACTCTTGGATTGCAATCATTTACAGAATTTATCAATGAAATTTGGTTTATTCCGAATTAAACAAAGTCCTAAAACAGTATTCTACTTGTTTCTACTTTCTATATCACTCGCTAATCTGATTGCTATGAAACATAATATGCACAGTTGTGTGTTTTCCTGCTGGGTCTCAAGCTCTTTTAATGGATTATAGAATGAAAACTGAAACTAACCTGTGGTCCTAGATTCTTTGCTTTAAGTAAGGCTTCTTTGCAAGCAATTTCATGTTGTAGTGCTTTCAGCTGAAATGATAATAACCAATTCTTGAGTCAGGCACAAATCAAGGACAGGATTCCACAAGCTGAAAGACAAGAATTCAAGGCAAGCAGTAGGTGTTGTTTCAAACGAACTCACCTTTTCTCTTCCTAAATTAAGCTCCTGTTAAATAAGAAAGAAGGCATAAAATCAATATCACTCAAATATGAGGTTAGGTTAGCTTTAAGTATTAATGCAAGGAAGAAACATACTGCTAACATCTGGCTGTTTGATTGAGCAAGATTCCAGTTCTGCGCCTGCAATTTCTGATAATTCATTCGCAGATCCCTCAATTTATTTCCACTCAATTCTATGATTTTACTGTTAACAATCATAGTTAAGAAAATGCAAATCCATCCAAATTATAGTCCACAAAGAAAATGTTAGAACTTAGAAGTTAATTCTTTTCTTAGATCTCTTCTCCCGAAAAATTAAAGGAGTAAAGTTTCTTACTTCTCCAATTTCCCTTAATTTTCTTTCCCAACAACCAAACAAAGGAACACACCAAAGGATACTTTCTCTCTTCTACCAGTTTCAGCAGCATTTCTTTTTCCTGTTTCACCTAGAAAAAGAAAAGGATAAAAAAAACAAAAACCAAAGCAATTCCTTTATTAATACTTGCATAAAACATCATTTAAAGAACGATAAAAAAATAAAAATGACATGCATACCTGAAGAAGCTGATTAATTAAGTCTTCATTGGATTCAGAAATCTGGGACTGCTCTACCATGAGGCCAACCAATTTGTGTTGTGCCTGAGTGTTGGTAATATCAGAGAGTCTTCTCCTCATTATGTTACCAAATGATGATCTTTTTGCCATTCTTTCTCCTTTCATGCTTATCTATCTCTTCTTTGACACCCCAACAAAGGAAAATCAAGAACGTTCAATAATTTCAACAGAAATGGAGTGGATGTTTTGCTTTGGGTCCAACTTCGGTTTGTAGGGCAAAAATAGGACGAACAAACTTCAAGAAAGATTATTTGATACAAGAAATTTAAAGGCTTCAAAGTACAAAAAGAGAGAAGGGAATCAATCAGTGAAATGGGAAAGTGTTTGTTTTTCCTCTTTTTCTTGAATTTGAGTGAGGAATAAAGGGTTTGATTCAAAGAAAATGAGAGAGGAAAGAAAAGAAAATACAGAAGAAGAGAGCCCGTAAGGAAAGAAACATTAGGTTATAGACCGCAGGTTTGGAGCTTTAACGGCTTCCCGAAGCTAAGCTCCCCGAAGTATCCGAGCCTCGTTTTTGAATTTCCGAACCTCCTTTGCAACCTCCTCTCCTTTTTTCTTTTTATAGAATTTTCTTTTTCTATCATTCAAAGTTGAATTTTCTTTTCCAAATTACCAGGTTCTGGATCAAATCCTTACAACCCTTTTTTAGTATGCACATTGATTGATATTTATTTTAATTTTCTATTTTTTTATGAATTGAATTTATGTAATTATATAAGTGGTTAATGCACTCCACCTTGATTATTTTCTTAAAATAAATAATAACAAACAATGTCTTTAGACTGCTTTTGTCTCTTCAAAGACATAAAAAGAGAGGAGGAAGGGACTTCTAATTGCTTCTTTGTTCGAGACGTGCCATCATCAATTGAAATGAGTTTTGTATATCTATAAATTCGAGAACTTTGAAGGCTAATTTTACTACATAGGTTTGTTACATCATATGACGACGAACTTTTTAGGCATTGGTTACTCAGTAGAAAAGATAAAAACAGACATAAACATATTTAACTAAAAAGATAAAGATTTAAAAATAATATGTTTTTAAAAATAATAACTTTATTATTTTTTATCTCTAAAATATATTTCTAAAAAATTTTAATTTTAAAATTATCAAACTAAAACATATAAAAATAAAAATAATTATTATTATAACTTTAAAACCTGAACCAAAACAAGGCTCGAATCATGGATTAAGAGGATCAACCCGGAATTAACTTATTTTTTTAAAGAAAATTGTTAAAATGATTTCATTTTGGTGTGTGTGTGTGTAAGTCAAGGTTTTTAATCCATGTTTTATCTTGAGTTAACCAAATTGTAAGTCAACCCGGGTTTTTTCTTGGATTTAATCAGGTTGACTCATCTAACTGATCTAAGTTTTATAATTAGAGTTATTGTATAATTATTAATTTCAACAATTAATATAAACTAAAGTAAAATATATATATACACACACACCTAATTATTAATAGCAATATATATTAAAAGTAAAAAAAATCATATTTTATTTTTTCTACCACTAACAAACACAGTTCTATTATTATTTCTTTTTATATCTTGTTTTCTTTATTTTCATTATGTCAATCTTTTTTATATCTTTTATACCAGGATAGTAACAAAATGTTAACTTAAAAGACTTTTTTACTTTTTTTGCTATAACATATATTTTAAAACTTATCTTAACATTTCATTTCTATTATATTTAATTATATATAATAGTTCTATTGTATGGAATTAAATCAAATCATATATTTAGTAAATAATATTTAGAATGTGAACTTATTCACATTTAATAGTAAAGTTATAATTATATAATGAAATAATTAATAATGCATTCATCACAAAATGATGTGAATAAATTTAGTAATATTTAAAACAATTATTAGTTTGGTCTATGATATTAGGTGGTGGAGTTTAAAGTTTAAATATTTTGGTTATTTATTTAAGTTTTTCATAAATAAAATGCATGAAAATATATCTAAATTATAATAGAACGGATGGTATTTTTTTTTTTTTTTAGAGAAATAATCATGATTGTTTGGGAAAATGCTTAGATCAACTACGTGGTGTAATAAAATATTTTGATATGGGACAAGGTTAAATGGTAAGCATGAATCAATCAGCTTAGTAAGTTACTTTATTCTATAATTTCCTGTTCGCTAGACTGATTTTTTTTTTTTTGTAGTGTAAAAAAAATGATTTTTAAAGGCTGCTAGTGTATTTTACAAAACGAAAAAAAAAATCAGAACTTGACTATTGATACTTTATTTATTTTGATGGTAATAATTAAATAAAAATTAACTAAATAATATTCTTGGTTGAAAATAAGTTTAAAGAGGCTTACATGAAATTATTAATAAACATAAAAAATTAAATGAAAAAATCAATCAGCAAGTCCAAAATACAAAACAAGTGAAAACTTAGTTTTTAAGGGTTTATTTTAGTGCAAATTATGTAAATTTTTATATCTAACTTGATAGTACAAATTAAAGTGAATTCACACTCTTCACATTACATGCATTATAGAATTGATATACGTTTACTCTATTCAAGTTTCACCAGGCTTATAAAATGCTATGAATGGATTTTAAGTTAAATCAATCGATTGTTTGGCCTTACCAAGTGAACTAGTCGACCGCATGTTCATCAGGGATGAACACTTGAGAATCTACAGGAACCAATTAACTGATTGGCTTGACTAATATGAACTAGTTGATAGTTTCGTCTGTTAGAAAAAAAATAACTACTATAAAATGACTAGTTTTTTCTAGAAACATATATATAATTTGTCTAATTGCAAAATAAAGCATAGAAATTGAATATATATTAAGAGCAAAAACAACTTCCAATCATCAATTTTAAACCATACTCATATTTGTACATTAAAACCTTTATATTCTTGCACAAAAGTAAAAATTCTCACACTCACTACATTTAAACACCTACATACATTCTAAGTGTTATTGAGTGAGCTATAAAAATATAAGTTTCAATTATATTATCTTGTATTTGAGAGAGTATTGTTATAGTTTAAACAATTGTAATCCTTCAAGAATTTAAGTGAAAAACTCTTAGTCATTGACGAGTACATCACCGAGATAAAAAATCTTGGAGATAGTATTTCTTCCAATGGTGAAAAAAAGCTTGGTGAGGATTCATTAAGAACATTGTAATCTTTGGCATGGGTTAGTAAAGAATACAATATTCAAGACTGGTTTAGTGCTTGAAGTGTAGATGCAGACTTACCAAACCACGTTAAAAACTGAGTTTGTAATTTTTATCCCTATACTTTTTACTTTAAGCACTTTAATTATATTGTTGATTAATTGTATTTAATTAAGTTAATTGCAATATGTATTATTACTAGTGAAACACCCAATTCACCCTCTTAGATGTTATTATTTCGTAAATCCTAGAATAACATCGACATCATAGAAAGAGAATTGAAAAGAAATAATAATTGTCAATCCCCAAGAATTAAAATGTAAAATAATAAAATCGAAAAAAAAACTAATGAAAAACAAATCTTCAAAAATAAAGCACCAGCAAAACCAGGTAAGGTTATCAAAACTTGTGTGAGTTGAATCATGTAGATGGGATAATCCAATAGAAAGCAAAATGAGAGGGAAAAAAATGTTTAATTTTTAAAAGAAATGAATTTTAAAGGAAAAAAATAAAAAAAAAATAACCTAAAAAACATGTGCCAACCGGATAAGCCTCCCACCTAGATCATGAAATATGAATATCCTAATTGAAACAAAAACCAAAGAAAATAATGAAGTTCATTTTCCAAAACAAACAACTTCGAAGGATGTAATCAGAAAAGAAAACGACGTCAACCTATTTTAACTTTTCAAACTCATGACCCTAGCAAATGACTAAATTGGAAGCACCGTATAAGGAACGTTACTATTTTAAAACTTGGCTTGACCTACTTAGACCGAGGTGAGTTTCAAAAGAAATTAGAAGACAATTAATCTAGTGTAAAATGGTCAAAAACCCAAGTTGACCCATATTTTGGTTAACCCATGGCAACTCTAATCAAAATAGAGTCAAAACCTTTGACTATTTTTCTTTTTTTTAAAAAAATAATATCATTATGAATTTTTTATATATAAAAAAAGATTTGGTTGACTTGAGTTAACTCGAGTCAACCTGCTTAACCTATGACCTGATAGTTGTCTCGGATTGATCTCGTGTAGGGCCTATAAATAATGGGAAAAACCAAGAAGACTAAATTTTAATAAATCAAAAGTCGAATAATAAAATTAAAAAAAATATTCAAGGATAAAAAAAATAGCAATTAAGAGAAGAAGGACCTTATTTGAAGAAAAAAAAATGAGAGGATAAACTAAAATCTTGAATTAGAGGGAAAAAGAATGAGGACCAAACTAAAAAAAAATCAAGATTTTAGATCTAAAGATGAAATTGAAAACAAAATACACTAAGAATCAAAATTAGAAATCAAAATATAGAAGGTCAAATCTTAAATATCATCAAATATTGATTGAAGAACAAGATGGGAAAGAAAAATAAAATTCACAAAATAATCCAAAACAAAAATAAAAATCAATAGAATAAGAACCAAATATAATAATAATAATAATAATAATAATAATAATAATAATAATAATAAGATCATGAATTCAATGATAAAATTGAAAAGAAATTAAAATTTTGTAAAAAAATCAAGAATCTAAATTATAAATTAAAAAATTGAGGGTCCAACCTAAAACATCTTAAAATAAAAGGACAAATTTGATACAATTAAAAGAATGAGTATCAAGTGTGATAAACTTAATAAATAACACACTCTTCTGATTTCTAACAAGGGCTACATATTTTTCAAGGTTGAAGAGAGAAAAAAAAAAGCAAAAAAAAAATCACCGAAGCTCCACCGTGTATTTGGTGGCTACACGCACCGAACCATCATGAAGGGAGTGGCAAGACGCATTGAATACCACCTTGAAATGTGGTATTCAGCCACTGGGAGGTGTCGTATACACTGTCCAAAAGGCGTTGGTGTCTTCCACATGCTGGCGCATGCATTCTTTTCCTCTTTTTCTTATTTAATATATACAAATACTAAATTACCCCCAGCCCACACAATATTAACGAAAAAACATAATAAAAAAAATAAAAAAACCCCTTCAATCTTAGTTTTAGATTATTTGACTCTAAGGGGCATTTCAATAACTACAACACCAAAATGAAGAAAAAATTGAAAATGCCCCTACCTTTATTGTTGAAAAATTAATTTTTGAGAGTATTTTAGATATTATACTATGCATATTAAATATTAAAAGACTTATTTATTCTCTTATTCAATCTAGTAATAGTAAATGTTTATGTAAAAAATACTACATAACCCTAAAGCATGCTATAAAACTTAAATTATTAAGGAAAAAATAATAATTTTACTAAAAAAAATTACGTAAATGAGTGTATGCACAATAAAACATGGAGTTTTTTTAGCTTTTATTACAATGTATCTGTAATTTCTGCATATAATCCTTCCTCTGGCTTCCATAATTCAAGTTGTGGGTTTTTATTTTCGCAAGTTTTCAAAAAAAAAAAGTCCTTCTACTTTTTTAATGCCGTGTTTGATTGCAGGAAAGTGAATTCCTGGAATTCACTTTCCTGCTTTTCCTGTGTTTGGCAACAACAAAGAAAAATGGTTTCCGGTCAACTTAAAATTAATAACATTAGAAAAGGAAAGTGTTTTCCTTCTGTTAAAGAAAGGAAAACACTTTTCTTTTTTCTACACACTCTCAGCAGCTGAACGAGAATACACAGCTTTGAAACTTTTTCTTCAAAAATCACACAGTCTCTTTTCCTTCGAAATCAATTGGGAAGCTGAGCAGGAACAAGAATATTTCTCTGGACCAAAAATATCAGGTATTTTTTTTTCCTCTTTCATTTCTCCTTTATGTTTTTCTTCTGCGTAGATCTAAAAAAATAAAGGCATAAATCTTTGATATTCTGCTACTGCTACTGTTATATTTTTTCCATAACTCTTCTCATCAATCTCGTCACATTCAACCGGGGGGGCGATTGATTTCTGTTGACAGAGAGGCCAAAACGGGGGGGGGGGCGATCGATTTCTGTGGGGGGCGATCGATTTCCATGACATCAAAATGAATGGGGGGGTGGGGGCGATTTCTGCTACTGCTAAGAGACCGAGAGACAAAACGGGGGGGGCGATCAATCTGCTACTGAGAGACGGGGGGGGGCGATCTTTTAACAGTGAATAGGCAAACTTTGCAAACAAAATAGGAACAAAAATGAGAGGGGATTTCAGTGATTTTGTTGAACTGAACCGAGAGAGGAGAGGGGAATGGGAACAGAAATGAGAGGGGATTTCGGTGATTTCGGTGAACTAAACCGAGGGAGGAGAGGGGAACCGAACCGAGAGATGAGAGGGGAATTGGGGGAACTGAACCGAGAGAGGAGAGGGGATTGGGAGGGGAATGGGAACAGTGAAATAGTTCAATGCTAATGGAGAATAATGGCAGAAACGGTTATAACGAAATTATAGGGAAAATGGGAATGAAACAGTGTAATTGGGGATGTTAATGGGGAATTTGTGTTTTATTTTGCTTTGATTAATTTATGATTAGTGTTTGATTATATTTGTTATATATGGATAAATATGTGTGACTATACCGGTAATTTATTGCATTAATTTTGTAAGTATTTTATATGCTTTTTTTAATATTTATTTCCCTAAATTTTTAGGTTTCGTTATCAAAAAACTTCACTTTCATGTTATGGATAGTAAGATAATTCATGCAGCATGTATGGGAGCAGCTGTAACTGTGATAGCTACAGGGGTAGCTATTATTGAACAAGAAAGAAATAGAATTAATATACCACGAGAACCACGTATAAATACAATTGCTCAACGAGAATTCTATATTGACAGCATTTTGAATCGAGGTGATAAACATTGCGTTGAACAAATTCGTATGAAACTTGTTGTCTTCTATAGATTGTGTGATGTTCTCACAAGTCATGACCTATTACGATCAACTCAAAATGTGTTGATTAGGGAGCAAGTAATTGTGTTCTTACAAATTGTAGGACAAAACCAAAGATTTCGTTTTATTAGTGGTATATACTATAGGTCTGTTGAAACTATCCATCGTTACTTTAGAATTGTTTTAAAAGCAATTCTTAAGTTATACAAACACCTTATTAAAGATCCAGAGGATACAGTTCCAGCGGAGATAATGAACAATCCAAGATTCTATCCTTATTTTAAGGTATGATAACAATACCAATATTTTTATACATTAATTAATTACATCTAGAAGAAAAGTTTATAAATCATTTTTTCATGTCTATATAGGATTGTGTGGGAGCAATTGATGGTACCCATGTTCTTGCAAATGTTCCTGTTGAGATTCAAGGAAAGTTTCGAGGTCGAAAAGAAGGAACAACACAAAATGTTTTAGCAGCTATAACTTTTGATTTGAAGTTTATATATGTTTTAGCTGGTTGGGAAGGAAGTGCACATGATTCACGGGTTTTAGGTGATGCATTATCAAGACCTGGTGGTCTAAAAATTCCAGAAGGTATATAATAAAGTATTTTATTATATGCAATAAACATATAAAATGTCTTATTACATAAAGATAGTAATACGTTATATTTTTTTTTAATTTATAGGGAAATATTATCTTGGTGATGCTGGTTACGGTATTCGAAAAGGAATCATTTCTTCTTTTCGTGGAGTTCGATATCACTTGAATGAGTTTACAGAACGTGCACCAGAAAATGAAAAGGAGCTCTTTAATCTTCGACACTCTTCATTGAGAACCGCTATTGAGCGAGGGTTTGGTATTTTGAAGAGTCATTTTAGATCAATTGATGGAAAATCTTTTTGGTCCTATGAAACACAAGTAGATGTTGTGCTTGCATGTTGTATTATTCATAATCATATAATGGGGGTTGATCCTTATGACTTTATTATGAAAGAACTATGTTCGGATAGTGAACCAATTAGACGAACAATCAACTTAAGTCAACGGGAGGAAAGGGAAGAGAATAGGGAGTGGATAACAAAAAAAGAAATGATTGCATCAACCATGTGGAATGACTATAACACTCAAAGAAACTAGTAATTGAGTGTTAATTATATGTGTTTGTTTTTTTATGTCTTGCTTGAGTTTGTATTATCTTTGTTATGAAATTTATTAAATCTAAATATTTTATGATTTTATTTTGTATAAATTTGTAATTTCTTTTTTTGTAAAAATGAGTTCCACGTAGAATGAAAAATTAAAGGGCAAGCACTTCACATGGTCTAAGCCTATGTCTCACATGTTGCTTGAAATATTAGCTGAGGAGGCACTTAAAGGAAGCAAACCTTCTTCTACATTCAAAGCAGAATCTTTTGTTAAGGTGGCTACAGAAATCAGTCAAAAGTTCAACGTCCAATGCGAGCCTAAACATGTGGACAATCATCTCAAGACTGTGAAAAAAGAATGGGGAATAATAACCAAACTTAAAAATAAAAGTGGCTTTGGCTGGGATGATTGTTTGAAGATGATTATAGTTTCGAAAGATGTATATGATGAAGAAGTGAAGGTATGATAAATATTATACTCTTTGTAATTTTTTTGTTTACTTTTGTTTCTAAAATGTTATACAATGAACTAAAAATTATATATTCTAAACTTTATGAATAGGCACATCCCAATCATGACAAGTTTCTGAACAAAAAACTTGATATGTATGAGGCAATGGCAATTGTTGTTGGAAAAGACATGGCAACCGGAAATTATGCCAAATCATATGTTGATGTCAACTTGGAAGAGAACACTGAAGAGCAATCAATTTCAATTGAAAATGAAGGTGAATATGAAGAAAGTTATAAGGGAAAAGAAACATCTTCCTCTAGTACACAAAAGAGGCAACATAGGAAGAGAAATCGCATGTATGAAGATGATGGTATTGAAAAGTTGTCTAAACAGATTGGAGATGTAGCATTTGCAATTCAAAGCCTCAGCAAAAATCAACTTGATGTTAATGCGCTGTATACGGAAGTGATGAAATTGAAGGCTTTGATGAGATCACTCTTGGGGATGCATTTGATCATTTGGTCCAAAATGAAATGTTGGCAAAAGCATTTATGGCAAAAAATGCTAATTTGAGGAAAATTTGGGTTTAAAATTTTGTGAACCAACACTGCTACAGGCCTGGTTGCTAAGATGGTTTGACTATGTTTAAAATTTGGGTTCAGACTATGTTTGTTATTTAACGAGTATGTTTACTTGTTTAATTCGATCTAACATGTTTATGTTTGTAATTTCAACTAATATGTATGTATATGACATCGAAACTTAATATTTATGCATGACTATGTTTGATGTTAGATATTTATATTTATATCTTGATGTTTATTTGATATATATTAAAGGGATATTAAAGAGATAATTGCTTTTACCCGTACAAAAAAAATATTTATCCAAAAAACCCATAAAAATATTTTTGTATGTATTTATCTTTTAAAAAATTCTTTATGCCATAAAAAAAACCCAAATATATAACTCTTACCATAAACTAATTTGGCTTTCTTCATATGGAAAAAAAAAACTTATTTTAAGCTTTTAAAATTGAAAAAAATATATTAATAGGTTTTACGTAAAAAATATTTCACAAGCTTATTTCTCTATAATATAATATGATATATATAGTTATATTTTATAAAATAAGCTATGTATGAATATAGGATATAATAAAAAAAATTCATCATTATACTTTTTAGATTTCATTTTTTTTTATTGTAAGTGATTAAATATTTTATATATATTAGATAAACTTGAAAAAAAAATTAATTCATCAATAAATTATTTTCCAGTTCATTTTCCATAACACAACCAAACACTACAAAGTGTTTTCCAGTTCATTTTCCATAACACTACCAAACATCGAAAAATACTTTCCCGGAATTTATTTTTCAAGAATTTATTTTCTCTGGAATTCACTTTTTTTAAAAAAATTATTTTTCTGTAAACAAATGAAGCTTAAGAGGGGATGCTGGATGCCTGCCATCTCCCATAAATGGCTTGCAATGAGAACTCCTATGCATCCAGGGCATTCATCGTCCTAAATTTAACTTTCTCCATAGATACAGAATGGAAGCCCATTTAAGGATTTTTTTTTGTTTTCAACACCATTTTAGCACATTCCCTTTGGAGCAACCCATCATTATATCCTTTGCCTAAAATTAACTTAACATGTCATTAACACCCTGTATTTGTTAATTTCACTTAAATGGAACAAATAGTTAATTGCCATCTAATCGTTCTATTAATTGGAAATGAGATGAACACAAACAAACAGTTCCCATATTAGATGAATAATGTTAAATGAACTAAAATTTACGGCTCAAAAACCCATAAAAACAAAAGAATTCTTCTAATATGATTATCGGTGATTTGGTTAGAATTTAAAAGGGTTTCAGTTTGTTTTAGTAAAGAATTAGGATTTAGATTTTGAAATAAAATTGGTAGTCTCACAATTTAACAGAAAGAGAGGACATGTGAGGAACTTAAGCCGCTAGTGTTTTTTTTTTTTTTTCTCAATTGCTCAAGAGCACGTCGTGTGAGTAGTATTTGGGTTCAATTTTCTTGCATAAAATTTTATGCCAATTTTACAAACACATAATGTTATTGAACAAATGATCGAGGTGGGGATAAAATGATTGATTAAGCCCCCTAAAAACCACTCCAACATAACCATCTTAATACAAAAGCAATAAAACCTGACTTCAACATAAGAATTGAGGGGAGAAGCGCTGCGCCATTTGTTCCCTCCTGGAACTTAAATTTTCGTACAGTACATTGGATTCTCTTCTGAATGCACCATTTACACGAATATGATTACTAGGGATTGCCTAACCACACCAAATCCAGCCAAACTTTCCTTTAATTCTCCCACAACTCAGCTTGGGAATCAGCAGGTTTAAAGAATTCAAAAGGAGATTGTATTTTGCATGCTTAGAACTCGTACAGCGGATTCAAATTTCAGACTTCCCTGTAAACATGAAATGCTATGTGGTAAAGTTTGGAAAAGCTTCAGCATGTCATGTTATTCTGCACAAATTGAAAATGGGGCAACCCATGAAGTGCAGTCGCAACAGAGGAAACGTTGTGATTGCAGCATCTTGATGCTGTAAAAAGGGTAGGAAAATATCATATTTCCACAAGACAAGAAATCCCTCTAAAAATGGCACAATATTTTAACAAAGACGACCAACCTTGGCCATTTTTGTGCACATGGATAAATATCAGAGTGAATGAGTAATTGTCCTTGTCAATCTTTTTAAAGGACAAAATTGCCTCCATGTCAAGGTGTGTAGCATATGAAGTGAACAAAGGCACTTTTGAGCAGAACTTACGACAATAGCAATATAAAGAGTGCTCAGTACTGAGTACTGAGTACTGACTTACCACTAATAAATAATTGTGATCTTGTTTCTTTTAATTCACATGTGGATATACTCTTTATTTCCTTTCTGCTACATTTCAGCACCTATACCTTGTATTCCATCAGAAGACTTACAAAAGACGGGCATCAATCAACAGTTATCCATAATTTACAAAAACAAATAGCACTTTCTTTTTGGGTTGGGTAGGGACACATACTTTATAATAGTTATTTATTGGTGGTGCCAAATAGAATATACGAAGCTTTAGTGCGGACCTGAAATATTGAAAGAAATTCTTAATGAAAATCACTAGAGCACACAGAGATAAGAGCATTTAACAGCACACCTTTGATGCATAGGGCCTCATATCTGTGCTGGTGATTTGGCAGGAACAGTTTCGCAGATAAACACCCCACATTTCATAGATCACTGGCTTGAGTTCAAACATTGGATTGGACAAGAGCCAGTTTTCAGTCAAAACCAGGTAAATGTACATCTGGAAAAGATCACAACTTCGGTCTTTGACGTTTATGGATATGAGGAAACTCAGGATCTCTTCTTCGTTGGAAGCCTGAGGAATGTGACAAAAGTGAACCTGAATGGATACAGTCCAATATGGCCCCAAGACATTTGGGGTTCAAAATCCATGCATGTCATTCAACCAGTCAAACTGTTTAGACTGAATTTATGTTGCAATAGTAATGTTTTGCCAGAGGAGTATTCATAAACTTGTGATTGCATATGTAACTGTTCTTAAAATAATAAGATAAATTCAGGAAAAACAGAGTGCAAGAAATCTGTCTATAAAGTCACTTTAATCAGGAGATTATTATATTTTTGTCAATAGCATGATTTGGCTGATGCTATAAGCAACACCCAGTTCACTCTAAATCAGTACGCACAAAAAACAAACCAGACTCAAATGTTTAGGGCATGTCAACGATTATCCATTATTCCTAGGCCAATAAAGGAAAAAAAAAAGTCTCAATAAATAACAGCAGTTACATTGCCCAGAAAACTATGAAGATCCTATGGCACTGTATCTATCTTTCTGTACACAAATCAGTACAGTTTGAATGCAATGGCATTTTGATAACAATCAACTTGGTTTATGAGAAGCTAGAAGTGGAGATCTTGCATTATCCTCATTCATACTAGTGTTAATTTTCCGTTTACATTAACAGATGTAAATTTCTTACGTTATCTCATTCATGTTACTGTTAGTTTTACTTTGCTTTTAACTGATGTAAATTTATGTTGCAAATGGATAGTTTATGCTTGTTAGGAAAATGAAATACTTCAATGCACTACAATCAAACAACTAACATAACAGAATCTCCAACTTATTAGATCATCATCAAGCCTAAAGTTTTTAAGCAAAGCCTATTAAGAAAACAGAATGTCCAACTGTTAGATCATTGTAAAGCCTATAGTTTTTAAACACATTAATTATTATCACTGGTAAATATTGTACAGAAATTATATAATCAAAAGTAACTTGAGCCATAGATGACAAGAAACTAGAGAATAATTTAGAAATTCCCCAACAAAAGAATCAACAAGTATAAACAGTAAATTGAATGGATTTAATTGAGCTATTAACAGAGATGAACATGAGTACCTTATTATCGAAACAATTAAGCAGAATCTGATAAGAAATGGCACTCCTCAGGTGATTGCCACGAGTGCTGACTCCTGAAATGCATTCCACAGTCTGCAAACAGTTCAAGTCCCTGGGGCTTCTGGAATAACCAATGATAACAAGAATAAGAGAAATCAGTCACAAGCGAACCAGAGTATTGCCTTCCATCTATCTTTCTTTTAAAGATTCCCAATTTCTTAAAATTACATATCAAGTTGCAACAATTGCATTAGTTATCTAAATAATAAGTAACTTCCTCGTGACAATAATATATATTTTATATCTAAATCCTAGATTTGAAAATATGCAGAGTTCATTGACTGAAAAAAAGAAAACAAAACAGTGATAAATTGATATGTCAAATAGGAAATGAGGGACTGTGAGATAAAAATAATGAGTCAGAAATAAAGTTCAGATTCAAATTCCATCAGTGATATGGAAAGTATTGTCTACAATGATAGAAGTCCATTATTTGAGGTATCTTGAAACACTTTCTTTGCTTTTAAAAGTAATTTAAAAGAAAAAAGGGTGACACGTTCTTTGCTTTGGAGTCAAGCTCAAGCATCAACAGCATAAGCACAATAGGTGATTGAATTGCAATATGTCAGCTTTCATGCACACCGCTTGCACCCATGTGTCAAGTAACAATTTTTATCTGTCCATCCCCCACCCCTCAAGCCCCAAACCTGTTTCTGATGTGTAATGTGTACATAAGGGGCGGTTGCATCACTTATCAAATCTGAAGACATCATATGGGAGGTTACACCCCTTTGCTTGTGGAAAGATGTGCTAAATAATGACAGGCACCATATCATATTCCAGACAAAATGAGGTTAACATACATTCCATTTTTTTTTAGATAAAAAAATAGCTAACAATTGCTGAGTTTGTTTCCAATGATTTCAGTCTTCACTCTTTGCTTATCAGTTATTTGCATCACACAAACACAAAACATGGTATCCATTTCACCTTTAGCATATTCCAGGCTGACATAAACTTACAAGCACAAGCCAACAGCCATAAAACCTGGTACTGAGATATGAGCAAAATTAAAGTCTTCTATCCTTAGACTTGGAGCAAAACCTCCAGGAAAAGATATGAGCAAAGAATGTACATCCACCCTCTGCTAACCATATAAAAACTACTACCACTCAGCAAACTCTTAAAACAGATAGGAGAAAAGCCACAGGGTAAAATGGTAGCAGATCAAGTACTTCAATGAAATTTTGATGAAAACCAATGCAAGAAGGTATATTTGAAAATAGGATATGATGATCCAAGAAGTCCAATGCTAAAAGCTATATAGCAATTACCTGCAAGCAAAGGATATGAGCAAAGAGTGTACATCCACCCTTCTGCTAACCATGAAACAAATTACTAACATTCAGAGAACTCTTAAAACCAGATTGGGGAAAAGCCACAGAGGGAAATGGTAAGCAGAACAAGTTCTTCAATGAAATTTGGATGAGCACCAATTCAACAAAGACATTTTTTTAAATAGACCATAATGATCCGAGAAGTCCAGTGGTAAGAGCTAAATAGCAATTACCTGCAAGAGATGGATCTTGCTATCTTTTCACAGCTGATACTCCATTCTTCATCTGTGAAGTAACTGATAACTGATTGCACAAATTCATCCAAAAGCACCAGTAAACCTTCAAGCTGGCGATCTGAGGAAAGGAAAACAGCAACTTCAACTAGTTCCTCAGCTTCTGAAGTTGAAAATACAGGCCGTTTGCTCCTGAAAAGAAATAAACCTCATTAACCATAAAAATAAAAAATAAAAACACATTTCAAACTAGTAGTAGAATTTGCAGCTTTATTTTACTTGTGAACAAGACAGTATCCAATTTATGACAACACATATTTCACTAGTGTTTTTTCATATTCATCTCATACCTGACACAACAACAGGCAGCTACAAATTTGATCCAGGCTCTAATATTTTTAGGTGGCCCTCTAACCCCTGAATCTGAAAGGTAAACATAATATATGTATTATAAAAACAACTTCCTATAGGTGGTCCACATCTGCAGAGCACATATGGTTCTTTCTAACAAATTGCAGGTGTCCTTCACTAAAACAAAATAAAAGTCAAACTGGTTTTGACATGGAAAACTCGCAAATGCTTTATCTCAGTATCAATGCATTAAAAAAAAAAAAAGGCATAAACAGCATAGAAACAGATGTTCCCAAACTAATCAGATGTGAATACACAACAATGTAAGAATATCACAGGACCACAACAATGAGAGAATGCAGATAAGAACCTTACATATTGATCAACTCCTTCTTGCTATCAACTTTGAAAAGAAGATGGCATGGGAGCTTTTAGAAGAATACTTCTTTCCTTATGCATCTTAGTTTTCTTATTTAGTTTTTATATCTGCAAGTTATTTGGATTTACCTGTTGTTATGTGATCACCATGTGACATTTTATTTGGTAATTTGTTTCCAAAAGGATTAGGAGCAGGGCATTTCAGCAGGATAAAAAGGTTGCAGCAGTTATTTTATATGACAATCTTTTGTTTCTTATCAATCACCTCAGATTTTAGAGGTTTCTTTCCAATCCCAAACAGCTACTCTTGTTCCAACTTTAATTTTATTCAGATTTTAGCTATACTTGTAATTGCTGTTTTCTGTTTTTTTCCTCTTCCCAACATCCTACCCTGCATCAAAGACAGTCCACATTGACAATTGAACCTCGAACATCAAAAGGATATTGATAGGCTAAATTGTGTCTGATGTAGCAAAAATCCTAAAGACATGTATTTTACCCATGCAGACCATTCCACTCATCCACATCACTCAGCTTAAAAACACGTAGATATCAGATAACAGAAATCTATCAAACAAGTTCACAATAAGCAATACCAAGCCCAATTCATAGCCAGTAAAGTGAAATTAAGCAACAAACAATGTGCAGATCAGAAGAAAAAGGAAACAAAAATGTAAATGCATGTTGCCATCTAACATACAATATATAGGGTTTGTCAAACCAGTGTTGTTGCACAGTGGAAGGAGCATTTCTATCACCACCACCATCCAATTTACCTCATGCATCTTGCATATGATAGCATCCAGACTTGCTTTTATTGGCCACAACAAGGATTTTAAGGTGTATGTTAGCTAAGAGACAAAATATGTATATGCTACTACACAAAACATGTATATTATGTGTAATATAATACAGTATGTATGTTTTCTCTTCTCTAGGATACATGAGATATATGTACAGACAGTTGGACCCATGTATGTGTTTATGCATTTATGCATGCATGTACCATCCCAAATTCATATTTTACTTTATTGTTAACATAAGAGAAGTGGCAAAGAGGTGAGAAGTGGCAAAGAGGTGAGAGTACTTACCGGTGATTATTGATTCTGTCCGTGACAAATAATTGAAGAGAAATCCATATGTTTTGAGAGCACTTCTCAGCTCAAAGTAACTGGGAAACCACTCGATTCTGATAGGCAGCTTCTCGGTCTGATTAAGCATAGAAAAAGAACCATAATACTTGAAAGGATTTAATGAAAACACAAAATGAGGTGTCAAGAACTTTGCAACGAATCAATAAAAGTAAAAATCAGGTTAACCTTAACCTGAGGCAAAAGAATGTTGCACCAGAAGTCACAGGCAGATGCTCTCAATTCTTCTTTTGATGAGTATAACACTAACAAGCCAAAGGATGAGCACATAAATAACATCAAATGAAAACAAAATGAATTCTTAGGCACTAACAGATACACTTACTCAAATAGAATGTCCATTTAGCTATTGATTTTTCTATATAGCTATGGGTGTTGACCAATTTTGAGAGCCAACCATTTACTAATAGTCCTTCAAGAAACGTTTCCACTGCAAGGGCATGTCAAAGAGGAAAGTATAATAGTTAGGCAATTGCTTCAAACCGGTCACAATGAAAAATATAAATTTCATTTTGTGAGTGCAAGCATGTGTGAATCAGGAAAAGAGAGGAAGACATGCAGAATTGGTGAGAAAACAACAAGAAATAATTCAAGAAAAGTAGAAATATGAATAACCTTTTTCTGTGGTGAGTTCAACCAAAGAGTTGAGCTCGCTGCTCATGAAAGACCGCAAAAGTGAGCAACTTCCAAGCTCAGGCAGTGTAAGAACTGGCATGGGTTTCTGCAATTCACCCACAGAATAACAAATTACCATCAATTATAAAAAAAATGAACTCCCATCTAAACCAGTCCAAATACCAAAGCAAACATTAAGTAGCATAGCTATGAGTTCAAATTCAGTCATTAGAAGAGGACCTGATTGCCAAAAACATGTACACCCCACGTGGCAATCTCTGCCTCACCACTCATTTCTTGCATCTACATCAAGGACCAACTTGTCAAATGGCCAAAAGGGAACACATAAAATGGCATTAAAAAGCATTCAAAGATCTACAGAAGAGAAGTCTATCATGCCTGATTGTGGCATTCATTAATTTGTTTTGATAGTAAAGCTTCTTTGTCAAAATCATCCTCATCTGAATCATATTTTTTCTTTGTTTTTGCTCGTTTAGATTCCCTCTCGATCACTTTGCTTTTCTCCTGGTAGTGATCAGTCAAAAGATCATCCAAGCCAATAACTTTCTTGCTGGTTCGTATTGTAAACAAAACAAACAAGTTAAAAAATTTATCAAAAGCAAAACTTGCATTGCAAATTCAACAAAAATTACATCACAAAAGGGGGTAAGATGATATCCTGTACTCAATCAGTGCTCCAAATGCCAAGCAAGTCCTCAAGTTTGTTACATTTTATCAGAAAATATCATCTCTTACTTAATGGGTTCTCAATCAAATTTAAAAATTTCACCTCAAAATTAAAATAATAAGAAAGCAAAAAAGGGTTTGCTTCACAAAAACTGGTTCTAAAAGAAAAGAAACAAGGTCCATGAAATCATGAGCAGTACTATCAATCAAGACAATACACAATAATCACATAACCAACAGCAATGTTCATAAACAGAAAAACTAGAAAACTGAACTAGTTGATACCCAGATCAAACTTTCCAACAAGAGTAGTTGTACAAAACCAAAACAAGATAAGTGATTTGGGGGGGACACAGACCTTTTCTTGACAATAACAGGAGAATTGAGAAGTGGGTCTTCAAATTCAAAGTCAAGAGGAGCATCCATGTTCCAGATTCTCTCTCAAACTCCAACACCCCTCCTCTCTACAGAGACTATATTATATGTTTGGAGCCAAAATTTTGAGAAGAGAGGCGCCAGACTGAAAGCGGCTTTCAAAATGTCTTCATCGAACCAGACTGGTTCGTCACTTGTAGAAAACCGGGGTTAGATTACTCGACGCCTTCAACTCCTAAATTACAAAACCCTGCCTGACCAGGCTCCATGCTGGGTTGATTGGTCAATCAAAACCGCATTGTTACAATTTTTTTTATAAAATGGTTAAAACAATGTTATTTTAAAAATATAAAGTAAAATGGAGTTTTAATTGGTGGTTTTCTAAATTTAAACCGGTCAATTTCACCTATATTTAAAAAAAAAAAAAAAAAAAAAAAAAAAAAAAAAAAAAACCCTAATTCTGAGTCAATTCAATGGAGTAAGTCATATAAAATAACAAAAAAAAATTATTAAAAATATACAATTTCTTCTAATATTCCTTGCTGATTTTTTTTCTAGTTCTTTATTTACACTAGTTGGATTTTTTGTTTATATATAAAATTTCAAATTATTATTTTAGATATATAAAAAAAATTATTATCTCTTACAATTAGCTAATGTCAATTATTTGGATATTATAAATCAAAATGTGTATATTAATTGAAGGTTATTGTGATGGATGTGTTGACTAAATATATTTGATTGTGGTATTTATGTAATTTTTCATGTGCATGATTATTCATTTTATTTTTTAAAAAAATATATTTTTTGTTTTATTTTTTAAAAAAAACTATTTTTTGTTTTAAAACTTTTAATTTTTTATTTTTTATATAAAATTTAATTTTTCATCAAGATTTTTTTGGGATTCTATTTTAAAAAAAAAAATAGACCATAAATATACGAGTTTGAAAAACTTTTAAAAAAATCCTTAAACTTAAATAAATAAATAAAAATTAGTCAATATTTTATTTTAAAAAATAAAAAAAAAGGTAGTTAGCATAAATAAATGAAGTATTATTAAAAATATTTAATTAATTTTTTATTTTCTAAATATTTATTTTGAAAATATTGTTCAGGCTAAGTCTTGCTCTAGGCAAAGCTACACTTAAACTCGTGTCAAATAAAGAAAAATAATATAAATTAATATATAAAAGTTCATAAAACTACTTTATTTATTTTAGAAACAAATCAAGCGAGATAAAATCCAACTTTAAATATATTTTATGCAAAAATGAAGAGTGAGTGATTGAAAAATAAAAATAATTAAAGATATTATCATACAATAATAATTGGTGAACCAAAAAAAAACATAGAGAGTTAATTATTAATATCAAGAAATGTAAATTAAGTCATTTGGACATAAAAAGTGTTTAGCTTGCTAAGCTTTGAATTTTAAAATGTTTTTATCTACTAATTTTAGGTTACGTGGACAAGAGAAAGAGCAACAATTGTTTTTTTTTTTTCATGTGTCATTTCAAAAACTACAAAATAAAACATAAAATAAGTGATAAAAAATGAAAAGATAAAAAGTAAACTACCTAAAACCTCTTTTAGGTTCATGAAAACCATGTTTTGCATTATCATTTTTCATAAATTATAGATAACACTCCCAACTAACTCTGTTATTATTAACATTATCATAAAAATTAAAAGTATCAAAATACTTTTATATAAAATAACCATTTAAAAATATAATACTCATTCAAATATTATCTTTTACAATTCAAAATACTCTTCCAGATTGAACTGAACTAGCATCTCTTTTCTAAACTTAGTCATTTCTTTATCTTCTCAATTTTAGTAATTAAATTCATCAATCAATCATTTAATTTATGTAATAGGCCTGCATTTAAAATGAACATTTACCATAAATTAAAGATATCTTATATTATTGGATATGTTATTATAAAACATGCTCTAGTTAAGGAGTTATTGATACTTGAAGTACAAAATGATAATATAAAACTTTGATAAAAATACATTTTTAAGTACTAATCAATAAGAATATCAATGATTAAGAAAATAAATTATGAATTATTGACAATAACGATGGTTAAGGAAATATCTACTGATAAGGGTATAACTTATTACTAGAAAGGCATTGATGTTTTATGTTGGGAAATCGACTTATGATTTTTTTTATAAAAGAATGAGGATTGGATAAAAACTATTAAATGGAAATAGTTGTATGTGATATTAATATTGGAATGATTATACTATAATGATTTATCTAAAAGAATGACACTGATAATATTCTTATATTACCTGATTTTGTGTTGGAATTAAATGATATGATTAATAACATCATAAAGAACTTTCTTTACTTACTTAACTATTATTTATTGCAGATTCTGGTCGTATTGTCAGCATGTCCTTAGATCACTTTATCTTCCTTGTAAAGTTTCCTATGTAAACTTATAGCCAAATACTATTGGGTTTTTATAATAGCTTCCTTACATGTATGGACATAGTTATGTATGGATTAAACAAGTTGTGTGCATGTACTAAAATGAGATATCTTGAAATGAATATTATGCTTGTTGTTGTAGAAGATAATTGATAAGTGTCAGTGGTGACTTGTGAGATGGATAAACTATATATTTATGTTTTGATAAGTATGTACACACACACTGAAAACTCTCAATATATTACTAAAATGGATGTAGAAAATCAAGGTCATTACATGTTGTCTATGTTCTTGTTACCTAGTTATGTTAGGTTTTTGCACACCATAGATCACATGAGATTACCTTATAGAGAATGGAGTTGTAGACATATCATGCAGAGTAATCAAGGAGAATAATTACTTCATCGTGTAAGTAACTGTAAAATGAGTTGTTTTTATAGGTGTTCTTCTGTCAATTTATACAGAAGGCTTTCAAGTATGTATTGTACTGACAATTTATACGCCCACACTTGTAAAATGAAAAATATTGGCAGGTGGTTATCGAGACACAAGCATGCTTAAACATAGTTTGGTGTATCAATATTTTCTCTTTCATTTTTTTTTCTTTCCTTATCCCTAATGTTTGTATTTTTATATATATATATCATTTGGTTTATCTCTAGGGCTACGTTTGTTTTCTACTAGCTTTTGTGTTAACGGTGAAACAAACACAATAACATGTTTGGTAACAAAGAAAATCGTGTTTTATATTGCAGGATCTACTAAAAAATTAAGTTTGAAATGTGGTTTTTATGCAGCAGTTTTGACATTTTTTTAACTAAATTTCATAAAAATTCCTTAAACATTTTATACATGTTTTTTTCTATTCATAAACTTCAACCATAATTTTTAGCAAATATATATCTAAATCCAATTAACCAAAGCTAACCATATTTTTTTAAAACTTACTTTTTTAAAAACCACAAAAACTATCTTAAAAATAAATATCTTTTAATTTGCCCCCATAAAAGTTAAGGTACTGTTTGTTTTTGCGTTTCAAAAGCATTTTTGAAAAAATTTAAATTTTTTTTATTTTTTTCTTTACTTTAAATTAATATTTTTAAATTATTTTGATATGCTGATTTTAAAAATAATTTTTTAAAATATATATATTATTTTAATATATTTTTAAATAAAAAATATTTTAAAAACAATCACCATTATACTTTTAAAATTAGTAATATTGTTATTAGATTGAATAAAGAGTATGAGGTTGACTACTCAGCAAGAGGGCACACTTGTGTTGAAAGAAATGTACTGTAATAAGGTCAAGACAAATTCTTCGACCTAATTTGCTGGCATGATCTCTACAGCTAATTAATTTAGTTTTCAGAATGACGACAAAGACACATGCTGTGTTTTCTTTTTTCCTTCCGGAGTAATTGTTCTTCTTCTTTTTTATTAATGTTAAAAATAATACTTTTATTAATGTTAAAAATAATACTTTTGGGAAAAAAAAAAAAACTTCATTTAATTTTTTACGAGAACATGTACATGAGAATTTACAAAAAAAAGAAAAAAAAAGAGAAGCTAATACAATCAATTTTGGCAACTACACATAACCTTCTTGAGATCATTCTTGTTTCTATCAAATTATGTGTCTTGATCACAGTTGAAATATCAGTTTTTTTTTAATATATGCTTTGCTAAGCGATTGAAATCACGTTTCAATGGTTGAAACTCAATGTTAACCACGTAGACAAACCACTCCGAACGGCGGTGGAGGGATGATTTACTCAATCGGAAGGCATGTCAAGACATCTATCTAGTTGCCTTTGACACCCAGTCAGGCCTCGCTAGGTTTACATCTCCCCTCAATTTCATTTGTGTCGTGTTCTCATTTCACTCCATGAATCTCTCTGAACTTTTTGTAGATATCACTGCTGTAAAACTTCCTTGTCCTCATCACCAGAATCAGAGAAATAAGAGCACCAAAAAACGTCACAGCAGACAAAACTATGAATGGTAGCCTGAAACACTGGACCCCAATGCAGACCAATTCCTTTACCGCTGATCTATCCAGACCCTTCTTTGCTAGCTCTTTCACCGCTTCGTTGTCGTATAACAACCCAGTGACCTTGACATTAAGTATATATGAGCCAAGAGGGCTCGCCAATTGTCCACAGTTGAACAATGTAGAGTAGTACTTGAGTCCAAAGAGCTCAGAGATTATAGCGAATAGCAATGGCAATTGTGCACCGAAGGAAAACCCCGTAATCACTGATGCTACATAGACTGAACCTGAGAAGGGGAAGGCAATGAGGAGGTAGCCTACGCACGCCAAGAGGAGAACAAATGTCATCATCAATGGACGAGGCATCTTGTACCTCACTAATAAGCTTTCAGAAACAAATCCAGCAAAGACCCTTCCAAAAAAATTCCATATGCTCACTAGTGAAACAAAGGATTTGATAGTTTTAGTTGGATATCCTAGCGATTCACCAATTTGGCCCAAGTTGTCCACTGCTGTTAAGCTTGCACCAAGGCCACAAAATGTTGCAGCAAATAAGATGAGCATATCGATGCTCAAAAGTGCTTGTAAGATTGTGTAGTCTTCACCTCTCGGTGGCTTGTTGCATATGGTAAGGAAACAAGATTTTTGAACCTTCTCCTCTTGCTCTTTTGAGATTTCGGACTTCACCTCCGGTGTAATATCTAGTTTCTTCTCAGCGGTTGCCTCTGCAGCAGGTTTCATTCCTTCTTGATGCTTGAGGTTCCATTGGATCCAATCCTCTTTGATGGCAATAATTAGAGGTATAAAAAGCATAACACAAACTACAGTAGCACTGCCAGCATAGGCTGCTTTAGAGAAATCAACAACTTTTTCAACTATGTTCACAGCCATGAGAAACAAAGCTAGAATAATTGACACAATGAGAAACTGGTAAAACACCTTGAGCTCATTAGGTTGCCTCTCTGGCTTCCTTTCCCGAACTGTGTAAGCAAAAATCACAGACAGAGCAGCAGGGAGCCACCCAATGAGAAGAATGAGAGACTTGGAATCAGTTCCATAGATGGCCAAGTAAAATTGTGTAAAGATAGCTCCACTTAACCCCACAAAACCCTTCAACATACCCAGCATCACCCCTCTACTTTCAGGGAAGTTCTTGACACAAGTGACAAGAGCTCCCGTGTTTGCAAAGTTTTGGGAATTGGCACCTATACAAATATACAAACACATCTGCCAAACAGCAGGCTTGGCTATCCTCTGAGTCACAGACATCCAAATCATGAAGTACCCGGCAAAGTTCATGGCAGAACCAACCACAAGCACAAACCATGTTGGTGTAACTTCAGCTAGAAGTCCAGAAAGGACCCCGACATTAGCACCGAGATCCTTAAAGAATCCTAGAAGATTGAGAGTGGTTTGGTCATAACCAAGGGTGGCTTTAATATCTTTGGAGTAGGTGCCAAAGAGATATGTAGCACCAGCTCCAGCCATGATCAAAAAGGAGGCAAAAACAGAGAACCATCTCCCATCTACTGCATGTAGAGCAAATTTGCACGCGTCACCCATTTTTCCTTGTTCAAATGTGTTTTTTTGGCAAGATCAAGAAGACACAAATGATTGATCTAGGTTTAAAAACAAATGGGTTAATTCTGCAAGAAATGTAGGATGATGGTATGCACTCAAATAAAAATTATAGAACCAAGAGATTGATTTACTTTCTTAAACGACAGAGCCGGGAGAGAAGTAGAGAAACAAAAGAGAAGAAGGATGGTGTTTCGTTTCTTCTGCTTCCTCACCCTTTTTTGCTATCTTGTTTTGTTTCTTGTGGGACTATTTATTTTGTATCTTTCTTTGTCCTTCTCTTACAAAAGATTCGGAAGTTGAGCACTTAATTTATGGAAATATGGAGTTCGAAAACTATGAAAGAATTAGCGGAGGAAATGAGTAAAGAAGATTACTATTTTAGAGGTCTTCTGGTTTTCCTACATTATTGGCCCTCAACTTTTGGGGAACATTGCTGCCTTTCTTTTCTTTCAATGGTGATAATATTCATGTGTCCTTGTTGGCATTTCAACACAAGGGCTTTTCTATTAAAAAAAAAATCCAAAACGAAGAAGAAATTACTTTTCTTATCCAAATTTAAAACTTGAGCTAAAAATAACTTGTGTTTCCTTGCTCGAGGATAAGGAATGTGAGAGGAGTGGTGAGCTTGCAATGCCATGTAAAATGGTTTGGACATCAACCCAAAACAAGAGAGTATTTTTAAATATGCCTTCACGCATTTTCGAAGCAATGTCGATAGTTTTGAGGTTTAAACCATTGTTTACAAAAAACTAGTCATTACATGATAGGTTGACCCTTGATCTTAGTGATCTAGATCCAAGTCAGGGAGAAATTTAATAAAAATAAAAAGAAAATTGATCCTATATAATATAATTAAAAATTCAATTTTACCAATAACTTAGTTAATTCTAGAAAATTCAAGTTAAAACTTATTAATTTGTTTTTAAAATATTTTTTTAAAATAATATTATTTTATTTTTTATAAAATAAAAATAAATCAACTCGATTCAATTCATTTTATTTAAAATTTAAAATTTACTTATAATCAACCCATGTCGGTTTAAAAAGTATGGATTAAACTTTCGGGCGTTTGTTTGGTTCGACAGTAGAGAATTACTAATTAGGGATGCCTGCTACATAGAATATCTCTTCTCTCGGAGCAAGTGACCAGGAGACAGCACATCTTTGAACTCTATTTTGACAAGTACAGCAAGCATATCTAATCAGCACTGCTGCGTTGCATTTAATCTCTTAAAAAAGATATTTTATCAAGTTCACCCAACATGATAATTATCGAGTCCACTTGGGTATTAAAAAATTATCCAAATTATCTTATTATTATTACTATTATCTAGTTTAGTTATTTTTAAAAAAAAATTATGGTTTACATTCGGGGTTAATATATTTTTTAAAGTTATGTAACGCTTTATATTTTTATTGACACGCTAAAAAATTAAATAAGAAGTTTAAATTATTTATTAGATTGTTATTATATTTTAATTAATAACTAAATATTCTTTATATTAAATATCATAATTTTTCTATTAATTTTTTTAAAAAAATCCTCTAAGCCACCTCTCTCACCCTTTTCTCTTGAATTGCATGGGAGAACCTTTTAGAATGAAGAAAGCGGGAGAGGTCTGCAATAGATGTCTTGCTTATTATAACATCATCATCATACAAATCAAGTTGGGTATTAATTTGTCTTTTAAAAGTCTACTTACTAGTTTTATGAGATGAAATATATTTTTCAAATCATACATCAAATTAAGCTTAAATTTCATAAAAAAAATACTAGACATATAAAACTATATTATGATAACAATTTAAGTCAATCAGAGTTCAAATATATATTTGTATAATGGTCAAAGTTTATGTTATTGTTTTAACAAATTCATCGATAAAGTATTATTTATTTGCTATTTTCAGCCTATTCAATCGAAACTTCTAATGAGTTAATTTTGAAAAGCAAGGAAAGATTAAATAAAGCTTATTTAGTTCATAAATTTGTGTGTGGGCTTAGGCTACAAGGGTTTTTAATATTGCTTGGATTTATTGAAGAATTAGAGTCCATATTTTACAAGGATTTCAAGTCCTACATTGACTTGATGTGGTGAAATTTAAAGGGATTTTCTCTTGGGTTTAATTTTTTTTACATGTATTCCTAGCATACCAAGGAAATTTAATATGAGATAGTATATGAAAGGAAATTTTAGTAATCAAAACAAAGTTTCCTAGTTGAATTCTCACACTAAAAACTCCAGTCAAAACACCATTCGAGAGAGCTCGGATATTCAACTACATGGAGAATTATAGTATGAAAACTTTGTTTTTGTTATTCTATTTTATTTATTTAACGTTGAATAATTATTTTTAATTTGAATTTTTTCTGACCCATTAGACATTGTTTAAGGATTTATTTCATTATTAGATTAATGTTAGTTGATCCATAGTTTGAGTCCGTTGACTTGCAACCAAAAAAAGATCCATCAGGGTTATTTAGAGAAGACTATATAATGTTTTTGGGAGCTATAAATTTTGGTAGCTTGGTGATAATCAATGTGAGTTTCTTCCTTTTGATTGTTTGTGGCAAAATATTCTTTCTTTATAAGAACATAGATCGTACATTTGATTTACTGAAGATTAACTAACTTTGTAATATCATTCATATATTTCAGGTTTTTAAGTACAAGGTTATCTCTGGGTTTAAGTTTAGTCTAATACTTTTGGTTTTTGGGTATAAGGTTACCTATGGGGCGAGGTTCTATCAAACCTAGTTTTTAGCTTTTAGGTTGTATTTTAACTTCGTTCATGATTATTTTACCATGTGATCAAGAGGTTCACATCAACTGCTATCAGAGCTAAGCTCCAAAATCAAGTTATATCCCTTTATTTTCCTTGTTTTTGTTTCATTTCTTCCTAGAATTCAAGTCTTTGTTTTCGTTGTAAATTTTCTTCATGTTTAGCACCAAGGTTCGAGTTAATTAAGATTTCTTGATAAAAAAATAATATATATTGTCTAGAAAAATTTTATTGTTGCATCGGGAATAAAAAATTCAAATAGGTTCGAGTCAAAAGAGGTTCAATCGGTTCGGTTCAAACAAATTTAGGTAGTTTCAGGTTTTTTTACTTGTTTCTAGTTTTGATTAGATTATTTCTATAGTTTAGAGATAATTTTTGTGTTAATTTTAGTTTTCTGTATCATTAATTAATTCTAGCATTTCTTTGTCTTGTCATGAAGTATCTTGCAAATCGTCAAAGAGACCCTTGAGTGAAACATACGAGGAAGTGGGTGAGTAGTATATATTTCTTGTCAACTAACAATGTTTTTAGATTCAAAGATTTTAGAGTCAAGAAATAACATGGTGGATGCTTATAGACTTCACTAATATGGTAATGACTTTCTAATATGGTAATGATGAAAAAAAACCCAATAAAAAATGGTTGATGCTTATAGACTTCGCTAACCTCAATAAGGTATGCTCTAAATATAACTTTCCCTTGCCAAAGATAGATTTCCTAGTTGACTCCACCACTGGTTTTGAGTACTTGAGTTTGCTGGATATAAAATCAGGATATCATTAAATTTTCATGTATCTAATGATAAGAGGATGAAACGTCATTCATCATTGTCCAAAAGAACATTTAACTACAAAGCCATGTTATTTGGTTTAAAGAATTTTATAAATAGTGTATCCACTGTCTAAGCCATGTGGGATGAAGCTCATGCCCATATATAGTCATTGCAAAAACTCCAGGCACATGGTTGATAGCTATTCCACATTAATAATTGTTCGGTTTGTTATCACTTTCTAGTTCTCGTTCTGTTTTTTTTTTTTTTTTTTCTTAAAGAAGATATATTTTAATTTTAAAATATTTTGCACGACACATTTAAGGTGACCCTTGTCTCTTTCAGCAAAGAATATAACAAATCTAGAACGCTTCGCTGCTCATTATCTTGCAGTATTGACTCTGGCAGAGGAAGCAAATAAGGGTTTGGTCTGGGGGAGAGTGGTGGTGGCATCAATGCCCATACAGAAGAAAGGTAATACAGATACATATTATACAAGCACTTCACACTAAAATGGCTGAAGAATGGCTTGGAGTCCATGTTGTGGGCACATCGTGATAAGATTAACCGGAGAGTGGACATAAGTCGGTGAAGGAGGAAACCGGTGGCGCTGCAAGATCATAGGGAGTGCAATCTTTGTTTGGAAATTGCAAAATTGAAACCTACTCAAGCAAGATCATAGGGAGTGCAATCTTTGTTTGGAAATTGCAAAATTGAAACCTACTCAAGCAAGATCATAGGGTGTTTTTCTTTGTGGATTTGGCCACCCCCTCTGAAAATCTATCGGGGTTGAAGATATGAACATCATATCCCCATATTTATGGTGAAGTGCTCTGGTTGAGATTTGGGCTTCTGTACCAGCTAGAACAATTAATACCCCTTTCAACCTTCCTCGTCACAATAATAACAGGAGCATATAGTCTTGCAATGCTGTTTGGAAATGGATTTTTCTTACAGTTGAAAATGCAATTTCCAGAACCAGACAAACAGAATAAACCTTAAATATCTAAACTGAAATTTGGATGAAAAATCCAAAATGACTTGAAATTCAAAGTGAGATAGAATTTGTTTTGTTTTGTTTTATTTTTTCAAATAATACAAGTTATATTGGTCGTTCCAACCAAAATATAATAAAATTGATAACCTGATGTAATGGAACAAATTAATAATATAGGGTAAAATGATAAATTCACCATTCACTTTAAAGAATTGATGATTGTAAAAAAAAATTATTCCTTAATGTTTTATATTTAAACCTTAAAACATGTATTATAGTTATGAAATCTGTCCAATTTAATACATTGATCAGCAATTCATCAACTCAACCACCTGGTTTTGTTTTGGACTGCTTATATAATTAATCTAGATAAGTCCGCAACTCGATGAGTTAACTTCTGATTTAGTCAAAACTCAGATAAAACTTAATCAATGTTTTTTTTAAAAAAAAAATTTTTTTATCTAAAATGACTTTGTTTTAGGTTGTTTTTAAAAATAATTGTCCAAAATTATGGTTTTATAAACAATACTAATAATAGGCCCAGGTAAACTTATTGACTTGCAACCCACCTAACTTCTAAATTAAATTTTAAGTTGAGTTGGGTGAATGTATTCAATGCAATATAATAGAGTGAAATATACTTATTAAATTATATAAATAAAAATGTATTAATATAGTAAACTAACCCAAAAATATTTCTTCACGTCAAATAAAAAAAAATGCATCAATATTGAGCTCATGATATTATTTAACAAGAAATGATTGTGATAACACTTCAACTAATATTCTCAACTCTTTTAAAGCAAATAAGAGCGGTCAATATTCTTCAAAAACATTACTGTGATTTTTTATTCATAAATCGAACATCCTTTATTCATCTGTAAGAGAGTAAAAATATTATAAACACAATAACATTTTTTTGGGCCCTCCCACGACAATACTTGCCATGCATTAGCCTTGGGTTCATATTGTTTTGGACTTGCAATTTGGACATATCTTAGTTTTAAATTTCTTTGGGTCTTAGCCTCTAGCACTTTAGGTGATCCTCTGGGCTTACTTGTCATTGCCGTTGAACGCTTTTTAACATTTGCAGGCATCGATTATTATTCGATGTTTGAATAAAAAGAAATAGAAAAATTATGTATATATCTTACACCATTTGTCAATCATTAAGATTATTCACTAGCATTAAGTTGCAGGTCGTTTTTAATTTTTCTGAATATAAAAAATTATTCGATGCTACTAATATTTTTTTTAAAAGGAATTTTTTTTTAATCATATAAGAACTGACTCGATATAACCCAAAATCTTTTTTTTTTAATATTAAAATAGATAAAAACATGTTGGGTTGACTTAGATCTAATATCTTTTTCTACCGGAAAAAAAATTAAATCGTATGACAGTTGACTCAGTATAATCTGATTAACTTTGTGAGTAAAAAAACAACATATTTGATTTATAAAAACATAGTTTGACTAAAAAAATTCAAGATGATATCTTTTTTTAATATTAAGATAAAATATATTGGATTGACTTAGATAAACCGGGTTAACATGTTAAATCCATAACTTAGATTATGAAACTATAATAACCTTATAGAAAGCAAATCAAAATAAATTATCAAAGTTAATTTCCAATCAATCTAACATTAAAGTTAAAATTGAAAAAAAAATTAAAAAACCTTAAAAAATGACCCAAGTTAACATATTAAACTCGCGACTTGAGCTATAACACCGAGATAACCTCGTGAAAAATAAATTGAAACAAGTTACGAATTTCGATCCTTAATTAGGCCAATATTGAAGGATGTGATTAACAAAAGAAATCAATTAAAAAATAACATTAAAAATGATTCAAAACAGTCAAATCCATGACCTAGGTTCTCAAATGGAGATAACCATGTAAAAAAAATAAAAAAAAAATGACTTGATTTAACTCGGGCTAGCATTTTAAATTTACAACTTTGATCATGAGACTAAGATAATCTCATAAAGATCAAATAAAAATAAATTATGAAACTCAATTTTCATTCATCTTTATTGGATCTAATGTTGAATGATAAAATTTATAAAAATTATAATTAAAAGAATGACACAAAAAATAAGGTAAGTCAACACAAGTTAATCCGTTAAGAATTGTTGCGAGATTATGAGGTCAGGAAAACCTAATAAGAAACAAATCATGAAGTTTAATTCTTAATCAGACATAATATTAAATGATAAAATTGAGAAGAAAAAAAAAAGTTAATTAAGAAAAAAATAATGGAGTCAATTAGGTTAATCCATCAAACCTGCAACTCAGGTCATGAGACAGGGGTAGCCCAATAAAAATTAAATCCATCCAGATTAGGAGACTAAGATAAACTCTTAAAAAGAAATAAAAAAAGCAATCTGATTTAACCGGAGTTAAAACACCAAAACTCGTAACCTTAATTGTAAGACCAAAATATCCTCATAGAAAGCAAGTAAAAAAAAATAGAAATTCAATTTCTAATCAATAAGTATTGAATGATAAAATTAAAAAAAAAATAATTAAAAAAATAACATAAAAAATAGCTTATATCAACTCGGATTAACTTGTTAAGTACTATTTATGGGTTATGAGACTAAAATAACATAATAGAAAGTAAACAAAACAAATTATAAAATCTAATTCTCAATTAATTCAATATTAAATAATAAAAATAAAAACTAAACTAAACTTTATAATTTATTTTAATTTTTTTATTAGATTATCTCGGTTTAATGAAACAAGTCGTGGGTTTAACAGATTGATCTAAGTTGACTCAATCATTATTTTGTTCTTTTTTTATTGATTTTTTTAAAATTTTTTCTTTAACATTGAATTGATTAGAAATGAAACTTTATTATTTTTTTTGATTTATTTTTTTATGAACTTATCACAGTTTTATAACCTAACATGTGGTTTGGTAGATTAATTCAATTTAATCCGAATCGATATAATATGTTGTAATCTTAGTATTTATAAAAAAAATCATCTTGAAATTTTGATTTCAACTATATTTTTATTATTCATTTAAATTGTCTGGAAATCCATAAAAAAAAACTAATTTATATTAAATCAATTGTTTAATTTTTTTACTAAAAAACAATTAGCAACGTTTGATGCTCAAATTATAAACAACTATTTTAACCTCCGGCACTTACAGCCTGTTCTTAAAATTCAAAGGTCAATCTGCAGCTTTTAATTTGCAAATTCAATTTGTACTTAAATATATAAAAATACCAAATTCAAAGGACAAGATGTTTTATTCTTCTCCTCGTAGGGACCTGCGAATTCATGGGGACGATCACATACAGTACTCTGACCCTAAATTCTTTTGATTTTTTTGGATTAGAGTATAGTTAAACAAATGATAAAATAATATGATATAAAAAAATATTTTGAGAAATAGTTGCTCGGGAGTGGCAATTGTTATATAGAACTCTTTTAAAATGTAAACTTATTAAATACAAGATTCAATAAATAAAAAAAAGAGAGAGAAGTATCAGCTCTCATATATTTAGATGGTTCATGTGGTTTTTTTTTTTATATTTTTTAATTCATCTTAATAAGATCTTTTTAAATATATTGGTGATATTATTATTAAAATTTAAATATATCTCAAAGGTGTTTTTTGTTTTTTTCTTTCTTTATCTTTTTTTTTTATTGAATCTTGTATTTACAATTTAAAAAAATAGCAAATAACATGTACAACTCTTAAAAAAAAAAAAAAAAAAAAAAAACCTCAACTTGTCATGACGTATTTTTGAAAACAGCTAATTGCAATGATTTATCAATCCACTTTGTTCTTCAACAAAAGCACATGGAAACATGGCAAAATGCCTCAAATTTGTTGGCAGAAAAGGCAACTTGCGCAAATCTTTAACCAATAATTCACCTCTCTTTCACAGATGGGAGTCCATGTGCCTGAACAGCTCACACTTCAAAGCAGCACTGCAGTAGGGACACCCTTCCCCGATTCAAAATGCCCTCTTTTCAACGCTTCCATGAGCTCTAGGGCATGTCCCCGCCCCACAGGCTGATATAATTGAATCGCTATTTAGCTGTTTGACATGTATCGCCAATTATTCAAGGATGGACCTCCATGTTCCTCCTCTCTGCTGGCCTCATTTCCATGGTCCCATATTTGCCAATCATGGTCGCATATTTTATTTCAGTCGAAATGCTCTTTTGTGCTGCTGTAATTTCAGGGATCAGGATAGGCTAGCAGCAAGCAAGCACTGCATTTGATAACTCGTGAGATTAGTTATGATATATATAAATTAATTTAAATATTTGTATTGATAAAAAAAAATTAATATATTTCTTGAAATCTCATGATATTAGTTAAAATATATGTAAATTAGTTTAAATATTCATGTGAATAAAAAAAAGAAATAATTTTAGTGTGTTTGATAAGAAGGAATATAACAAAGATGGACCTTGATATTTTGAGTTTAAATCCTGGGACTGGCATTTAGAAAATTTATTAAATTTCTTGGAATATATCAAAACAATGCGGAGAATATATTCTTAAAACCGCCTGGTTAAAAAATTAATTTCAATCGATACGTACGTAGGCTGGTTTTATTATATTTTTACAGTGGAAGAAAACCCACTCAACAACTTTTTTGGTGTCGCGTGTGCACTCCACATCACTGCGGAAGAAATTATATTTTGATTGGATTAGCCTGAAGGTTCGTAAAGCCATATTCTAAATTGAATTTAATGTTGTGTTTGGAATTTTTTTTGCAATCCATCTTTTAAAATATTTTTTTATCTAGAAACTATTAAATTAATGTTTTTTTTAAATAATTAATATTTTTAATAATTTTAATGTGTTGATATGAAAATATAAAAAAATTATTATCTTAATATATTTTTAATTTAAAAATATTTTTTTTATAAAAATACCTTATACAATATTACCATACACACACGTAAACACTATTGCTAATCCTTATACAAGTTGCCAGTGTTTGTCTATTAATGAAGCACTTCTAAGTTCTAACAGCAGTCACCTAGGCCACAGTTCAAATAACTTTTCACGACAGCAATCCATAATAAAAAGTCATTTAGACGATAAATTTAGATATAAAATTAAAAACTAATAAAAAAATTAAAAAATATATTTAAAAAAATTAAAAATAAAAATTAAAAGGATTAAAGTAGAAAAAACAAAACATGGCAAATTAAGATTGAATAATAAAAATAAAAAAAATCAAAATTTAATATAAGGACCAAGGATAAACTAAAAATAAAAAGAACATGAATCAGATTAAAAGAGAAAACAGATTGAGAGGCAACACTTCAAATTTAGACGGCGAGATGTGAAAATCAAAAAGAAAAAAAAAATTAATATCAAATCAGAGATCTATTAAAAACACACATCATTCAATTACGAAAAAGTCATTGAGAGGAATCGAATGCTGCCCTTGAAGTTGTTGTTTCGCAATAGAGAGATTTTGCATAGCAACTCGAAGATCGCAACAATCCTTTACGAACTTAAGCATGTAATACATGTGTTATCAATTTTTTATAATTTTTATTAAACATTAAAGTATACTGACCCCTCCAAACAATAACAAAAAGGCTAAAATGATATAATAATAATAATAATAATAATAACCCTCGACCAAAGCTTCTTGACCTCACGAGCCTTTCTAGTAACTGATTGTGCATTTGAAGTTGAGAAGGAAAAAATGCCACTCCACTATGCCTAATTTTTTTTATATTTTAGTTTTTTCACTGTTAATTAAAAATAAAAAGATATCAGTACTCTCGTTAGCCAAGCTAAGTTTTTATGTGATTGGAGACAGAATAGTAACTTCACTGTCACAAACTAAAGTGAATCCGAATATAGAGCTACAGTAAAAAATAATAATAAAAAAAAACACTATTCAAACAAACGCTCCACGCTTTTTAATTTATTTATTATTCATGTATAAGATTCGATAGTGTCTATTTAAAGCTCCACGTAAGGGTATAATTACATCCGGGCCACCCCCATGATAAGGACACTCATTTCTATTAACTCCGAAGAAAGCGAACCTCCATAATTGCACCCATCATCAGATTGCTGTTCAACTATATAATATATATATATATATATATATTATAGTTTATGAAATCCCTAGATAATATTTGTTTCATTTTGACGATTTCTACTGGCATGCACTATGATGTAACCTTGTGAACACACTTCCCTTTGAAAAAGAGGATGGAGTCGAACTCGTGTTAGTTGAGTTGCAGTTGCTTTGACACTAAGAGAAGCAGAAAAGTTCCCTTCAACAAGACCCCTTTTATGTCCTACGAAAGCAGCCCATACACATATTATTATACCACAGTTGGTTGGGGCTAAAATCCTCTTAAAACCCTGAACTAAAAAGCTGAAATTTTAAGAGATGTAATTTAATTAATTAGGTTTTAAAATTGATTTTTAAAAATTATCAATTTAAATTTTATAAATTTCAGGATTATTAAAAATATATATAATTATTAATTTTAAAAATTTTAAAATTAATAAATATACATTTAAACTAGTCTGGATATGTAAATTAATTAAAAAAAAAGCCAAGTGAAAAGGAAAAAAAAGAGAGAATGATGATAGCGTATATCAAACGCAACAAGGCCATGGCTGTCTGTTCATACAATACAAACAACTTAATGGTAATAATTAATTCCTTGTGACCAAACCCATAAAGACATGGTTCTCTTCGAATGTATTACATCACGCATCTTCATCCATAGGATATAAAACAAAGATAAGGTCCAGAATAATGATATTATTGAAGATAGATAAATTGAATAGGCACTAGTTTATTTTCCGTGCTGTAGCTTGCAACCAAAAGAAAAGAAAACAAAAAAATTTCAACTTACAAAAAAATAATATCTATATTGTTAATTTTTTGACATGCATTAAATTTATTATAACAATTTAAATTTAAAAACTCTTAACCCGATATTTTTTTTAGCTTGAGTTCTAAATTAAATTGTGTAGGGCTTCTCTTAATATGATTTTGTTAATTGGAGAGGTATAAAGAAAAATAAATAAATTATATTAATCATAATTAATCTGTCAAACTCATGTCGTGCGTTATAAACTTCATTAGATCAGGTTAGTATTTTATTTTATTATATAATAAAAAAATTTAAAAATTAGTTTATCATTAATTTAATATTAAATAATAAAATTCAATAAAAATCACACACCAATAGATAAAAAAAAAAACCCTATTAAAATAAACCCTATGCCTCACCTAATATTTTTATATTTTTCTTCAGCCTTTTTTTGTTGTAACATGAAACATAATACTATACCCCGCACGAATTGAAATTGCAACCTTAAACTAAAATACAAGTAATAATACTATCAAACTATATAAGATAAATTAATCTAATTCACGGAGATGTTGATGTGTTGAATTGAAATTAAAGTTGATAAATATAAAAAGATAGCCTTTAGTGAAGCAAGTTGATGGCAGGCTAATTTTCAAGTTTTATACGTCAAATCCCCACAAACATCTTCTTGCCGTGCACGGGACTTTCATTGAATACATACGAAGGACCAGGTCAGGCTAAGGATCTTTTCGTAAGTATCGTTTTAATTTAAAATTTTAAAATTTTAAATAAAATCTTATAATTTATTTATATTATTTTTTAATATATATTTTCAAGTAAAATTATTTTAAATTTATATAAATCTATTTTATATTAAATTTAATTTTTATTAAATAAATAAAAATGATAATATTTAAACTCGTGACTATTTATTTATCAATATTTTAATAACATGTCAAAAAACTATCTTAATATAAAAGTTGAAAATTTTTAAACAAGATTTCAGTATAATTTATTTTTTTTTTTAAGTATTTTTAGCTTTTAATTTTAAAAATATAATATGTTAATAATACTTCTTTGAAGATTTCTGTAATAATTGTTTTTCAGACAAGTACAAGGGTGATTTAGGTTGAGAATTTGCATAAAAAATCATAATTATAACTTTGAAATGATTTGATTAAACAGGAAAAAAGTAGGCTCAGTTGGGAATAAGAATTCTACACGGATATTATAAAACAAAAAAGAAAGCAGATCTTGTGTTTAGAATTTAGATCGTCCAAAGTCAACAAGGTATGATTTTCTTCGGCTGCAGCATCTATGAGTTGAGGGAGCAAGTCTTATCCCGTGATTTCTTGATTGATTCTTTTTTTTTTGCCCTTTTAATTCACCTACAAAAATATATTTGAATCATCTCATATGTTATAAAATGATTTTACGAAAATACCGGCAAGATTACTTTTTTTAAAAATAATGATATTGATATAAAATTAAAGAAACATACCTCCTTTAATAGCTAGAATAATCTGTCAACAATCTTTGACAAATAGTTATTTATTTCTTGCGTTTTTTAAGACAAAAGAGAGTCTTTTTTTATTTATTTTTATTTCCGTTCTTAAATTTATTTTTTCTCAAAACAAAAAAACGAAAGTGATAACAAACTGCCCATTAATTAATCCTATCGATAAAATGAAGTGCATGTAGTTACAGGTTTCCATATTTTAGTGGATCTCCATAGACTTGGACCCACCTTGTTTGGTAATTAACCCTTCATTAATTAACTCATGCTTAAGACAAGCTAATCTAGCAATACGAGGGGCTCAGTTCCTTTTTACCCTTCGTTAAGACAGCATGCAGTTTTAGAACTCCAGCCAGTTTGAACTGGAATCTAGCTAATTTGAAGTATAAGCCAGGATGTATTTTAATAAAAATAAAAAATTAATTTGGTACGATCCGTTTAACCAGACAGCCTAATCAAAATCCGTGTATTTTTTTTTGTAAAAAAAAGTTTTTTTAAAATGAAATTATTTTTATTTTTTATAAAATAAAAAATAAATTAATTGGATTAAACCAAGTTAACACTCGTAGCCCGTTGTCTAAGATCTAGTATGAATTGAAAACTACGACAAAAGATCATGAAAATTCTCGAGGCTGTTTCAGTCAATCGAGTTTTCAAAATCTCGTATGGCAGACCAGGACAAGCATAGAGACCGAGACCTCCGCCTTGTTTCTTTCTCCTCCATCACCACCATATCACCTTCATAACATAATTATCTTTACCTTCTTTCTGACAGAACCAGAACTCGACCAAACCCAATTAAAAATTCTAACGATTATTAGCCCTAGGAGAAAAAAAATTGATGCAAAGACCGGATGCATCTTGCACCTTATGTCATTGTTTATTGTAGGTGTAAAAACGAAATGCCACCAAACCTCAACACCTAAAATCTCTGTCCCTTAATCTCCACTCCATTACCCCAATTACCAAGAATGAAAACCCCACCACAACTGCATCCCAAAAGCCCCTTTTGATGATCTTCCTTAAAGCTTCTGTTTCATGCTCTCTTATTTTTTGTGGGTTTTAAATGAAACATGGTACTGGAGGTTAAAAGACCCACCATGAGCAATAACAGGAGGGGTTTTTATGTTAGAATGAAACTATTACACAGACATGCTGGACTTCAACAACAAGAGAAGAAGAAGAATCTTTGTTTCAAATATTACAAATGGCTTCTTTGGTTTTCTCTTCTTCTATATTTTCTTAGCTCTTGCTTCTTCACCCACAAACCCATTCCCCTCTCCAAAACCCATCTCTCAGAATCTAAAACTGTTGTTTCCCGTGCCCTCTTTGAATCCTCCAACTCCACTTTCATTCAACATAGCAGGAACATCAATCGAGGTATGTTGTGACTGTCGCTATAGAACAGCTCATTTATGTTATTTAGATCAATGATTTTAATTGTTTCCTGTTTCGTTTTGTATAATTACAGGATTATTAAAGGATTTGAAGGTATACGTTTATGAGTTGCCATCAAAATACAACACGGACTGGCTAGCAAATGAGAGGTGCAGCAACCATTTGTTTGCATCAGAAGTTGCCCTTCATAAAGCACTATCAAACAGTCTTGATGCACGGACGTTTGACCCATACGAAGCTGATTTCTTCTTTGTTCCTGTTTACGTGTCCTGCAATTTCAGCACCGTTAATGGGTTCCCTGCAATTGGTCATGCAAGGTCCCTATTATCCTCTGCGGTGCAGCTCATTTCCTCTAACTATCCATTTTGGAACCGCTCTCAAGGATCTGATCATGTCTTTGTTGCCTCTCACGATTACGGCGCTTGTTTCCATGCCATGGTATGTTTCAAAAGCCTTTCAAAACCATCAAGAGTTTCGAACCTTGATGTTTATACCATCTTTTGATGTGTTTTTTGATTTGGTTTTGGGCTGTTTCTTGTGTTCTTGTTAAGGAGGAGAGAGCTATGGAAGATGGTATCCCAGAGTTTTTGAAGAGGTCGATCATATTGCAGACTTTTGGTGTCAAATTTAACCATCCATGCCAAGACGTTGAGAATGTCGTGATACCACCTTACATCTCGCCGGAGAGCGTACGGACAACCCTCGAGAAGTTTCCGCTTACCGGCCGGCGGGACATTTGGGCCTTCTTTAGAGGCAAAATGGAAGTGCACCCCAAAAACATTAGTGGACGATATTACAGCAAGTAAATAAAAAATCAATTTCCTAATCAATCAATTTTCAAATTAGATAATTACTTAACTGCCCTTGATAACTTTCTGTTCCTTTCTTTTTTTCGCTGATCTTATTTGTTTGAATTTGTTTCAGGAAAGTGAGGACGGTGATATGGAGAAAATACAGCGGCGACCAGAGGTTTTATTTGCAAAGGCACAGGTTTGCCGGTTACCAGTCAGAAATTGTCCGGTCAGTGTTCTGTTTATGCCCCTTGGGATGGGCCCCATGGAGCCCAAGGCTGGTGGAATCTGTTGCCTTAGGGTGCGTGCCGGTCATAATTGCGGATGGCATCCGGTTGCCCTTCCCCACCGCTGTCCGGTGGTCGGAGATATCCCTAACCGTGGCCGAAAAGGACGTGGCCAATCTAGGAACTCTACTCGACCAGGTGGCAGCTACCAATTTGTCAGCCATTCAGAAAAACTTGTGGGACCCAGATGTTAGGCGGGCCCTCCTTTTCAATGATCCAGTGCAGGAAGGAGATGCCACGTGGCAGGTGCTTTATGCCTTGGCACAGAAGCTGGACAGGTCGTACAGAACCGTGAGGCTTTCAAACCAATAGTGAAGGTACTTTTTTGGGGACCCGAGTGCCAGCTAAGGAGGTCCGCTTTTGCCAGCTAAGAAACATGGAGCACAGCTGGATTTTTAATGTTTTTCTTGGATTGATCAAACCATGGGAATTTTTAGAGGCAATGAGGTGGGGTCCAGCCTATGCAGAGATTAAGATTATCTGCAATTTTTTTTGTGGTCCCGCGACTTGCTCGGTGAGTTGGCTGACTGTGATTGATGGGGCTGAACGGTACATATAATTGTAAAGCAATACTGTAGATGGCGGAGAGGTTCATGTTTTGAGAAATTATGAGAGAATAAATGCAAAAATAGGCCCTGTAAATACTCTAATAATGAGTCGAAGTCGATTGCAATTTACTGAAAACCCAACCCAGTCTCAAACTTTACTATTTTATTTGTTTTTTAAAATCAAATTCATGTATTTTTTTATTCATTTATATTTAATCTTAGACGATGTCGTAGTAAACATGATAAAGAGATGATATGATATTTAATATATCTCTTAACATGCGAGAAGTTTTATAGAACTTTGTTTATATTTATTTATATGACTGTCGCAGTACATTCATTGCAGCTTTTGAGATGCTTTAGCACCGGTGGGTTTTGTTTTTTTGTTTTTTTTTAATTTAATCGGTGGGTATTTTTGTGTGTCAAAATTAAGAAAGTTCTGCTTGCTTGAAGCCATTTTATGAGTAAATGCATAGCATTAAATTCCTATTAGCTAAAAGGGGCACGCACGTGAGTGGAAAATCTAAAATTTTAAAACTTTTTCGACTTTGGTGTAAAGTGGATTATTTTATGCAAGGGCAAGGGGGGTGACATTGAAGTGTTAAGGCGTGTCAGAGCTCTAATGGCAATTGTGGGGCGGCAGTGGAGGGTGTCAGGTGGTCACGGTTCACAGATATGCTGTATCGGACAAACCGGGCCACACCGGACACCGTTTCGCCTATTTCTTTATTGCTTAAACAGATGCGTGCAGCCAGTGCTGCGTCCTCTCATAGTGGGCACTGCGGAGGCATGCAATTAATGGCGGACTTCAATTACAAAACTGTTCGGTAGGCATATTTATAACACCGACCCATGGTTACTTCGGGCAGCCGGATCACTTTAAAGCATAGTTATCCTCTCTGATTTGGAGTTAACCCGGTTAAAAAGCTGGATTTGAGAAAAAATTAAAAAAAATATTAGAAATCTTAATATTTTATTTTAAAAAATTATTAAATAATCTATATAAATATATATATATATATATATATATATATATGTTATAAATAAAAAAATATAAAAAAATTATTTTAAAAGATTTTGTATGTCACATTGAAAAACAATATGTTTGTGTGTTATTTTTTTAAATTGAAATATTTAAATTAATTTTTTTTATTCCACATTAAAAAAATATAACTTTTTCTATATGAATATAGAATATATATACTAAATGACTTTATATCCCACTTTGAAAAAATAATTTTTTTTTGTGAATATATATATATATATATATTAAAGTACTTCAAATCTCATATTTAAAAAATAAAGCATTCTTCTTATATTTAAATAGTGAGTTAATAACTAACTAAAAATATATATATATAAAAAATCTCTAATTAGAAGAAAAAACATATTTAAAAAAAAAAAATTCAAGGTCTCAATTGGATTTTGCCGGATTGCCTGGGTCCTAGACCAACCTGGCAAGTCAATCGAGTTTCACTAGGTTTTTGCTTATCCTAGTTTTTTACCATACTCAGACCAATCCAGTCACCAGGTTCACCGGATCCTAGGTCAACCTATACATGTTGGTCTGAGTTTAATAATTATGTTTTACAAGCTTTTTTCAATTAAATTTAATTAAGAATTTTTAATAAAAGGCTATCAAACAATATCATTTTTATGGGTTTTAAAAAAACTCAAAATGTCATTCTAGTAAAAAAAAATAATCAGTTTTTTCTTTTACCTGTCCCAGGCCAAGGCTACCTGAGGCTAGGCTAGGTCTTTTATTAGGATGTGGTGACTTCCTATTTGAGTGTCGCAAATAAATTAGTCGTGAACGGAATAAATATAAAAAAATAAAAAACCCTTAAACAAAAAATGCAAATAAATGAACAATTTTATGATCCAATTAAGCAATTCTCAAAGATTAAGGGAATATAAACGACATGCTTGTTCTCGTTAAAACGGGAAAGTTTGTCCAAAAAAATAAAATATTATTTTAATATATATTTTTTTAAAAAAAATATTTTAAAAAATAACTATTATATACTTAACGATTAAAGGTGAACATCTAACTCACTTCCGTGATGATTTTTGTAACGAGCGAGCTTGTGTTTCTGGTAATTCAAAGTGATAATGTTTCCTTTGCAACCTTGTAGAAAAGATGATAATGTGAAAATAATGCTGTTAGGGTTTCTTTCGGAGATGTACTAGAAATCAATACTTGAGATTAGAGATGAAAGTCTATTCTTTTCAAACATTCAGCTAACTAAAAGAAGACAAGACAACAGTATTTGATATTTCACTTGATTAAAGGCCTGCGTCAGTTTAATTTGTTTTGAACCTCAAAAATAAATATTCAGGATTTAGACAATCATTTAGACACCGTTTGTCATTGTATTGCAAACGGTGGTTTGTCAAAATTTAAATTTTTTTTTTTACTAAAATTAAGTTCGGTTTGTACTTTTTGGATCGTTTTGATGTGCTGATGTTAAAAATAATTTTTAAAAAATAAAAAAAATATCATTGACATGTATTTCAGCACGAAAAGCTATTTGAAAAGCAACCACTACCACACTACCAAACACACACTTAGTATTATTTGGTTTAACGACTCAAGCTTGAAATTTTTTAGTTTGACTTCATACTTATCTTGTTTGAAATTAAATTTTATAAAAATTACTTAAATATAATTTTATCGACTTGATTAATTTAAAAATAATCTAACTGATTTGTAAGAAAAATAAATATAAAATTCAAAATAAACAAAAAATAAAATTGATAGAAAATATTATCTTGACCCGATTTTTTTATCTAATTAGAGTTTAAAATAAAACCATGTAAGAATTGATTTAATGTAATTTAATTAACTTGACTTATCTAAAACAACTCAAATAATTATTAAAAAAAGATGAAATTAAAAAAGTAAAATAGACAAAATTGAAAAAGAAGAAGAAATTTGAATTGAAAAATACAAATGAAAAGAAAAGAAAGGAGCTTCATTTCACATGAACAATAAGGCTTCACAGAGAGTCTAAGCTTATTTAGTATAGTATAAAAGGTAATTAAAAAAAACCTAAGCCTCATCAATGAATAACTGTGGTGTGTGTGTGTGAGTTCACTGTGGATTCTCGAGTACATATTACAAAAAATAATTGAGATGCCGGCTTGTGGTTATAGTTGAGGCTTATTTTATTTTATTTTTTAAATTTTCATGGGCTTTCACTATGGCTCTGGATTGAGGTTATAACTAATGCCTTATTCCTTTTTTTTAAAAAACAAATTTTCACGCGCTTTCACTGTGGCATGTGTGTGAGTACACCGTGGACTCAAGTGCTCAATTTGATGTGTTCTCGCACGCTTTTTCTTCATCTTGACTGAAAAAACAGAGAGCGTCTGCGAGGCTCAGGTTCGATGGACTTTTTTCGCAGTTGCATGCAGGCTTCTAGGCGTGTCGTCCTCTTATTGGAGTGGCTTTGGTGCTTCAAAGCTTGTAAGCTGTTGATCATGGCTTGGCTCTTCTTTCATTTGAGACTCCTCTGCTGCCCGGAGGCTTTCTTCTCTTGCGATGTGACTCCTGCCTCAATTAGGTTTTACTTATTCTTTGGTTTCACTGCCATTTGTATGTGGGTTTTATGGTTTTCTCGTGCCTTCTTGTTTGAGCGGCTTCTGACATTGCTTCATTCTTTGATTTCTCTGAGAACCATTACAGCTGACAAGTCATTGGTTTGCAGGAGAGATTATATAAAATTTTTCATCCCTTTTTTCTTGGTTTTGTTGATATTGGTATGCGAGTTTTTTTTTTTGTTTTTTCATGTCCCCTCATTTGAAGGCCATTACAATTGAGAGGTCCTTGGTTTGCGAGAGGGTATATATCTTCCCTTCCTTTTAGAAAAAAAGACTCTTTTTAATGCATTGTTTTTGTTGTTTCACACTGCTTTAGAGTTGGTTTGTTTTCTGCACTTTGAATCTTTAATCACCGACCTTGCCGGAATCCAACCAGCGACCTACAGCCCTGCGCTGCACCAACTGAGCTAAGGTCGGTGATAAAAGCAAGCTTGCTAAGTATCAGTGACGGAGTTTAATGATCGGAGACATCACCATTTTGGGCCATCTGTCATCTAGGCCAACCCTGTGGGCTCTACCAAATTATACTGAAAAATGGAATGCATCTGATGCGAACAAGCCATTGGGCCAGTGACCCAATGGCTCAGCAAGACTGGTTTTGATTTTTCCCCATTTACTCGTTCTGCATTTTCATTAACAAAGTCTTCCTAAGATGTTGCTTCGTCTTGTACGGATTAATCACTGATCAACATCATTAACACATGTTTTAGAATATACTAGATACATGATACGCGTGATGCTGCGGGTTATTTTTTTATATAAAAATATATATAAAAAATTAAAATTTAAAAATATTAGGTTTTTCTATAAAGCTATTCCCAAGAATCCTGGGTTTGGCTGCAATGTCTAACCCAAGAATAATATTTATAATATTAATAATAACATTAAACTTGTATGACCCAAGTTTAAGAGAGTCTGATTGCAACACTGGACCCAAGAATATTGGATGTGGGTCTAGTTACAAGGTCGTGTCATAAAAGTGTGATAATTAAATAAATTAATTAAAAAGAAAAAAAACAAAGAAAAAAACCAACAAGAAGAAAAAAACCCAATGAAGAAAAAGAAAAAAAATATGAATTAATTGGGTTAATCATTCAAACCAGGTTAACCCGTAAAACCTGAGATTCACGTCATGAAAGTTTGATAACTAAATAGAAACAAAAATTGATGAGTTTACCTAGAATTAACTGGGTTAACCGAGCATTAACTGGATTAACCCATAAAACTAAGTTAATCCGTCAAGCTCAGGATACGTGTCATGAAAGTCTGATAATTAAATAGAAAGAAATTTAACATCAACAAACTAAATCAAACAAAAAAAATTAATTAAAAAGAAAAAAATCCGAGTTAACTCGTCAAACTAAGTTAACCTATCAAACACGGGATCCATATCATTGAAAATTTAATAAAAAAATAAAAAAAATTTAACATTAATAAACTAAATCAAACAAAAAAATTTCATTAAAAAAACAAAAAAAAAAAGAAGAAAAAGACATTATATAATATAATAATAATAATAATATAATAATATACATTGATAAGGAAAGCTACAGTAGTTTTTCCATGTCTTTTAAAGTATTATTTAACATACACTGATGGTTTTGTCTCATTAATTAAAAAAACTTTTTATTAAGTCCTTTCATGATTATATTTAATTATTATATGTTGTTTTTATTAGATTTTATTATTTGATATTCATAAGAAATTCAGTCCGATTGATAATAACAATTCTTTTAATGAACTTGAATATCTTTAAATGATTTCACTACATGTTTACACTGTTTGTGCGTGTATATATATATATATATTCTAAAATATGTTTTAATTTAATAATATCTCATATGATAGACAATTAAGTGTTATATAAAAATAGATATATTATAAATAAATACTTCACATCAATTAAAAATTCCAAATTTGAAACAATTATCATCGTATTGACAGCTTTGGTTATTTCTTGCCCATCAACAGAAAAACCGAGCCTCGAGTAGTTCGAACTTCCAACTTCAGAGACCGTCTTCTCCAGATGGACCGAACATGACAAGGCCTCAAGTTCTTAACAAACTGAGTCGAGAACAGTAAGAACAATTGAGTTACGAGCCTTTTGAAGATTCATTAACTGAACAAGGCCACATCGATCAATTTATATCATGTTATCTCATCTCGAAGATATCTGCATATCTACATCTATATCCATTTATCTGCACAATAAATTATATACATATCATCTCTAAATTATCTTCACAAGAAATTAATTATATATTTCCTCTACAACTTCTATACAGTACATACATACACTACTGTTTATACAAAAAAAAAATAACAAAAAACATAAAAATAAAAACTTCAGCCATTTGAACTGCCCAAATTAACAGCCAGTGCTAGTTTTTTCAGATGTTTGGCTCAACCCAAAATGCTAGAGTTTTTTAAAATTTTCTGTTCTTCAATAATTGTATATAGATTGTTCGAGTTTTTAAAATTTTTTAACTTTTCAGTAAATTTAATGATTGGATAAATATTGTTAAATTTTTTTGAATTCATTTTTGATTGATAATTTTTTTTTATGTGTCTATCGGTAAACTTCATATTAACAGACTGTGAGTATAAATATTGATGTAAAATTGTGGTAGCTCTTAATAAAAAATATTGAATCCAAAACCACCACATATACATCTAGAGAAATCTTCATCATATTTATGTTGAAATCAAAACTCAAAAATCCTTCACGAAACATAGTTATACGACACAGAGTTGTCACAAACAAAAAGTAGGTGCACTCGAATCCAAAATCTTTGACAACACATACACAAAGGTGGCCTACAAATTCCAAACTATTGTCTCAAATGCTGTCGGGATGGGATTAATTTTTCGTATCTTGATCAAGGCTGCCTCAACTAAATTTCCACCAAGAAAACGAAGACCATAGAAACATAGACCTACCATAGATATAACTACTACTAGCTCTATGGTTGAATATGTAATAGCTAGCTTGAATCTTGTGACACCAAAGCTCTATGCATGGTTGTGGTCCAATTTGGTGTCACAAGAGTCAAGCTAGCTACTACATATATACCATAATAATGCATGTGATATGTCCTAAAATCCAACTCAGGTAAGACAATCGAATTTCACAAGTAGCTACAGTTCTTTCTGTGCTATTGTCGTTCTGTATGGAAAATTGGAAGTGGAAGAATGAATACTCATATTTCATTTTTATACGCAGGTCTGTCACTCTGTCCTTTTTTTTTTTTCAAAAAATTGAAGTGTTTTTGGAAAAATCCTAGGCACTATTGTTTTCGCTTGTACATAATTCTTGTAACAATTATACAAGAAGTATTCTGGGATTAACTTGTTTTCGAAAATAGTTTTTCTTTTTTCTTTTTCCGATGGCAATATAATATATTCAGAAAAATTTCTGATACCATGATTAAAACTATAAAAAAGCATTGTTTTTTAACTATATACGATGAGCTTAGCACATTGAGAGATCGATGATAAGAATAAGTCTCCAAATTCACTCAAAAGAGTAATTAATGCAAGAAAGGAGTAATGGTGTTGGATATTTTGAGAGATGATAGAACAGGCTTCCATTTTTTGAACTTTATAAAAGCAAGGGTAATGCAAACAAAGCAATACGACAAACAACAAAAGCGAATAATACTTCTTGGAAACTTGGACGATCAACAATTCTTGCACCCATTCTTGGCAAGCGGGACCCGTCTCAAGACTCCTCCAACTCGAAGCAAACTGCTCACAGCTAAAAAAAAGAAGAAAAAAAACCATGGAAACATAGCCCATAGCCGTTTAGATAAGACCATACTAACACACTTATGCGTACACAATGAGTTACAGCTCTACTGATCGAGTTCGAATCTTTAACACTCGGGTGTTAGGGTATGGTCCCTTTTCCCATCCCTGCAATAGTCATAAACCAAGTAGTTCCTCTGCACCCATTCCATCACCGAGGACTGCTGTTGGCTCAAGCCACCGGAGCCGGATGGAGAAGCAGACGGTGGGCTGCAAGAGGCAGGCCTGTCGGCGGTGCACCCACCTATTTTGAAGTTTCTGTACCTGCCAATGAAGGGTTGGTAGTTGTAGTCCGCTTTGTATTTTCCATCCTCAGTGGCCCACGACGATGCATCCCAGATTGAGCCATATACCCACATTGGCCTTAGGGGAAATGTTGCATCGCTTTTTCTTGGATACCTTCTGATGGGAACATCGTCCACCAAGAATCTGTACGTGGTCCACATCATGATCAGACAAGGCTCATCAAAGAAAGAAGAAAACAACTCAAGTACAACAAAAAGAAAGAAAGAAAAAAGCATTTTGCATAAATTTAAAGTTCTTGCACGGACATCATAATTATTCAAAACTAGAATTGTATTTTATTTTTCTAATGGTGGTAGGTGCATGATGTTTGCTACTTATGGGAGACATGATTTTGTTTTATTCATTTGTTTTATTAGATTCACCCTTCTTTTCACAATATCCTTTGTAATAATTGAAAATAATAATAATAATTAGTCACTGCAAATTAAATTTGGTGCAGAATAATGCCCATGAGCCCCCCAAAATTTCCATGGTTAATTTAACCCATTGGAAAAAGGGACTTCTATCATGGGCATCTATCTGCCCTACATGGATGAGATATATGCATGGATTAATGATCAAATGAACAAATAGACTCCACTGATGAGAAAGGGGATAAGAAAAGAAAAGAAAATCCAACCACAAATTAAAAAAGGTCGAATATATGTGTTAAAAAGTAGAAGAACTAACATGATCTCACTTGGGGTCCACAGAATGGCATAATCATGAAAATCTTGAGTAGGATCGAACCACAGATGAAACTTCATCTCTCTTCCAATGATGTTTCTATCCCCACTTCCTCTTATGTACACATTTGTCTGCAAAGTGTATGGCTTATCGGGAGTTGTTCCTAGGAACTCAATATCTATTTCATCATGGTCCCCAGGATGGGCTTCATTATTCGAAAGCTGTCACAATAAAGAGAATAGCATAAGCAATACTAGCCAAGCACAAGCACACACACAGTATCTAGCTAGCTATCATGTGACAGTTCTCACATAGAAAGATGTAATCACTCCAGCAGTGTAACCAGGTTGAAGCTTGATGGCAGCACCGAAGTATCCTGATCGATATGGTTGAAGTGACTTGTAACCACTACCTGTTGTATAATTACCATTAATATTATAACTAACGAGAATATGCTTTCATCAGGTGTTAGTAGAGTAGAAGAAGCACAGGTTGCATTATAAGTAAGAAAATTAGTAGGACCTGAGCTTCTATCAAGCCATATTGTTACGGTGCCCTGCTCTACTCTTTGATGCTGAGCACCCCAAAGGTTGCTATACCCTTGACCAAAGCCAATTGAGCTTATTCGGGAGCTAGGATAGTAGCCAGGTGAAGGTGTGTTTTGAGCAGTAGTGATCATTAAAGGGATGATTAACAGAATGAGTGGAAGGTAGAGAGGAGAAGCCATTAAAGTGGGAATACTACAAATGTGTGTTTAAGTGTAGAGCAATGAACTTAGCTAAGCATATGATATGATATGGCAGAGTATGGCTCTGCAATTGGTATAAATAGGGATATCGAAGACCCCACAGCACAAGTAAGGTGACGAGTTATAGTTGATGAGGAGACAAAAAAATGAGAAAGATTGGCTGACTTTCGCGTGCATATCCTTTTCCCTTTACTTTCCTCTTTATGAGCAAAACCCTATTTATGATAAGAACTTGTTGGTTAAAATTAATGATTGCTCACTTGGACAAGCAAATTAAGATCATGCTTCGGGTTAGGTTTAATCCTATACACTAAGTAATTAACAAGCACAAAACCTCAAGCATGGTTGAAGAACCCATGGATATATGCGCTATGAAAGTGAAAATCACTCAAATTGATCATGAAAAATGCAAAAAGATAGACGGAAGAGGGGTGAAATAAAGGGATGATACATTAGTTTCTCATCTAAATTGTCTTCGCTGTTTCCTATTGCTTGCATGTAAACATGGAGAACCACAACTTTATATTATAATAAAGCTGCCATATCGTTATTAATTTAGATACTCTTGTCAATATATATACATGTAGATACGAATAAGCTGGTAGGAAAAAGGAAACATACATCTTGACATTTCCTTTTGGATGTATACAGCCTAATATTGATGCCATTACAAACTGTACATGATTACATTTCTTAAGCACTGTTTTTATTTTCTTCTAAATCGTGTTGCATTGATCATATCTAGCTAGAAACTACATGCATGTAGATGTTTTTTTTTTCCTTTCATTTTCATATAATAACAATGAATGATAATAATTTAGTTTCTTTTCTATAGGGGGAGGGCCGATATCGGAAGGATGGATTTGTGGACCAACTCCCTACCTAGAAAAGTCTTGTTTATTGCCATCACTCTGATTTTAAATCCTTCAACAATTGAAATGTCAACTTTAGCATGTTTATAATTTTTTGCCTTAATTAGCTCAACAAATGTTAATGCTGCTTTATTCTCTCTCGTGGAACCTTTCCTTAACGACGTCAATCTCAATAGTTAAAAGCTAAGGAACTAAGAGTCAAGGCAGTTACCAAAATATGGAGGTAAGTTATTCGAATCCATTTCTGCTCAACTGTCTGTCTGTCCTTGATGTTATAATAATTTAATCTTCTTACTACATGCGGCAATTCTTACAAGACTTCAATTTGTTTTTGCTCTCTGTATGTTTTTTTTTCTCGATATAAAATCCAGCTGATGTTTTGTTGAAATGGTTGAACAACAGCATGTTTGGAACTATCTATAACTGCTATTAAAGTGTGACAATTGATAAAAGAAAACACTATTGACCACCTTTTTTTAGACATTTGACCACGTACTGAAGTTGCAGACAAGAGGAGACATAAATAACTGTGGAGAATTTCTCGGAGCAAGCCCACTAAAAAGTTGCTTAAAGCAGGGGACTTGCTGAATTTGCTGCTTGGTGATCGGCAACAAAGATTTGCTTAGAAACGATCGAAAACGAAGAAAGAAGTACGAATTAACTAGAAACATGCGCGCGGAAAACTGGTCATTTATGATTAAGAAGTATAATCCCTGATGTTTATAGACACATGATGTGATATGCAGGAACATTTTCATATGATAATATATTAGAGGCGAATATCAGCTCGAACGGTACGATTTGGACTACAATATCTAGCCAAACTGATTTTTTCTTTAGTTTGTAATGAGTTCTTTTTGTTTCGTTTTGTTTGATTGAGTTCAATTAATTTGATTTGGTTCAGTTCATTACTAGATTTAAATGTTTTATTGACAATTTTTTTTTTTTATCAATATTTACATTGACAATCCATTAATAAGTATTTTATTGATAGGCTCACAGACATAAACAGCCCGTTGGAAAAACTGTCGTTGATAATTTCTAGTATTCCAGTAATAAATTTATCGATGGATTTATAGATGGACAAAGTACATCTAAAAACATTATCCGCTTCATTTTGTCGGTCTTTTCCTTGGAAAGTTTACTATATAACCGATAAAATACCATATGCGATTTCATCGATGTTTTTATTTGTTCGTCGGTATATTCATCGGTAAATATAACATATCACCGATGAAATACTATTTGTAATTTCATTGAAGAGTTAACAATAGCAATGGCATTTGCAGCAATTCTTTTCCAACTCTCTGGAATATATCGACGGATGTGGTCCATCGGTAACCTCGTCAGTAATATTTTAAAATATATTTTTTTAAAAATATATTGAAATAAATAAAATCATATATATATATATATATATATATATATATGCATTACAAATTTAAACATTTGTACGTTCAAATACAATAAATCTAAAACAAAGGTGCTGCTGGAGGAGGAGGCTGGCCGTCACTGAAACTATGGGGCCTATAAGGATGAGCACATAGACCACCCATGTGTGATTTCATCTCCATTACCACTCGACAGAGTTCTTCATAATCTGCAGTGAGTTGTTCATATTTTTCATTGACATGAGTCATTCGATCCTGTACTCGTTGGTTTATCACCTCGAACTTGGGAGTTTAAGTGCTCAGAATTGATGGCGAGTATCCAATGGTTAAAACACTATGGGCCATCCACAAGTTCTCAGTCATAGTGTTAGAGAGTCCGTTTATATGATTTTTATCGGGCCTACTGGACAACCCTGCATTCAACTATAAATTCGGATCGAGATCCAAATGGGTCAAATGATCGTCCCTATATCTTTCCTTCAGGCAACTGTTATATATATTCTAGAAAGAAATAATAGCTTCATAAAATCGAAGGAAATTATACCTTCATAAAAAAATTAGTTGAAAACCTGGAGTTAGCTTGGCTATCCATGAACTACTACACCCTTTTTTAGCGGTTATCACTTCGCACATGTGTTTTAATAAAAAGTTTTATCGAGCTTGGCTCGAGTCCAAAAACCATAGCTTGCAAGATAAAGATATTTTCAGTTAACTATATTTATAAAAAATAACAAATAAAAAATGAAAGTAATAAAAAAAAATATTACCATCCGCTTCACATGTGAAATGAATGAAATGGAACAATAAACACGTCAGTGCTGATTCTCTGTACCGGACCGTGACAGTCAAGTGAAACATGTGGATGTCATGTGATCTAAAGGCCAATTGATTCTCAATATGAAGAAAAATATTATTATTTGAGTATGTATGTTTACGATTTTTTTAAGTTAAAAGCAGAAAAATAATTTAAACCAAATTGCAAATAAATGTCCATAACAAATGCAGCCTTAAACTATTTTTCGGTTACTTCATTTATTTATCATCTCTGGTTTTACTTTTCTTCAACTATATCATTGTTTATGGTTCACTAAATGGTCAGAAAAAGAATATCGAGTTACTAATTACATACAATAAAAAACGCTGCTTTCATTTAGATTTGAATTTAACTAAAATAAGCCACCAACTATACAATTAATATTTAGCCATATCGTTCAATATACAGTACTTTGAATGTGATTTATTTCTTTTAAAAAATCCTTTCTGTGCTTGATTTCCGGCTGAAGTCATGTGACTTCCTACCATGGATGGAAGCAATGTTTTTTTGGTTTTTTTGGGTAATCATAAGTGTTAAAGATTAGTTTATGTGTATTTTTATTAATTTTTTAAGATTTTAATATTAATAATCATGTAAACTTCTAGTAATTTTTAAATTTATAAAAATTAAATCAATAATTTTTAAAAAATAAATTTAAAATCTAAATAATTAAGCTATATTTTTCAAAATAAAATTAAGATGAAAGCAATGTTTTTCTGCCAGTGGTGAGAGTTAGAAGACAAGCAGTGTGTATCATCAATTCAATATTTCAATCAAATTTGTTAGGCTATAACTTTCAAAGCCGTATTTTTCATCGCGCTCGCATGAGCCTCTTTCGGAGACCGCCCAATGGAAATTAGACAGAAGGGTCTATTGTTTCGCTCGGCCGCCAATGGCCTACTGATTGAAGAAGGCGTGGGCCTTGTTGGCCGACAGATCGAAAAGAGGTGTGGGGGTGATTATGGATTGTACCTCCTTGTATCATTGCAAGCCAATTAAATTCATGACATCCAACAAGTTCACGATTACCAAAAGTTTATTTCATCCCTCCACGTTACCTTTTTTTTATTATAGTTTTCTAGATATAGAAACCTCACAATATCAAGAAAGAATTATAGTGCTTAATTAATTATTTAATTCGATAAAATAAAATAAAATAATATTTTATTGATATAAAATAATTAAATATTAAGATATCAAAATCAAAACTAAAATAATATGATAACCTGAAGTTAATAGACTAGGGTAACTTAGCTAGCACGTACAACATACACGCCAGTTAACGTGGATTATTCTAGTTATTCGTGATTTTTTTCATCTTTTTTTTTGGGATTGTTCTGGTTTATGATCTGGATTGTAGATTTAACAGTTAACACAGATTGACTTGGATCTTAAAAAAAAAACAAATTGAATAATTCTTTGATCCATTCCTTTAATATTTGGTTGGTCTAGGAATTGGGCTTTATGATATTCGTTGTTTTGCCTTTTATTAGTTATCTTGTTCACATGATTTGGATTGCAAGGCTTTGTGATCTTACCCGTGTTTGTTGGTTTTTATTTTATCTTTCTATATTAGGTTTGTTGGAAATTGATTTTCATAATTTTTTTTAGAATATCTTTTAAGAATAATGGTAATGAGATGTGTTATCATAATATTAGCAAGTATTTTTTTTAGATTTTTTTTACATTGATTTTTTTTTTTTAGTTTTGTCCTTCAGTATTGAGTTAGTTTGGGAATTGTAATATATAATTTTTCTTTTTTTTTGGTAACTCGAGGTATTCGGGCCAGCTTGTGTGCACCACAACTAATCCCCGGGATCCACTGAACATCCTGCAAGCCCTGTGAGCATGTAAGACACCGCAGGAGTGACAGTCGTGCACAATGAAGTTCGAACCCATGTGCATAGAAAGGGAACAAGTCCCTTCCACTGCTGGGCCACATCCCTCAGTGAACTATATAATTTTTCTTATTTTGCTTTATATTAGATTATTACATTCACATACCTCTAGGTTTGCTGATATTTTTTATCCTTTTTGTTAATTTTTTTTATTTTGTCATTCTACATTTGAATTTATTAGGAATTGAATTTTATATTTTTTTTTCAATTTTTTTTATGATGTTATCCATATTTCACAAATCAGATTTATAAGTTTGACATATTAATTCAGATTGACTAAGATTTTGTTTTTGTAATTTTATTCAATTTCATTGTTCATCATTAGATTAGCTAGGAATTAAGCCTTGTTATTTTTTTTTTGGCAAGTGTTCTTTTTTAGAAGGCCATCGTAACCACTTTTTATTTATTTAATCAATTTATTATCATTGTTTTTTTTATTATATAATTAAATAAAACCAATTTATTAGATTTGGTCAGATTTATTACTCAAGATGTAAGTTGTTTTTTTTATTATTTTAAAACATGCTTGTGCACTTGGATTTTTTTTTTTTTTTTTTTAACATTGAATGAAATTTTTTAGCACGATAAATCTAGGAAATCTCTTATGATGAATTCAATTTAACATGTAGTATGCGGTGACGAGCTCAAGAGCTTCAAATCATATCTCAGAATTCAAATTTTCTTCTGGATGTGGATAACCTCCACCATTTGTACTGTTTGATGCTTATAGCATCGGCTCCATGAAGCACTACTTTAATCTCAATTTACCTTTAACTATTAAGTGCCTGTTTGGCATTACGGTGAAACCTGTTTTTTTTAAAATTTCAAATGTTTTTTTTTTTTATTAAAATTGAGTGCGGTTTGTATTTTCTGGATTGTTTTGATGTGCTGATATCAAAAATAATTTTTAAAAAATAAAAAAATATTATTGGTATGTTTTTCAGCACGAAAAATTATTTAAAAAGCAACTATTACCACACTTCCAAACATCCTTTTAAATATGACCTTTGATCGTGATGAAGATGAGCAAAGGAACTAAAAAGCAAAAAGAAAAAAAACACGAGTGGCTTATTTGCCACCCTCACACTTGATGATAAGATATGTACGGAAAAACTGGTGTTCTTTGAAATTTGAATTATTGATCATGTTTTAAAAATTTAAATTTCCAATCAAAACATTTATAAATTCTATGTCAATCAAGATGTCAGGAGGCAATGACGAGATAAGAGAAGCTACCCCCCCCCCCCCCCCCCCCCCAAAAAAAAAAAATCATCAATCCAATAATTTATTTTTAATTAATAATTAATTTATGCGTAGGTTGATGGATATAGATAAGAACAAATAAAGAAAATTACGTAGAAATATTTCTTCATCAAAGAAAAAGCAGTATTTCACAATAAAATCTTAAATTTTTAAAACCATATGAACAATGAAGTTTTAAAGCCTTAAATCTTCAATACATAGAAGTCACCATTATATTCCACTATCGAATCCAAAACATCTCTAGAGGGTTGATTCTTTCCCTACTTTTGTTTTGAATTAATTAATAACTTGGTGCATTAAGAGCTCAAGAGTAGAGATTAAAAAGAATCCATATAAAACATCAATCGCAGGCCAAGGAAATCACAAGATTTTCTAAGGATTCAATCTCAAATGTCTAATTGATTATTAGCTAACTTAAATGAACACTAGCTAAGAGGTAAAAAAGAAAAAAGAAAAAGTGGAATAGGAAGAGAGAGATAGAGTTCGAGAGGTATGATAACGAAATTTAAAGAATTATATCTTTTCATATTTAATATGGTAATTTTTTTTTTATTATTATTATTAACATGAATATTCGGGTCAGCTTATATACATATCGATTAATTTCACGGGTCATGAAGTTAATAACTAGGTAAATTTCTAGTGACTATTATATTAGCAACCACCTGATTTGAATTTAAAACTATAAAAAAATTAAATCATTTAATTCAAAACTCTATATATCAAATTACTTACTTACTAGATGGTTGTGCGATAAGAATCTTAAACTTACTCTAGGCAGTTATCGGTTTTATTTGCATGAACGTTTAAACAGGAGAGTGTTGAAAAGCCATGTGTCAGAGTGAGCAATTTGCACAACAATTTCTCATGGTTTGAATTTTCATACCTTCAAATTAATGAAAACTCTAAATTTTTAATCACTTTCTTATCAATTCGACAGGAAAAAAAAAATATCAATTCCTGTTCCTGGATAGCTTTATAAATCTTTTAGTCGTAAAGCAAGAATAATTCTCAGCTTTTTTCGTTTCTTGCTATTAAAATTAATAATCATGTCTGCTCAAAGTCTTGTGTGTTGAATTAATGATGCTTTGATCACTTTCATTGAAATAATAAAGGAGCTGGTATTTGTGTTTTGTTTCATTTTTTCAAAGAATAATTAATTAAAATGTTCACTTACTGCTATACAAGGAAAAATGTTATGCAAATATAATAATATTTTTATTTAAAATAAAAGATATTTTCTAATTCTCTCTCATTAATTTATTAATATCTATCTCTCTTATTTAGTAAATATTAATAGGTAGTCTAGTCATTAAATAAATATCATAAAACCTCTCATAACATATGTAGCTATGCTTGTAAGAATTCGTTGTTTCTTAATGATAATTGCTGCCCCGTAGACATTGCTTTCACGTTATCTTTTGTGAAGATTGTATGATCAACGGTCGTATAGTATATATTATATGACATGACTCGAATCTATATGAACAAATCACCTTATTGAAGATCATTTACATGATATAATAAGATATGGTTGCTTGCTAACTTGGGCATAAATTCATGCCTGAGAGAGAGTTAATTATATATCTTGTCATTACCAATGATCTTGCTCTTTAAATTTAATTACCTTAGGATAATTAATTAACTCAGCATTTATACTTGTTTGAACTTTGAAGCGGAGGAGAGTACAAAAGAAAAGGGACAGGAAATCGACCGGCAAGTGCCTAGATGTCAAACACAAGACATTTTCATTAGTAGTAGTTACATATAATATCCTTCCTCTTTACATTCAATTGTTTGTGACCCAGCAGCAAGGGCATGCAATTTCATGTTGCCTGAGCTTGAGGTATTGTTTATTTTTATATTTTAAAATATTTTTAAAAAATATTAATTTTTTTATTTGTTTTAAATTAATATTTTTTTTATATTTTTAAATAATTTTAATACATTGATATCAAAATTAATTAAAAAATAAAAAAATATTATTTTAATATATTTTTAAATAAAAATTATTTTAAAAACATTCACATTCAAACTTTACTTCACCTCTTGAATCAAGACTTTATAGATGGCTGCCGACACACTGATGGTGCCCTGCGAGAAGCTATCCGAATATCTAGAAAACTTTGAATTTGGAAGTCCTTTTCTTAATGTCCATTCTTGATTTGTTTAGGCATGTGTCGTCATTTATTGCTTAAAATTGTCACTGGTGGTGTCCTTTTTACTACAAAACATGCATACATGTGAAAGGGCAGGCGATTGGTTTGAAATTAAAATTAAAAAAACTTTGAATTTGGATTTAGTTTTGTGGTTCCACATTATTATATATAATTAGGGCATTTCATCATAAAGTAGAGTTCCCGACATTGGATTGTTTACCGAGTTTCCTTTGTTTTTTTTCAGCTTTCATGAATAGTAAAATGACCTCTCATTGCTCGAACAAACTATATAGAACAATTTATAGCCTTTAAATTAAAGAATAAATAACTATATAGACATTAATAATGATGATATTATCATGAAAATAATATATAATTGTGATTGCTTAGGTGCACTTTGTAGTTAAGTATACTTGGTAAGGTGCTGTATCATCACGAGAGGAGAGACTGTAGCTAGCACAATGCCAAGCAGCTAGTGAGCTGATGATTCCTTCAAGTCAAATAAGTTTATGTATAAATGTGATGCTAAAAATAATAGCCTAAATTACCATGGATACGACTATACATGTTTTATTTATCTACTCTTTTATCAGTGATCACATTTTTTTTAATATTTGTTTATCAAGACACAACCAGAAAATTAACAAATATAAATAAAAATATTAATATAAAAAATAATGTCAATAAAACGGTGATATTTACCGACGTAAATATTTCTGTCAGTGAATACCAAGAGAATTACCAAAGAAATTCAAGAAATAAAAAAAATTGGGTATGTATTCCCTTCTTATTTCCATTACCAATTCTAACGTGTCAATATTACCGGTGGAAAAAAAAATCATAACTAGTTTATGTCAGGAAATTTATTAATAATATTTAAGTTATAACATGTCACATGATTCCACCCTCTCCTTCCTAATTTCTTCATCTTTTTTTTTCCTATAAAAAAAAACCCTTCCCCCCTCATTTCATCACAAATCAAGCTCTTATCATTATAAATCCGGTTATCTCAATATTCAGTTTATCAATATCTTTGTTCTGGTTGATTTTTTTTTAAAGATTCACCAAGTAAACAAACTTATGTATTTTTTGTTGTTGTAACCCATTGTTTTATGTTATTTTTTTTGGTATTTTTGTGTAGTATATTTAGTGTACATGTGTGTTTACTTGTTTTATAGTTTTTTTCTATATAAATATGTTGTATGAAAATATGATTTTTACATGTTAGAGTTTGTTTGAGATTTTAAAAAAATTATTTTTTTTTTCTCATTTGATAAAATTGAATTTAATTTTGTAACTTAGATGCTTTATAATAAAATAAATAAAAAATAAGTTTCATATTTTATTAATTTATTGCCATACATGGCTAAAACATAAAGATAAAATATTGAGTAGCTTTATCTCATTCGAAGCTTTATATTGTAAATGGCTAATTATTATCTTTTAGCCAAATTTATCATATATATTGTTTCTCAATGAATATCACGGGCAAAAACAAAATCTATAATGAAAAATTGAAGTCACTATCTAATAATAAAAAAAACCAGGAATTCTAAAGATAAAAATTAGTTTCAGAAATTCAAGTAAGAGATTAATTGTACTTAAGGGAAAAATAATGTTACCCTTATAACATTATTTTTTATGAAAGTTTTTATTTACTATATGTTTTCTTTTAAATATAACTTTTTGATTGCTAAATATTATCTTGATTATTTTTAATATTATTTATTTATTTTTATTTTTATTTCTAATTACTTTTTCAAAACATTGACTTCGGCTTTGAGACAAGGAAAAAAATGACACTGGTTTCTATAAAAAAGGTTTCATCGATGACATAGTGGAACCAAATGAATAATAAAAATGGGTGTTGAAACCAAATAAATAATAAGAATTGGGCTTGAATCCTATAAGTGGTAAAACTGAGTTTTGGCCTTTTATCATTATTTATTTATTTTGCAAAGAGATATTGTTTTTTGATTTTTTTTGGGTACGTAGGCTGATAAATCATTTTATTTGAATTAATTTTTTAATAGACTTTGATAAACTTATTTTCTAGCCCCAAAAAAATTCATGCATATATATATATATATATATATATATATATTTACAAATATCAAAAATACAAATATTTTTTTTTACAATGCTAAAACACATGCAAAAATAGTTTTTTATGCTAAACATAATATTTAACAATAACGAAATTCAACTATGCATAAGATAAATTTTCTTATGCTTTTTTTTTTTTAATATTTAGCCATATACAAATTTTGTTAGTGTTTCAAGCTCTGATTATGAAACTCACAAGATTGATGAAAAACTACACACTTTATTAAGCAAAGCGGGGCTGTTTAAATACAGCTCTTTACATAACAGAATTGAGAAATATTAGCCACTACTTCTACTATCTCTACTGTGATGATCCGCAGATCAAATCACCACAAATATGGCGTGAGAATAGGTCAACTTCTTGACTACCACGCTAGCTGAGAATAGAGTGGGAATAGGTCTACTCCTTGACTGCCACATCAATTGAGAAACATGTTATTATTCTGCACTTATGCATGCATGCATATATTTATTCAAATGAACTTAACAAATCCTCCCCTAAACTGAGCATGCCGTGTTTGTTCAGCTCAGTTTAATGCCTTCTTCTCTTGTACTCCTAAGAGCATGCGGAGTTTCACAAAATCTTCGAGTTTGAGTGGTTTGGTCATGATGTCCGCTATTTGCTCCTTTGTTCCATAGTAGACTAGTTCCACTTCTCCCTTCTTGATCAAATCTCTAATAAAATGAAATCTCACATTGATATGTTTTGTTCTTCCATGTAGTACCGGATTCTTAGACAGTTTAATGGATGAGCTATTGTCACAGAATACGGTAATACACTTACAATAATCTTCTTCAACACTGTTTAGAACTTCCTTCATCCATATACTATGACATGCACATGTGGTAGCTGCTACATATTCGGCCTCCGTAGTTGATAGTGTGACGATTGGCTGCTTCCTGGAACTCCATGCTACTGCCCCATCTCCCATCATGAACACATACCCGGACGTGCTTTTTCCTCCATCTAAGTCTCCCGCAAAATCGCTATCTGTGTAGCCTTTGAGGATGTTATCTGAACCTTTCTTGTAGAAAACACCGAAATCAATTGTCCCCTTTAAGTACCGAAGTATTCTTTTTGCAGCTAGTAAATGTCCTTTTTTTGGCGCGGCCATGAATCTGCTTAAGAAACTTACAACATACATTATATCAGGTCGAGTTGTCGTAATGTACATAAGGCTACCAATCAATTGCTTGTATTCGGTGCTGTTTACTTCTTCTCCTTTCTCCTGTGATGATAACTTAGTTCCTGGAACAATTGGATTATTAACTGCATTGCAGCTGCCCATTCCAAACCTCGTAAGAAGTTCACCTGCATATTTTTCTTGACACAAAAATATTCCAGCATCCGTTTGGTGTACTTCAACACCCAGAAAATACTTCATCCTCCCTAGGTCAGTCATATCAAATTCCAATTGCATGGAAGCTTTAAATTCTCTACACAGCTTTATATCATTGCCGGTAAAAATTAAATCATCCACATAGAGACTTACCACCAAAAAACTCCCTCCTTCCTTCTTTATGAACAAGGTGTGTTCATAACTGCATTTTTCAAAACCTTCACCATTGAAGTAGTCCTCTATCCGACTGTACCAAGCTCTTGGAGCTTGTTTTAGGCCATACAATGCCTTTCTTAATCGATACGCTTTCTGCTCCTCTCCTTTCCGAATGTATCCTTCAGGTTGTTCAATGTGAACAACCTCCTTCAGTTCTCCATGAAGAAATGCGCTTTTCACGTCGAGCTGAAAAACTTCCCAACTTCGTAGCGCAGCGAGAGAGAGTATCATCCTAATAATGTCCCATCTTGCAATTGGTGAGAATACTTCACTATAATCTATTCCTTGTCTTTGTGCGTAACCCTTCACAACTAGTCGCGCCTTGTATTTGTCGACTTCTCCCCTTTCATTTAATTTGGTTTTAAAAACCCACTTGACTCTGATTTTTTTCATCCCTTTGGGCAGCTCCACTAACTCCCATGTATTATTTTTTTCGATAGCCTGAATCTCGGCATCCATAGCTTGTCTCCATTTTATGTCTTTCACCGCCTCATCATAGCTTACTGGATCATCTGCTGTAGTGTAGAGCACCAGAAATTGATCGTCTCCTTCCTCCTTCTCTGTGAGATTTTCCCCAGTTACGTAGTCTTGTAAGTGTGCTGGAGCTCTACTAATTCGCTTTGGCTGCTCCCTTCAAATTGTTTGAGATGATGAGGTGGCGTTTGCTTGCCAGGTGGCGTCTGCTCGACTTGCTTCGCGGCTTGCTTCCTCGGCCTGAGCTTGAATTTGCTCATTTTCCATTTGAGCGTTTCCAGCGTGGTCGTTGCCAGCGTTGCCTTCTTCGTCAGCAAATGGCTCTGCATCTTCCCATTTTAATTCCTCCGTGTCACCATCTATCCTCTCCCAATTCCAAATCTCCTCTTCAGCAAAAATCACGTCTCGGCTAGTGATGATTTGTTCGCTTTCTGGGTCAAAGAGTCTGTATGCTTTAGATTCGTCACTTACTCCTAAGAACACACATTTTTGACTCTTTTCTTCTAGTTTGACCCTCCTTTGATTTGGTACATGCACGTAAGCAATGCACCCAAAATTCTGAAATGTGCCACACTTGGTTTCTGTCCAGTCCAGCATTCTTCTGGAGTTGTATCTTGCAGTGCTGCTGTTGGGCTTCGATTAATGATATGAATTGACCATTTTGCTGCCTCTGCCCAGAAACTTCTAGGCATTTTTCCTTCTACCAGTAGACACCGAACCATGTTCATGAGTGTTCGGTTTTTGCGTTCTGCTACCCCGTTTTGTTGGGGGTGTGTAGGACGTGGTAAGTTGTCTTTTGATACCCTGTGTGTTGCAAAAATCTGAAAAGATTTGAGAATTGTATTCTCCTTCACGATCACTTCGTAGACATCGAATTTTCAGCCCTGTCTCCATCTCCACGCTGGCTTTAAAAAACTTGAATTTCTCAAAGGTTTCGCTCTTCTCTGTAAGTAAATAAATCCATGTCTTCCGGCTGAAATCATCAGTAAATGTCAGAATGTACCGTCTGTTGCTCACGGTTTGTGGGGTAATGGGTCCACATAAATCGGAGTGGATTAGCTGCAATTTTTCGGAGGCTCTCCAGTTAGCCTTTTTTGGAATTTCTTCTCTATGTTGCTTCCCTTTGTTGCATATTTCACACACCTTGTGTACTGCTTGAATTTCTGGTAATCCGTGCACCATTTTCTTATGATGCAGTCCTTGAAGCCCTCTCAAATGAAGGTGGCCGAATCTCTTATGCCAAAGCCCTGTGATATCTTCATGTATTACTTGCAGACAGGCATCGTTATGTAATTCAGCAAACATGACAAACATGCGGTTTGTGGTCATTTTTGTATGCACAATGAGGCCTTTCTTCGGATGAAAAATTTTACAAACTCCCTTTTTCATTAACACTGCTAAACCTCTCTCCTGCAGCTGCCCCACACTTAACAAATTATTTGTTAAATCTGGAACGTAATAGACATTGCTGACAATTTGCGTCCTTCCTTGAACCTTCAGCTTCACATTTCCTTGACCCATGACTTGCATCCTAGCATTGTTGCCCAGCTTCACAGAGTGCGAAAAACTCTCATCCAAAGTGACAAACCACTTTTTGTTGCCTGTCATGTGGTTTGAACAGCCTGAGTCAATAAACCACACTTCTTCCTTTGTCAGCTCCTTTGTTTCACTGTGAGCCATAAGGAGAAGGACATCGTTTTCTAATTTCACATCTCCACCATTCACTGTCACGCAATCCACCAGTGCCACGTTGTCTTCATTTTTCAGCTCCACGTCTCCACCATTCTCTTTCACACAATCCAGTTTCACAGCATCTTCATCGTCCTCTGTTGTAATGTCTGCAGATCCCATTGGCTCAACGTGAGCCATGAGAAGAAGTTCCTCTTCATCATCCAATTCAACATAATTTGCATTCCTCTCCCAAGTAGGACACTCATACTGAAAATGCCCTTGTTTATGGCATTTAAAGCGTTTCACAGTTGCTCTTCCAAATCCCTGTCGTCCTCTGCCTCTGCCTCGACTTTGATAGGTGGGATGTCTTCTTTCTCTCGGCTCATTGTGGAATCTGTCATCTCCAATTGAGACACGCAATGCATGCTCCTCATTGTGTTCTTTATCTAGCCTTTTGAACTTGGCTTCATGGACTACAAGTGAGCTTTGTAGTTCGTCAATTGTCATTGCGCTTACATCCTTTGATTCTTCTATTGAAACCACAACATAAGTGAACCTTTCTATCAAGGTTCGAAGCACCTTTTCCACCACCTTGGTGTCGAGCATCGTCTCCCCATTGCTCCTCATCTGGTTAGCCACCGAAGTGACTCTCACAAAATATTCTGCAATTGTTTCACTGTGTTTCATTTGCAGAATCTCAAAATCTCGTCTCAATGTATTGAGTAGAGATTGCTTCACTTTGGCATTTCCCCCAAACTTGCTTTTCAAAGAATCCCACACAATCTTCGATGTGCGCCTGTCCAGAATCTGTTCAAATGTAACTCTATCTATTGCTTGATATAGATAGTGTTTCACTTGATGATCTTTCATTTTTGCATCATCGAGTTGTGTCTGCTGCGCATTGCTCAACGCAGTCCCCACGATCAGCTCTTGAATGCTGTTTTCCACCAGGCTCCACAGCCCCTTTGCTCGCAACAAATTTTCCATCAACTCACTCCAATGATCATAGTGTTGAGCATCGAAATGAGGAATTTTTGTTAAACTCTTATCGTCACTCATTCTCACTCTCACTGTGTATCTCTCGCTGCAATCAATCTGTCCCGTAGAGGCTCTGATACCACTGTTAGTGTTTCAAGCTCTGATTATGGAACTCACAAGATTGATGAAAAACTACACACTTTATTAAGCAAAGCGGGGCTGTTTAAATACAGCTCTTTACATAATAGAATTGAGAAATATTAGCCACTACTTCTACTATCTCTACTGTGATAATCCGCAGATCAAATCACCACAAATGTGGTGTGAGAATAGGTCCACTTCTTGACTACCACGCTAGCTGAGAATAGCGTGGGAATAGGTCTACTCCTTAACTACCACATCAATTGAGAAACATGTTATTATTCTGCACTTATGCATGTATGCATATATTTATTCAAATGAACTTAACAAATTTTTACATTTATTTATTTTTATCCTTTTATTTTAATAATTTATTTAAAATATGCTAAAAAAAATACAAACTCACACACACACACACCTCCTTCGCTAGTTTACAGTTTACACATACACTCTACAAACACATATTTACAATTATCGCCATCCAATAACAATCATAATTCATAACACATAAAAATTTGCAGGAGACCTTCCGAAAGATACTGGACAAGATTTGGAAGGTCAGAGGAGCTGTTGGAAGTGAACGAGAACAAGATCAATGGCGGCCAGTCGTCGGTGAGAAAGGAAAACTGACGGATTGGGATCAGAGTCATCCCATCTTTCTTCTTTGACTGACAGTGAGATTCAACGCTACCTGCAAAACCCAAAAAATCACACAAACAAAACAGCTGGTTTTATTTCAATTTCAAGAGGAAGATAGGGGCTGTTGGTTTAGGGTGTGGCAGATCACGATGTTGTCCTGGGGGGTGGTGCTCGTAGTTTTTGCTGGTGTGGGAGTAAGGTTGTTGTCGATTTGAGTATGGCTAGGCTAGGTTTTTGTTCGGGAGATTGGGGAATAAGAAAAAGATTAGAATGGTGGTGTAAGGCTGTAAGGGTTGAGCAAGTGGTTCTGTTCTTGATGTTCTTGGCCGTGCAAAATGAGAAGCTCTCTGGTTCTTCTCATGTTGATCGTTTTTTTTTTTTGTCTTGTTTGTGCTAGTGTTTCATTGGAGAGGACCAATCAATTGAAGGCAAGATTTTGGGAATTGATGCTGGAAATTTTGTGATTTGCAGGACATTGCTGATTTCATGGAACTGGGAGATTGATATCTGGACTTTGTTGTTTGGGATTGTAATCGAAAACTTGAAATTAATTGCGGGATTTCGAGGTTTAATTGCTTGATTAACTTCGACTAAAATGAATCAATTAAAGATAATTGGACTGAAACGGAATTGATTGGGCTGAGTTGACTGGAATGAAACAAACAGGACAGAAACGGAATTAAGAAAAAAGTCCAAATCGTCCTCTTAATACTTAATAATTTTCATTACAGTCCTTTTCTTTTTAATGTTTTAATTTCACTCAATTAAAATGTTTAGTTTTGAAGTTTCCTTTAATTTAAACCCTAAATTAAATTAATTTATCTTTCTAATTTCAATTTAGCACTAAGTTTCTGAATCTTGTTCTTTTTAATTGTGCTTCTAATTGAATATTGAATTAAATTATTCTTTTATATTTAATTATTTATGACAAATTCATTTTTGGTTCTCCCAATCTTCATTTTTAACCCAAATTGACTCTCAATTTCAAATTATATTTTCAATTAAACCCTCCACTGATTTTTAACTTGACTATTTGTTTCAAAATCATCCTTAAATCTTAAGTTTCTTTTATTTTTAGCCAAATTAAATCAATTTAAGCTTCTTTATTTTTAATCAATTTCCTCTTCAGTTTAAAACCTTTAATTGGAACCCAAAAATTCTCAAACTTCATTTTTTTTCATGTGATGCTCAATTATTGACCAGTTTCAACCCCAACTATTTTTTATTTTTATATTTTTAATAATTTTTCATGGTTTTAAAAAATTAAATAAAAAACAATGAAATGATAGGAATTAACTAGACTTATTAAAAATATTAAATTACACCAATATCAATGAGATTTTCAATGGTAAGACATTAGTGAAATGAACTAGAAAAATAACTGGGAATACAATGAGAAAATTATATTATTATAATTAGGTTTAAAGAGCGAATTATATGTTACAATAGTTATAGCTTGGTCTTTTATATTGATATATTGTGATTAGCATTTCATTAATTAATATGGAAAAATTAAGTACAACAAATTATATTTTATTTAACATTTTTTTTTTGTTATAAAATATGTAGAGTTAGGGGGGTTATTCATAGAGCGGAGGCATTGGGTGGCTGGGTAGTGGGCCGGCCCCAGCAAAAACCGTATATTTCCCTGACCTTTCCATTTGGATAATTTTAAATTGTGGTCTTAAAGTTAGTAAATTTTAACTTTTGGCCCCTCTTGAAATCTAATATCCTGGCTAGCTAATATTTTATGATAGAAAATATTGCATCCATATTATTGTTTGAGAATATAAGTAGTAAGCCTATAACATATCGTGAAATGATTTTTTTTTTTTATAATATAACAAATGAATCATTAATTGGGCCATGGTAAAAGTATTTTATGTTGTTTTTATAAGCTGTTTAATTTAATATATAATATTTAAAATTGAATAATTAAAAAACTGATTTAAGATAAAATATGGCATTAATTTGGCACATGTCAACCAAAATATGGTTTGAAGATTTATTATCATACAAGCACTAGGTGTATGAGAATAAAAAAAATTCTTTTTTAAAAATTAATTATGGTATTAAGATAAATTATTATAAATGCAATAGCTCATGTGAATAAAAATACATAAATTAATTCATTAGTTCAATGAATAACATTTCTATAATTAGGTGGTAAGATAAAACAATGGAGTGTAGTACTCTGGTGGAATGCATAGGCAATCCATTCTCACTGTTGTAACCTGCAAATAATTTTTTTCCCCTTAAATGATAAACTAATTACATCATGAACAACTTAAACAATTTGATACATTTTTAGTACATATTGAGAAAACAATATGATGGTCAAAATAGGGCAAAACATAATAAATCTAATTTATAATTTTATAACTTTAATATGGTATGTCTTTCTAATAAGTTTATAATTTCTTAAATAAGTTCAATAACCAACCAAAACAAACAAGAAATATAAAAAAAGAAAAATTAATAAAATCATAAACAAACCAGGATAAAAAAAAAAACCAATCTCAATAATTGATTTCCTAAACTAAATTGAAAAAAAAAACACCAGAAAAAATATTTTTCTCAACTAAATAAAAAATAATAACAACTAAGAAAAATAATTTTTCCCTAAAACTTCTTCAGGTTTAGTCTTTATGGGTTGAAGAGAACTCATTCTCGAGTTTTGGTTATCATATTGCCGCTGTTGTTGACCACTTAAAATGGTATTGGAGCTCTTGCGCTCCGTTAACTTGTTCTATGTTAACTCAGATAAGGTAGGTCAAAAATTAATTTTTTTAACACATTTAATCTTTATAGAACCATTACTAAGACATCTTCCACGTTATACCCTCACTCACATTATTCAGGTTTTTCCTTCTTCATCATGTTGAATAAAAATAACATATTTTTATTCTTACTTACAACAATCATCTACTCTTTATTGGACGCCAATATTATATGCTTCTAGGGGTGTTCACGGTTCGGTTCGGTTCGGTTTAAACTAAAAAAACCAACCGAACCAAATCACATTAATTTTGTAAAATATTAACCGAACCGGACCGAAAACCGGTTCAAACCGAACCGGTCCGGTCCGGTTAAATCTGGTTTTTTTGGTAAAAAACCGGGAAACCTAATCCTATCATCCAGATTTTTTATATGGATTTTTCATATGGCAAGGAGAAAATACAGGCACAGAAAGAAGATGAATTTTACAGCACCTTTTGCATGAAAGGCACAAAAATTCAAGACAAAAACTTTCTTGATGGAACTAGATGAAGGATAATTATCTTTAATATCCAAAACAACTCCTCCATGGTTTCCATTGCCATTAGTCCCATCGATCTCAACCATTACTACCAATACTGACCACAAGAAAGACAGCTAAGAATGAAAAGAGAGGAAAGATAAAAACAAGAGAAAGAGGAAGATTATGGTTTCCATTGCCCTTTGCCATCAATTTTCGTATGTGAAGTTGAAAAATATGACCTTTGCATTGAAAGCTCATTCAACAAACCCACTGGAAAGGAAGATTGGGAAATGGGAAAGGAAGATTAGAAATTAATTGAGAGGAAGATTGGGAAACCGGGAAAGGAAAATTAGAAATTAATTGAGAGGGGGGGCGGCGGCTTTTTGTGAGAGACAGAAATGTTATATTAACTGTTAGGGTTAGGTTACAATTTATACCTCAAAGATTTGTGTAACTTTTGGTTTCTAATGGGTCCGGTTCGGTTTGTTCCGGTTTTTGGTTCAAAACCAAAACCGAACCGGACTTGTTAAAATTTATGGTTTTGACAATCGGTTTAATCGGTTTTTTATTTTGGTTCATTTTTTTGGTTAATTTTTCTTCGGTTTTATCGGTTTTCTCGGTTAATCGGTTATTTTGAACACCCCTATATGCTTCACTCTTATACCGAGGATATATGTATGATATTGGCCATCATGCAAGACAAGTCTTATCATATTGACATGAATTGTCCAATAGTATATGACACATATCTATAGATACCACATTACATTAAATATTATCAAAATATTTTTTATTTATAGAAAACAAAATGAGACAATGACTACCCACAATTACCTCAATATGGTTATCATTCTCTTTTTATTATTGTATCCTCTACCTAGAAATTTATGCTAACAGCCCTTGCAACTTGTTGTTTCTTAAATGTTAAAGCCATTTGATATGCCTATGAAACTCTCTACAAAGACTGTCACACCCGACATCGCGGCGACCTTAAAAATAATCCAATAGGAAAAAAGAACAGATTTCTGGTTTCTTATTCTTTTAGGAAAAAGGTCTTGTTTAAGGAGTCGCCACCTATTATTATGGTCACTAGGAACCCTAACTGGTCAAGAGAGATCCTATGGTATGGGATTGGTTGAGGCTAAGGAAGGTATTAGCACCCCTAGCGCACCCTCCCTGAGGTAAGCTGCATTGCTGTTTTAATCTTAACTTGCTAAAAGTTTTTTTTTTTGTTGGTTTGTGTGTAAGAACGTATGATATTATTGACTCTAACTTCAATGAACAAACCTAAGAAATAAATTTAAATCAATGCATGTGTATTTTTCTTCTTTTCTCTCTTTTTTTTTTTTAAAATGATGGTTTGATCATAATATTCCTGACTCTGGCGTGAATGAATATTTGATCTCGAATATTTCCAACTCTGGCATCGGTAAATATTCCACCATGAATAATTCCAATTTAAAAATTTGGCCACGAATAAATCCAACTCTGGCGTTGATAAATATTCCACCACAGATAATTTCAATTTAAAAATTCCACCATGAATAAATCCAACTCTGGCGTTGGTAAATATTCCACCACAAATAATTCGAATTAAAAATTCCAACACGAATAAATCCAACTCTGGCATTGGTAATTATTCATGGCCTAAAAAATTAAGACATGCAAAATTTTTATCTACACTTTTTATTATTTTTTTTATTATCTATATTTTTTGGGTCGGGCTGGGCCTGGCCCAGCCCAACATAATTTCTTTGGGGCTGGGCCCAGCTCAGCCCATATGGGCTGGGCTAGGCTGCATCAAAGCGCACGCCTGAAGTGAATTCACGCGTGCCTTGAACTGTGCGAAGGTAATTAAATTACCTTCGCACAGTGTAATTGCAACTCAATTTGAATGAAAAAAAAAGAAATGAAGGGGAACGGCGTACCTGCTCTGCGAGGCGATGAAGACGATGGTGAAGCTCTGGCTGGCCGACACCACCTTTTCTCCTCTGCTCCTTCTTTTGCTTTCCTTTGCTTCTGTGTTCACCGATTGCTTTCGTGTTCCAGTAGATTTGAAAGGATGAAAGAACCTTACAATGAAGACGCCGATTTACTGTGGATGTCAATTGTTGAGTCTTCTTTCATTTTTTTTCTGTTGCAGGGATAAAACAATGGCAGGGACAATCCTTGTCTGTGTGTATGCTGCCCTTTTCCTTCCTTGCTCTCTGCGTGTTGCTCTGCTTTTTTCTCTGTTTTGTTTTTTTTTTTTTTTTTTTGATTTTCGGTTGTGTGTGATTGGATTCTGGGACTAAACCAAATATGAGTTTAGCTCTTTGTTTACTTCCTTTTTGTTCACTGTGCTTCTGGGTTTTTTGTTCTTTGTGTCTTTTGTGCTCTGGTTTACGGGTCTTTTTTTCCTTCTCTGTCTCGCCCTCTCTCTCCCCCCGCGAGGTCTTCTTTGCTCAGCTTTTATAGAGACAGCGGCAGCCTCGGTGGTGGTAATGGCTGGCCTCCCCTAAATGCTCCGTAACCGACGCCTTCAATGGAGAAAATGTCCACGCCAACGGACGAAACGCCTCTGCCTTTAATGGCAGAGAACCGTTGCAGAGACGGTGAACAGTTGTTGCAAAACGACCCTGTTTTGCTGGCTGCAAATTTGGTCCTTGTGATACTTCTAATTTTACAATCAAACCCCTGGTTAAAATATAATTGGATCCTTACATTTCTGCGCCATTTTCAAGTTGGTCCTTGGATTTTAATTTTTTCAATTTGGACCCCAATTAAACCCCAAACTTTGATATGTCTTCGATTAAGTCCCTGATTGGATAAATTAAATTAATTTCAAACTCAATTAAGTCTCAAAACTTATCAATTCTCCAATTAAACCCTTAATTGGATTAATTAAATCAATTCCAAGCTTAATTAAGTCTCAAAACTTATCAATTTTCCAATTAAACCCTTAATTGGATTAGTTTAATCAATTCCAAGCTCAATTAAGTCTCAAAACTTATCAATTCTCCAATTAAACCCTTAATTGGATTAGTTTAATCAATTCCAAGCTCAATTAAGTCTCAAAACTTATCAATTCTCCAATTAAACCCTTAATTGGATTAGTTTAATCAATTCCAAGCTCAATTAAGTCTCAAAACTTATCAATTCTCCAATTAAACCCTTAATTGGATTAGTTTAATCAATTCCAAGCTCAATTAAGTCTCAAAACTTATCAATTCTCCAATTAAACCCTTAATTGGATTAAATAAATTAATTCCAAGCTTAATTAAGTCTCAAAACTTATCAATTCTCCAATTAAACCCTTAATTAGATTAATTTCAAAGTTTAATTAAACCCCAAAACTTCCAATCATGTTGCTCTTAACCCAAATTTTAATTCATTCTTCATTTATTTCATTTTACTTGTTTTTTTTCATCATCATTATTATTTTTTCATCATTTTTTTCTTTTCATAAAATAATAATAATAATTAAAATAAAATGGTCAAAAATTGGGTTATAACAAAGACCACAAGCATAACATGTCCTGGATGTATCATTGTAAACCACTCAAATATCTCATCACTAGCTGCTCTTCCATTTCTGTCAAGTCATTTTTGGCCATTAATTAATAGAACTCATTAGTATAATCATTGATAGATTTATTTTATCCAATACCAATTGATGCAAAGCTATGATATCAATTGACACATATGAAAGCACAAGAAATAGAATAATAGCAGGAGAAAACATATTAATGATCAAAATAGGATAAAACATAAGAATTATAATTCTAAAAGGATTACTTGAATGATTTGGTGAATAACTTAATATTATTGCATTACAATAGTGTCTATATATAATACAAAACCTGTGACTATGTAAGGAATGCTAATAAAGGAATATATAGGCTCCGTTTGTTTGCTGGAAAGTAGTTTTCTTTTGGAAAGTGAATTCCGGGAAAAGTGAATTCCGAGAAAGTATTTTCTGATATTTGATAGTGTAATGAAAAATGAGTTGGAAAACACTTTCCAGTGTTTGGTTATGTCATGGAAAATGAGTTGAAAAATAATTTATTAATAATTTATTTTTCTTAAATTTATTAAAATAATGAAGAATAAATCTTACAAATTAAAAAGTTGAATGAGAATGAAATTGAAAAAAAATATAATTTCATAAATTATCTCAAATAAAATAAATAATAATCAAAATAATAGAGATCAAATCTAAAAAATTAAAAAAAATGAAAGATGAAGAAATTAAAATAATAATAATCAACATTTCATAAATTATTTCAAATAAAATAAGTAACAATCAAAAGAATGAGGACCAAATTTGATAGATAAAAATTTTCAATAAAAAAAATGATAAGGAAAAAGCAAATAGCAATTATAAAAATAAAGACCAAAGTTAATATAAAAATAAAATTTTAAGAGATGAAATTGAAAAATAAATATTTAAAACAAAATATATATAGCAATCAAAAGTTTGAGGATCAAATTTAATATAATCAGTAAATAATGACATTTCTAAATTTTTCACAACTTCCGGAAAGTGTTTTCCCCACAAATTTTTCAGAAAAATAATTTTCTGGAAACCAAGCCAAATTTTCCTTTTACTGGAAAGTGTTTTCCATTGACCAATTTTCTTACTGGCAAACAAACACAAGAATAATCATAAACACGATTGCAACTATTTGGGAAACATAATAAAATTAGAGATGCTATACATAAAAGCAGATCATCGATGAGCTGAAGTTATGGTGATTTCCTCATACGACCCCTCAAAATGGATGTTCCATCAACAATGTGGATTTTCTCATGTAACAGAGTGAAACGAGATTGAGCGAGTGGCTTTGTTAGTAAATCCACAATTTGGTCAACCGTGTGAACATGGGCAACACGTAGTTTGCCACGATGAATAAAGTCGCAGACAAAGTGAAGGTCAATAACGATATGCTTTATTCTGGAATGGAGAACGTGATTGAGGCTAAGTTGAGTGGCACCAACATTATCACAAAGAAAAAGAGGGGGTTCACGTAGCGTGAGTCCAAGTTCATCAAGAAGAGACTTTATCCATGCAATATCAGAAGCCACATCCTTTTGTTTTCTAGTGCGCCAGCTAATAGGATTATCACCCAGGAAAATGATATAAGCCGTGGTGGACTTGCGATCATCAAGATCACCACCCCAGTCAGCATCAGAGAACCCTCAAAATACAAGGTTGGATCGGCAACGTAGCAAGAGACCAAAATGAATTGTCTGTTTAACATAGCGCAAGAGCCGTTTAACATGTTGCCAATGCGTTACTGTTGGTTTGTGCATGAACTGAGCAAGACGATTGACTGCAAAACCCAGGTCTGGACGAGTGAGTGAGAGATATTGAAAAGAGCCAATGGTACGTCTGTACTTAGTGGCATCACAATTAGCTGAACCATTGTTAAGCATAAGCTTAGCAGACATGAACATAGGTGTGTGAACTGTCTTAGCACCATCCATATTAAACCTGGTAAGGAGATCATAAATATAACGGTTCTGTGAAAGAAACAAACCTTGCTAAATTGAAATAACCTCCACCCCGAGAAAATAATGCAAGTCACTGAGTTCTCTCAGGGAAAATGTTTCACCTAAAGAGGTGACAACATGGTGCAGAAAAGGATTGTTATTGCCTGAGGGCAATTGGCTGGAGGTGTTGAGAGGGAGTGGAGACGTAGAGTTAGAGCCAGCAAACTCTGAGAGAGAAGTAGGGTTGCCACCGGTTGACATGGAGCTAAAGAACGTTTCTAAGCTCGTGAGAGAAAAAGGCTCTAATACCATAAAAGGATTAGATGAATGATTTGGTGAATAACTTAATATTATTGCATTACAATAGTGTCTATATATAATACAAAACCTATGACTATGTAAAGAATGCTAATGAAGGAATATATAATCATAAACACGACTGCATCTATTTAGAAAACATAATAAAATCGTAGGCACTATACATAAAAGCAGATCACTGATGAGCTGAAGTTATGGTGATTTCCTTATAAATTTATAGTTTTATTGCTAAAGAAAAGAATATGTTATAGTATGTCTCTTTAATAGATTTATAATTCTTTAAATAAGTAAAAAACTAACCTAAACAAAACTGAAAAATTGAAAAACAAAAGTAATAATATATGAAAAATATTTTTCTAACTAAATTAATAGGAAATAATAATAACTGAGAAAATATTTTTTCTTTAAAAATTCTCCTCATCAGTATCTCATAAAAATCTAATATTGATCCTTCAAAAGAGAGAAGAAAAAAAATAGAAAAGGAGTTGGCATGCCGACTATACAAGATTCAATTATAACTAGAGACATTAATTATTTCTCTGATCACTTGCAGCAATATAAATCTCCCAAGGCAAGACCCTAATTCATTCATCTTGCATCAACATATTCTTTCATGTTTTTTTCTTCGTTTGTTTTTGTCTCACATGCGCAAAACATCCGAAGACCCAACTTGATCACTCGTCTGCCGACTTGGCAAGTTTCCAAGCAGAAAGGCTGATAAGATCTTTCAACGTGTCCCCTAAGCAAGCCGTCAACATAGATGCCTTTTAATGATCTTCAAGCTTTGAACAGCTGTGCACCAAAAATAGTTGAGAAACAATTCCAATTCCATGTTCTTGGTACTGTTCAAGAGTTTGGTCATTATCGCCTTCCGCATACTACAGGTGCAAGGTAGTTAAGTCAGAAATGTATTGAATATGCACATAGATTTTCAGCCAACTAATTGTAATTAATGCTGTTAAGTGTCCGCTGCTTGTAATTTGCTGGATGTTCTACTTCTTCTTCGAATTGTTGGGTAACAAGAGTAGTGATCCTGTTGTTATATGGTTGACAGGAGGGCCAGGATGGTAGTCCTTTGGCCTTGTTTCATGAAAATGGTCCTTTCCACATTGAAAACAATCTGTCTCTTCCATGGAATTACTACGGTTGGGACAAGGTATTTATTATTGCAGTGCTATAACATTTCTGATAATTTTTCTCTATAAATTTCAAATTCCCTCTGCTATATCATAAGCAAGTTTTTTGTACCCTTTGATTTGGGAATGTTATTGTTCTTTGGCAGGCATCGAATATTATATTCGTTGACCAGCTTACTGGAACTGGCTTTAGTTGTAAAACAGATCCGAGCGACATCCGCAACGACGAAAATGGTGTCAGCAATGACTTGTATGACTTCTTGCAGGTGAGTTTTCTTTCATTTTACATTACGAGTTTGCTCACATTTTGACAACATAAGAAATTTTCCTTAATTGATATACATACATACATACATACATACATATACATCTTCATGATCTCTCCCAGTGATTCTATAGGCATTTTTCAAAGAGCATCCTAAGTTGGTGAAAAATGAGTTTTGACATAACTGGAGAATCTTATGCTGGGAACGCTAAATCCCTACATTGGCTTCCCGGGTTCACAAAGGAAACAAAAACAAAGAAGGAATTCATATGAACCTCAAGGTAAGCACCCGTTGCGCTCAAATATTGCTTCTTTTACAGCTGTTTGTTCACCATTGCTTAATTTGATTTCTAGTTTTTCTAACAATATAACTTTTGTTCAATAGGGTTTTGCCATTGGCAATGGTCTAACTCAGCCTGATATCCAGTTCAAAGCATACGCTGATTTTGCTTTGGAAAACAAGTTAATCCAAAAATCTGATTATGATTCCATTAACGAGTTGATCCCGGTCTGTGAACAGGCAATTACAGATTGCGGTACTTGTTCTTAGTTTGGTTTCATTTTCACCGAGAACAAAGCATGTACTGAACCAGTACTTGGTTTTACTCTCTCCTTGGTTGATTATTTATTAAACTGAAAACTCTCTTGCCAGGGACTGATGGCGTATATACATGCGAAAATGCAATGGTGGCGTTGTTTATGACGCGATGGTAAGGGACTGGATGAGAAACCCTGCATTAGGAATTCCTGCTCTCCTTGAAGATGGTATCAGGTTGCTTATTTATGCTGGAGAGGAGGATCTCATATGCAACTGGCTTGGTAAATCTATATGGTATAACAACCTAATTAACCTTGTATTTATCAGTGATTGCGTTCTTGATGTGCTTGCTTTTTTCAAGGAAATTCAAGGTGGGTTAATGCATTGGCATGGTCTGGGAAGAAGAAAGCCACCGGAGAAGCTCCCACAGTTCCATTCGTTGTTGAAGGCAAAAAAGCAGGACAGCTAAAAAGTCTTGGTTTCCTAAAGGTGATTCTCTACCCGTTGTTTTTCTCTATTGCTTTTGTGTGTGCCTTGACGATATTTACTTCTTTCTCGAACAACTCTGATGTTCTATAACTACCAGGTTCACAATGCTGGTCACTTTGTTCCAATGGATCAGCCAAAAGCTGCATTAACAATGCTGAAGAGCTGGTTGCAAGGAAATCTGTCTCCCCCTGGTAACTTGCGTCTGCTGTTTTAGCATGTTCAAGCATTGTCTCACATCTATGGTTGTCAGAAATGGCGTTTTGTGAACTTCTGGTATGATAGATTCTTCTAATCTAAATATTCATGTTATCAAGTCTTAGGAGCTACAAAATAAAAAGCACCTACATTTTTCACGCATATGTCTCCAGAGTGAACTCAATTAGTTTGCTAAACCAACGCATGGTTTAAGACTGTAGTAACTCTTGATACACAACCAATTTACCACCAGCTCCAGACAGCGATAAGCAATGGTTTAGAATATGTATGTCCAGATGTAAATCAGTGCTTTTGATTTCTCAAGTGTGGTAAACGAATTCAGCAGCAAAACAAATGATCACTTTAAACCATATATCCAACCCACAAGACCTCCTTGCTAAGGAACACAAGATCTATGGAATGTTTCCTGCAAAATAGATAGCTTTGTCATTCGAAAGATGGATGGATAAAAGAATTAAGAAGCTGCTGGTTTTACCCCCTCCTTCAGTGATTCAATTGCAAGCTTGAAACCAGATCTCAAAGGCGCAGCAGCGACGGCTTGCAAGTGTCATGCATTAACATTTGATGCGGCAAATGTTTTTTTGGAATCAATTCTTTCCTATGATTGAATTTGAATATAATGTTTGATTTGAATTCAAATTGTTAATATGTTGAATTCATATATTTGTAAAAAATAAAATTTAATACATTTTGTTTTCTATATTACTTTCCTTACTTTTATCTTATTTTTTCAAAAGTCTTTCAAAAAATAGATATATAGATGAATATTATAAGAAAGCTAGTTTTAACATTAAATTTCCTGTCTTCAGGATTTTAAATTAGAAAAGTAGACCTCTTATTTATTTTTGTACAATTTTTAGAGCTTGAATTTCATTTCAATCTTTGACATTCAAAATGGTTTCAAACATAAGATTTCATTAAGCTCTGAATTCGAATTGAATTCAATTTAAAGGGTTTCAAACATGTTTGGAGGGTAAGAATTCTATAAACTATAATCAAGATCGAATCCTAATCCAAAAAAGCTAAAGTTAGATTTGATGAAATTGACCCATAAAGTTATAAAGATTGAACACCATAAAAATTGAATCTTTGATAACTTTTGAATTGTTCAATAAACAACCAAGAACAAGAGAAATCCTCTTCAACATTATTTCTAAAAATCAATGAATTCTCGTAACTTACAAATAAAATAAAATATTTATAGTTCAACAAAATAAACCCTATTGGAATATTAAGCTGAAATTAAAACCTAAATATATAATAGTTTAAGAGTATCTTAAAATAAAATAACAAAACTCAAGTCTTAATAAAAAAAGCCTAGCTTGTATAGTGATTTTGGCCCTTATCGTAAAGCCTTATATATATATATATATATGATCGTCGTGCAGTTTTAACTCAATAGAAAACAGGACCTTTAAAGTCATGAAAATTTTTTAGCTTGATTCAACTATTAAAGTACAAGTTATAACTATTAACATAAAGTTATGTAGTCAAGCTTTAATATATGTTAAACAACCCTGGAACTTGATTGTACCACATTGATTAAGACTTGATGCTTGATCGAAGAAAAAAAACTTGATGCTTGATGCCATATTAGAAAGAATTATCATGCTTACTTGGCTCAAATATCATGAATCAACTCTTTGAATACATTTTTGATATTTTTGACTCTTGCCCTTATAATTATTCCAAATGACACATGGAATGGATTCTGTGGTGTTACTCATGATTTCCATCATTCCTCTTCCCTTTAAAAGAATACAACATCAAATAATCATTTAAATAAAATGGAGAAATATCATAAACATTAAATGGAGCATTAATATTATACTCACTTGAAAGTTCCACTTATAAATTATCATTAATCTATTTAAAGACTTGGAATGAACCATCCTCTCTTATGATGAAACTTAGATTGCTTATAGGTTGGAAATCTTTCCTTCTTTATATGAAAGACAACATTCAAAACAAAATATGGATTGTATGAATGGTTAGTAATGCCTTTTGGTTTGACTAATACCCTTAATATAGTCATGAGGTTAATGAATCACGTGTTGATATTTTTCATTGAAGAATATTTATTTTAATGATATTCTGATTTATAGCAAAGAATTAGATGAGTATATTAATTATTTAAGACAAGTTCTTAAAATATTTAGAAAGGAAAGATTATATGCTAATCTAAAGAAGTATGATTTTTACATGGAAAGAATTGTGTTTTTAGGTTATGTTATTAGTGCAAAAAGGATTGCGATGGATAAGGCAGAGATCAAGGTCATTAAAAAATAACCAATACCTAAGACGATAAGTGTGGTAAGAAGTTTTAATAGTTTAACTAGTTTTTACATAAGATTTGTTAAAGATTTTAGTATTCTAGTTGGACCATTGATTGAAATTGTAAAGAAAATAGTAGGATTTAAATTAGATGATGATCAAAAAAAGACTTTTAACTTGTTAAAAGAAATGTTGATTTTGGGCTCATTGCTTGCTTTACTTGACTTTACAAAATCTATTGAAATTAAGTGTGATGCCATGGGTATAAGTATTGGAGTAATTTTAATGCAAGAAAAATGACCCATAACCTATTTTTGTGAGAAGCTTAAAAAAGCAACTTTTAATTATCCAACATATGATAACGAGTTGTATGTATTAATAAGAACTTTGGAAACTTGATAATAATATCTTTAGCCTAAAAAGTTTGTAATTACATACTGACCATCAATCTTTAAAACACTTAAAAAGCCAAGGTAAGTTGAATAGATGACATGCCAAGTGGATTGAATTTGTTAAGACATTCCTATATGTTATTAAATACAAGCAACATAAGGAAAACGTTGTTGTGGATACATTATCTAGAATGTATATTCTTTTTAATACCTTGAACAATAAATTTTTAGGATTTGAACATGTGAAAAAATTATATGTGGATGATGATGATTTTGGTTAAGTTTATGGACAATATAAGCATTCATTTGATAATTATTTTATGTATGATGAATTTTTATTTAAAGATAAGAGATTGTATGTGCCTAAATGTTCATTATGTGAATTTCTTATGAGGGAAGCTCATAAAGGCAATTTAATGGAACATTTTGGGGTAGTTAAGACTTTGGTATGTCACATGAACATTTTTATTGGCTTAACATGAAAGTGGATGTTCAAAGAGTATGTGATAGATGTATAATATATTAACAAGTCAAGTCGAAAATCATGCCTCATAGTTTTTATACACCTTTACTAGTATCTAAAAAACCTTGGATTGTTATATTCATGGATTTTATTTTAGGGTTACCTGGATTTGAAAAGAATAGAGATTCAATATTTGTTGTTATAGATAGGCTTTCTAAAATGATGCATTTTATATTATGTCATAAAATTAATGATGCGACAAATATAGCGGATCTTTTCTTAAGAAAATAGTTCGGTTACATGATGTTTTAAGGAGCATTATGACTGATAGAGATGTTAAATTTCTAAGCTATTTTTAAAAAGTTTTGTGGAGGGAGTTAGGAACAAAATTGTTATTTTCTACTATTTATCATCTATAGGCAAATGACTCAACAAATGTGGTACATAGAAATTTAACTTAATTGTTGAGAATTATTATAAAAAAAATCTTAAAAATTAAAAGGATTGTTTATCATAGTTTGTATATAATAGAAGTATATATTCTATAACAAAGTTTTCTTCTTTTAAAATTATGTATGGTTATAATCCTTTAACCTCATTGGATTTATTGTTTTTATATATTGATGAAAGAGATAGTTTTGATAAGAATAGAAAAATACACACTATGAGAGATTTGCATACCAAGATATATAGTTTTGATAAGAATAGAAAAATACACACTATGAGAGATTTGCATACCAAGATATAAGTTTTAGTAAAAATTATAAGTGGTTTTTTGTAACTTTTTTCTAATTTACAATTTCACTTCTAAAATCTTATTAATTAAAAAAAGAGTCCCAGCAAGCAGCTGCTTTGCAAAAATAAGACGTTGTTTTGGAGAGCAAAAATGACGTCGTTTGGCCAAAAATATAGTATTGTTTAACAATTTTTGCCTGATTTCCACTATAATTTCACACGTTTTATCTCTTACATAATAATAAGAGAAAGTGAGAGCGAAAGAAAAGAATGACAAGGCCTCGTCTATCAATCCCAAACATGTAGAAATTATTACATAGATTTATTTTACTACAAGATCAATATTTACAAGTCATGTAAATAAACTATAATGATGTATGCATTTCATATGATTTTATCTACTTGTTTTATATTTATTAGTTTAATTTATAGGTAATGTGGTGGACGTCTATCTAATAATTTCACAAAATATATGGACCTAATTTTATTTTATTTTTTGTAATTTTTTTTCTTTTCTATGTTTTGTTGTTGGCCAATGTTTCTCTTAAAATCTTGAAATTTTTTAATTTTTCCTTAAGACAATCTTATAAAATTATTCAAGGAATGATTATTTTGTTTTATTCAAAATATTTTTTAAAATTATGCTCGTCATGATACGCTCCTCTTTAAGACCACTAGTCAACGAAATCAAACCAATATATGATTTACATGTGTCTATTCTAATAATAGTGATAATTTTAAATTAAATATTCTCATCTATTAATTTTAATTTTTGTTGACGAAAAAGGTCAGGCTTGCTTCAAAGGAAGTTGCTTTATTATACAATATATGCAGTTTAGACAGAAAACATTATCTAGCACACACCAAGGATTCAATCGAGGAACGCCTAATAGTTTTATGGTCTAATGAAAAATATTAATAAATTGAGGACCTATCTGTGAATCAGAAATAGATGGAGGACTAATCTGAGGTTTTCCCTAAACTCAACCGAAAACCCATCAATATATTTTTGTTGTTCAGCCTCCAGCAGTAATAGATTTCGATTTTCTTCCAAAAAATTCAATGGAGCCTGACAGGTATTTAAAATGGTGTTTTGGGCTTTCGAAATGCTTAAGTTGGCTCTCAGTAGGGTGCCCTTTTGTCTACAATCCGTTCCCTTTAGTTTTTCTATTGAATTTTTATATATTTATATGTATACAAGGTTTTATTTGTTTTTTTGCAGGTTAAATTATCCAAGCACCTCTGCTATTAAATTTGAAGTTTTGGGCCATCAACTGCAGTTCTCTCAAGTATGTTTTTTTATTGTTCTTTTCCCATATTGCAAAGGTTGTTATTGTTTCTTGTATTTTGTATTGGTTGCTATAAATTTGGAAATTTAGTGTGAGTTGTACACTTTTTGGACAATGTTTAACCACTCACGACTGGAAAAGGTGACCTGTCTGCATGTTGTCTTGGTTATGTAATAGCTACTGTGATGTTGGGGAAGGACATCAAATTCTGGATCAAAGTGAAATAGTCTGTTTTTTTATTTTTAAAAAAATAAAAAATGGACATTTCTTGATATTTTGAATAAAAATATAGTCTTTTCAATGGAAAGTGATGTGCAGCAACAAAGTTTAGGTGGCCTGTATAAATATGAAATAATCATGAAAGAAAATTTTGTTGCGTCTTCGATTAATTGCCTGTTTGTAATTCCTCCATCCTACAAGTTTGGTTGCTGTTAATTTTCGGTTTCACAGCATCATTTCCTGTTGCAATTTTTTCACATGTTATGTTGCATTTAGTATCTCGTGATGTTTATCTAACAGGTGAATTTCTGTTCATGGTGATAGGATCCAAATTCGAAGCATTTAGGAACCACTGTTTGGGATGCATCAATGGTGTTGGTTAAATTTCTGGTAAGTTTAAATTTGTATTTCTTCATGTACTTGAAACTGTAGAGTTCGCTCTCCCTGGTGGTATTGTTTGATTCTTGGATGTTGGACTCAGGATTCAGGGTCTGTTTCACCATGATGTGCTCAATAGTCAAACAGCTTTTAGCGAACTTTAAAGAGTAGGTTGTTTCTGTAAAGAGTTTGCTTCTAAGAAAATTCGTCATTTCATTGCAGTAAAGCAGCTAAAAATCTTATCATGCAGAAAGCATTTTCCTCCCCTGCTTTTCAGTGCTATGCTTCTTATTTAGGCATTTCTTGTTACTGGGATAAATCTTTTTCAAGTTCAGTTGTATCTTGCGTGGACTCTTTCTGAAGATCCCTGATGGGTTGTTTGAGGGATTTGATCATCTTGATTTTTTATCTCATTTTGTTCTGCACAAAGAGAAGAAAACGAGAGATGATGGTTAGTACCAGCAAAACTGTGGAACAAATCTTCCCATTATCTTCCAATTTATTTCTATAAATTTAAAGATGGATCTAATGTCATTGGAAAACTGCAAGATAAGAACAAGATGTGTGTGTGTGAGAGAGAGAGAGAGAGAGAGTGAGAGAGAGTTCACTAAAGATAGTGGCTGGCTTTTTAACTTATGAATATGTTAATGAACACTTGATTGAAAAACTCACCTCACTAGAACATTATGCTTTCCAGATTTGAAAGGCCACTCATACATTACCTGTAACATAGATTAATAAATATTTTAGATCTAAAGACATGAATCTACCCTTCATTGGTTATTTCAGGAAAGGAATTGCAGAAGGGGAAGGTTTTGTCCATCCAAACTGAAAGGAAAACGCGTTATTGAACTTGGAGCAGGATGTGGAGTAGCTGGATTTGGTGGGTTTCTTTTCTTTCCCCCTTTTTTAATTTTAGCTAGTGAAATAGTGTTTCATTCATGTCATTTTACTTGGCTCGTCAATTCGATATAGATCCAGTTTTATCTAACTCTAAAAGGTCTTTTGCCTCATAGTTTGATTTAAGCTGCTCTTTCCAGGGATGGCACTGCTGGGATGTGATGTAATTGCAACTGACCAAATAGAGGTTTTGCCACTGCTAATGAGAAATGCTGAACGCAATACTTCAAGAATAATGCAGAAAGATTCCAGTTCAGGTGTGCTTGGATACATTTTGACGGGTTGTGGTCATACACTTTTATTTTTCTTATTTTTATTAAAAAGATTTTTTTTTTACTGAATAGCCAACTGCATTTTAAGATATTTTTCTGTGTGCAAGTGAATTTGATGGGAAAATGCCCTAATTAGCATGGTTTTTCTTTAACTATCAGATAGAGGGTGTGCTTGGACCTCCATTACGTGTAGCGTGTACCTTACATGTTTTTATGCTCATCGCAGATTCATTTGGATCTATCCAGGTTGCAGAATTGGACTGGGGGAATGAAGATCATATAAGGGCTGTTGATCCACCATTTGACTACATCATTGGCACTGATGTTGTAAGTTTGTTTGGTGATTACATTTTGCTGAACCCATAATGGGAAACAATATATTGCTCATTATCTTTACTTTCATAGTTTTATCTCTTCCTGGAAACCACACTTAATTTCTCATGATCACTCCATTCGACTTTCTGATTTATGGCTTCAAGGGTCTGACCTCAGGTCAACATTTCAAAGAAATTGGAAAATTCATGAGCAAGCTTGACCCCATGATTTTGGTGCTATGTTAATTTCAGTTTTATTTGTTTCCAAATGCTTCAAGCCATTTACTTGAAATAGTCTTTTAGTTTCATGATGTATAATGGACTCCTAGGAGGGTTGTCACTGTTTCCTCTAACTTTTGATTTGATATGTCAGTGAACATGTTGCAACTAGTTGCAGCATTAACACAGGGATAGAAAAGACCAACCCATGCTCCTACCCAATGCTCCAAAGGCTTAAACACTGTTCATTGAATAATTGAATGAAAGCTTTTTTCAATCTGTGTCACTTTTACCACTTGATAAATTTCCCAAATCCAGTACCATGTAATTACACAATAAATTGTTGAATCAACATCGTGAATACGATAGAATGCATAAAAAAGCCTCAAGTAATAAGATAGTTTTTTTCTGTTGCTATTGGAAAAATAAAATAAATTAGTAAATCCATTTTCTTATCCATCTTATGCTAAGATGTTTAATTTGTGATTCTTATGATGTTATGGATCTGTAGCTCGATACTTGAACCTGCTTCAGTGAAGTGTTTGATTTTCAGCTTCTTTGCATTTAAGGTTTATGCAGAGCATCTTTTGGAACCACTGTTGCAGACACTACTTGCTTTATCAGGACCGAAAACCACTATTTTGGTGTGTTGCTTTAAAGCTTGAAAGTTTTCTTTTTTGTTTTTCCTTTGGAAACTTGACTATGATGCTTTTACTTATTACTATACTTCCATGTAGTTGGGGTATGAGATACGTTCTACCAATGTCCATGAGCGAATGCTCGACATGTGGAAAAAAAACTTTGAGGTGAAAACTGTTCCAAAAGCAAAGGTATGTTCATTATGGTAATAAATACTTATGGCTTAATGAGATATTCATATGCTGTACTATTAGGATTTTATGAATGGTTACCAAACTGGAGACAAAATCTGGTAAAAATTAGGACTTTATGTGATCCTTTAACTATTTCTCACCTGCTACTTTCCATAAGTGTTCATAAGTGTAAATATTTAAGAAACACCATCGTATAACATATTATTCCGTGCACTGGTTGTTAACAATCTAAGATGCCAGCTTAGTCATTGGACCTGCATCGTAAATACATGCGGCTTTAGCGGGTGGAGTATTAGTCAATGCATTGTCTAGTGATTGGACCTTCATAATTAATGCCTTCATCCTTTGAAGTCGTTGCAACCACTTTGTCCCATGCAGATGGACAGCAATTACCAACATCCCAGTATTCAACTTTACATCATGGGATTGAAGCCTCCAGCTGGGATCATAGGAAACAGGATTTTGGAGCTTGAGCAACAAACTGATGAGGTTGAAATGGTAGATAAGATACTGAAAGATGATGAGAATGGTGGGAGTAGTAATACCAAGAATAGGTTGGAGGATTGCAGCAGTGAAAAGGTTCATGAAGATTGTGAACTAGCGATGAAAATTCCAAATGGAAAACTTACTGATTGGGAAGCAAGAAGATTAGGCTCAATGACTGCTCGACTTCTTCAAGATGTAAAGATAACATGAAGCATTTAGCTTGGAATTTGCAACCTTCCTTCTGTACTCTCAATGCTTGTTTGCAATGGATCTGCCCATGTCTCACATTATTTGAGTGTCTCATTATTGTCTAATTTCATGGAATGGTTGTGGAATGCTTAGGAAGTAAGGTGCAGGAAATGATATGGCATAGCATTGCTAAAATCAATAGAAATGTTGACCTCTTGAAACTGGTGGATTTGTTGCCGTAATTTGCTTTTTGATCACGACACATGGTGCCATCTGGGGTGGTGGGAAATAAGATTTGGGAAAGTAGAGTTAAGAGCTCCGTGTCAGTATTCTGAAGCTGCAGTCATTGCATTATATGTTGGATGAGTCGGGATGTGTAGTGCTTCATCCTGAGTAGTGATCTTTTCTGAGAATAAAACAAAGTGTATTTCAATTTTTAAAGCTGTTTTGAAGATATTGTAATAGTCTAAGAATATGGAGAGGATTTGAGAAACATATATATGTAGCCTTGTAGGTCATCAATGTAGTCATTTAGACACAAATCTGTCATCCAAATGATTTAACCTTGCCTCAAAATTGCATCCAATGAATTTGCTGCTGCTGAAACCTCACACTGTTTTCCTTGGTTTCTCGCTGTGGAACTGGATCTGTTGTCCACACTATGATGATCCATTACTTCGTCTCCGGAGTTGCCTGACTATATTTTTTTCCTGTTCCTCATTTGTCCTCTCATCAAGTCGGCGGTCCAAGGAGAAACGGAGGGATATTGAATGCCCTGAACACAATCAAGATCCGCATTTTAGCCTGATTATTTAAGAATATGCTCGACCTCTACACATTTTTCTTTTCATTAGCATGAGTAGCAGGATTACATTTAGAATTATAATCACCGAGGGTGGTTGCTAAAGCAAGGCAATTTGCACACACAAAGAAAGGTGCAACTGATTTGTTTAAATTGGAGGCTTCCACTACAACCCACATTTCCAAACTCAATTTTTCGAAATCAACTTCTTTTGGGGTAGATAAGGCTTTGCAGCCTCGTACTTTCGATCTGTGTGTTGGGCTAAGCAAAGCTCACTACTTTTGGCTGATGAAAGGCAGTTGAGTGACTAACTAACAAAAACCAAATTCAGCTGTCCTCAGCTAGAGTTAAGCTGTGCATCAATGAGATAAACAGATTACAGTGTGTAATAAATATTATAGTAATGCTGTCCAAAGCTGCCTGGATCTTTCAAAGAGAATCAAATCGCATAACATATGCTGAACTTTTCCTTGACTGGAGATGGACTTGTAACATGCACACAAAAGGGAACAAGAATGGGATAGTATCGTATTGGTATGCAAGAAATGTTTTACAGTGATTTGGAAAATGAAAATGAACCTGCACAATGTAGTAGGAATACATATTAAATAGAGCTTCTATGAAATGCAGAATTCACAATGGAAAATTGATCCATGTAGATTCCCAAGTATGAAATGAGTGGGTCTGCCCGACTCTTGTCTATAACAAATTTCAGGTGTTGAGATTCTACATTAGGAAAATGCAACAGCCTTTGATATCCAACTGTAGTGCCATTAATCACCATCTTCCAGTCCCCGTCTTCATTCAAGACCTCAAGATGGAATGCCATAATTCGCTGTCCCATGTGAATTGGTTCTTGTACTTGCAAAACATTGAAAGATACCGACTCTTGAAGGTTTAAGTGTAATGCCCAATCAGATACATTCTCCTCGGGCGCCCAATAGGTGTAAATGCCTTCTTTGAAGATGTTATAGGGATCAAAGCGAGAATCACCAATGCTGCCTCGTGTGCTGCTTGCATTAAGAATGGCATTCCCAGCTAGATTATCAGAAAATATGGACCTTCGGAGTTCAGAAAATTCTTTAAGTACTTGTATGTCTTCATCTGATATAAGACCTGAAGAGTTCGGGGGCACATTTAGTAACAAGAGACAGTTTCTGCCAACAGATTTGTAGTATATGTCAAGAAGCTTTATTGCAGATTTTGGAACTTCAGAAGCATGCCAAAACCAACCAGGTCGAATGGATACATCACACTCAGCAGGCACCCAGTCATGTCCTGATGGGTCTCCTCCCTGCGAGTATCTGTTGAGTAGACAATAAAAAGCGAGACAAAAATCTGAATATTTGATTCTGTATGCAAGAAAAACTTGAGGGGCAGAAAGTGCAGGGGGAAAAATCAGTGCACTCCCACAAAAAAAAAGAGCCAATTTTTCTGCAGTTCTACGAAGGGGAAAAAACTAGCTTTTAGTTTTATGGCAATAATTCATAAGCATATTGTATTGGACATCAAGTTCTTCAAAAAAATTTATTCAATTAATGCTACAATTAGTCAAGGACAAAAATCTAGAACATGAAAATGTCTCCACTGTAATTTGAAAATCAGGGAATTCTTCAGAAGTCAATAGCATCACAAGATATAAGGAAATGCATGAAAGTGCATTTCCATAATTGGATCCTTGTAGGATGGAGCCCTGGATCATGCGTAAGTTGACTATACTCCTGGTTTCAATTTATTAAGCAGGCTAGTCATGAACAAGAGTTGTGATTTGGCAAAACTAACATTACCATTTCCTAGCATAATGTACATTTCAAAGATACCTTGCCAAAATTCACAAACAAAATCTAGCCCTCAATTTACATCATGCTTGCGTGCAGGATGAAAAGTTTTAATTTGCTATGAAGTCCTCTTAACATGATCAGCAGGGGATTGACATTCAGACTAGAGATGAGAGTCTGAATTCTCTTCTTTCACTTTCCCCAACATCTTGAAAAATTTGTGTTCAGTTGAATGGGGCTTATATACTTAACAGCTGAGTTGCAGTGCTGGCAAGTTCTAACTAAACAAGTCATCTTTAGGCAGGCATGGAATCCATAGCATTGTAAACAAGCATGAACTCTTAAAAAGTGCAGACCATGAATTACTAGCCAAAAGTAGAAGGCAAAGAAAAAAAAAAAGGGCATGGAAGAGAAGGTTAGAAAGTTAACTCACATAGGATCAGTGTTTCCAATCTGGGCAGAACTCCGATTAAAAAGAGACCAGCAAGTAGACCCAGCGACACCAGCCTCATCCCCAATCCACCTTGTATCAGGACCTGCATCAGAAAAGATGACAGCCCCAGGCTGATGTTGATGAATGAGACTAAACCAACTATCGAAAAAATACTCCATGTCCTTCTCGCCCTCTCCTTTCGCACCATCCAACCATACCTCCTTTATCTCTCCATACCTGCAAAAACAAAACACAACACGAATAGTTCTTAATTACCACAAAACATAAATCTAATCAAAGACAGATGTTATTTCCCAGATAACACAACTGTTCAGGTTGAACTAACAACAAGAATTAGATACAACAAAATGCAATAATTAAACCAACATCTCAAATACCAAATGAAATACAGATTACAAAATAACCTAATAAAAGAAGTCAAGGAAAAACCCCAATTGATCAACGACAAGAAAGAAAATCACCTTGTCAACAACTCAGTCATTTGGCCTAAATAGAACTCATTATACTCCAAAGTCTTTCCATAACACCCATCATGCCTATCCCATGGTGAAAGATAAAGACCCAAATCAACACCAGCCTCCTTAGCAGCCAAAGAAAGCTCCTTTACAACATCCCCCCTTCCATTTCTCCAAGAAGTTGACTTCACAGAGTACTCTGTGTACTCACTAGGCCATAAACAGAACCCATCATGATGCTTTGCAGTGAGGATCACACGGTTAAAGCCAGAGTCTTTAGCAACCTGGACCCACTGGGTGGTATTGAGACGGGTCGGGTTGAACACAGAAGGGTCAACCTGGCCAGTACCCCACTCTGAGTCTGTAAAGGTATTGGTTCCAAAGTGAAAGAAGAGTGCCATTGATGAGAGTTGCCATTGGAGTTGAGAAGCTGTTGGGATGGGTAAAATGGGAAGTGGGGGTGGCTTTTGGAGGGCACTGTGGGAAATGGGAAATATCAAAGAGAATGAGAGACATAAGAGGATCAGATTCATTGTTCTGGGCTCTGGAGTTTGGTTGTTCTCCTCATAATGGAAGACAACAGGAAGTATTAAGAGGTCAAAAGACTTGGCTTTTAAAATGAGACATTTGTGAAGTGATGTTTTAGAACATTGATCACGCAAAGTGGAGGTTGTTACTTCCTTATCTTTAATCATGCTTTGGCCAAACGCCTAATATATTAAACGAGATTTTCTTGTTTTTTTTTATCTGTTCTTGCTATGTTGTAGAACAGGTTAATATTTTTCTAACATGAAAAAACATTTAAACAGTGATAATTTGAGTGAATTTTGATTAACTTGGAGATTATTACTTCCTTATCTTTAATCATGCTTTGGCCAAACGCCTAATATATTGTACTAGATTTTTTTTTTTTTTTTCTATTCGTGCTATACTGCGGGGTAGTTTTTTTTTTTTTTTTTTAAAACATGAAAAAACATTCAAAAGGTGATAGCTTAACTGAATTTGAATTGATTTGATTAACTTACAGTCTAAGATAATTTTAAAGAAAAACAAAATAAAAAATTCAAATCTCAATAACATAATATCAAGAAATAAAATTTAAAACTTTTTTTTAAAAAAACTAAAACTAAATCGGACTAATATTTAAAACCAACAATTTTAATCATAAGACAAAAAAAAATTCTGAATAAAATTCTTAACTATTAAAAATTTAAAAAAATAGTAATCAAAACAATAAGAACGAAATCTGATATAAAAAATAATAAAAAATAATAATGGATAATTCTAAAGAAAAACAAAATAGAAAATTCAAATCTCAATAACCTAATATCAAGAAATAAAATTTAAAACTTTTTTAAAAAATACTAACACTAAATCAGACTAATCTTTAAAACCAGCAACTTTAATCACGAGACAAAAAAAATTCTGAACAAAATTCTTAACTATTAAAAAATTAAAAAAATAGTAATCAAAACAATGAGAACGAAATCTGATATAAAAAATAATAAAAAATAATAATGGATAATTCTAAAGAAAAACAAAATAGAAAATTCAAATCTCAATAACCTAATATCAAGAAATAAAATTTAAAACTTTTTTAAAAAATACTAACACTAAATCGGACTAATCTTTAAAACCAGCAACTTTAATCACGAGACAAAAAAAAATTCTGAACAAAATTCTTAACTATTAAAAACTTAAAAAAATAGTAATCAAAACAATGACAACGAAATCTGATATAAAAACTAATAAAACATAATAATGAGAGAGTTAATTGAAAAATAGAATAAAAAAAAACAATTAAAAGAATAAGAACCAAAATTAAATAAAAAAAACAAATGAAATAAAATGTTGAGAGACAAAATTAAAAGATAAAACAAATTAAGAAAATAAAAATAAAAAAAAGAGCAACTAAAACAATAAGAACTAAATATGAAAAAAAATAAAAGAAATGAAATAACATATTGAGGGGGAAAATTTAAAGAAAAAAACCAAGAAAAAGATGAAAAAAAAGAGCAACAATTAAGAGAATGAGTACCATATTTAATATAAAAACAAAAGAAAATCAAATGAAAAGAGATGAAACTAGAAAAAAAAATCCAAAAAAGAATCCAAAACAAAGAAAGACCAATAAAAAAAGGATAATGATTGAATTTCTCCATTATTATTTTTTTTATCAAAATAATACCATTTTTACTTTTTAACTGAATAAAAAATCAAATGATTAGTTAGGGAAAAATCATGTCAACATCCATTGATTTTTTTCCATTATTCTTCTATCAAAATAATGTTATTTTTACTTTTTGTATAACAAAAAATCTGATTGACTCTGATAACCCTAGTTATTCGACCTAACCCTTGACCTAGGACATGATAGGGGTCAACTCCCGGGTTTTAAAAGCATGATAAAAAATATAAGCACCAAATATGATATCAAAATTCAATAAAACTAAATAGTAAGGGATTGAATTATAAAAGAGAGAGAGAGAGAGAGAGAGAGAGAGAGAGAGAGAGAGAGCAATTAATCAAGAAGAGAACTCAAAATAAAAGGAATTGCAATCATAAGAATGAGGATCAAATTCAACAAAAAAAAATTAAGATCAAATGATTAGGGATTAAATCGAAAAATAAAATCCAATAAAAAATAAAAGCAAAATAATTAGAAATTAAAAGAATGATGATCAAATTTGATAAAAAAAAAACATAAAAAATCAATTATCAAGGGATAAAATTAATAAATAAATAAATCAAATTCGATACAATTAAATGATTGATAACCACTTTGCAAGGTCAGCACACCTTTTAAAGTGAAGGAGAGAGAAAAGACAGGCGAGGAGAAAAATTATCACTAGAGCTCCTCTATGCTATGGAGGCCAACATGCGTGAGCTCATTGTATAAAGGGTGGCATGATGCTTTGGATGTTATTGCAAAAAGCTACCAACAATCACTAAGAGGTGTCGTATGCTTCGCGGGTGTCTCTCATTTGCTAGCACATGCCACTTTTTTCTCTTAACTATAGAAAGATCAGAACACCCTTGACTCCATAGGATAATTCCAAAAAAAAACAATGTTAAAAAACCTAAAATGCCTTTTAACCTTAGGGGAAAAAAAAAAGAGTTGACCCAAAGGATTATGTTATAATTACACTGTATAAAAAATATAAAAATCTAAAAACACCCTTATACATTAGCTGTGTTTTTTTTAAGGGCATGAGAGTAATTACACTGTGTAATAAATATGTTAAAATATGATTTTACCCCTAAATATGTGTTCATTTTTCGATCATTGAAGGGCTCATCAGTTGTGTTTACTGTGGATTGCACTATGCACAACCCATAATAAAACATTGATGAGTTTTAGTTTTATTTGTAATTACCTAAAAACTAAATTGTGTGGGTTGGTTACTATAAAAGCCGACATTGTTCACCCACATACAAAATACTATGGATAGCACTATGTATTTTTTTATAATTTATTTAATCCTCAAAGTTTTTTTTTTGTGTGTGATTTCATCATAATTGAAGGCCAATTGCTCTAATTTTTTAGTTAATGGTGAAATTGAAAGAAGAGGGATCAGAATGAAAAAGGCACCAAACATGAATCACATGCCAAAAGTTTCAGAAAAGATATACTTTGGTCCTCAAACTTTAAAAATAATACATATTATACAATTTCGGTACCTTAATATTTCTTCAATTTAGTTTTGGTATAAAAATTTATTTTTGGTATTTTTTTAGTTCTTGGTTGAGAGAGGAGAGAGAGAGAGAGGTAACTGGATTCCAATAGTAGAGAAAGAAAAATATCGTTGTTGACGCCGATTTAGGCCTCCAAAATGGTTGATGTTTGTGTCAAATGGTTCCATTTGATGAGGGGAGTTTATATTATGTGTTTTGTCACTTTTAAAGTTCATGTTATATATAAGCTCATGTAGATTTATGGTTTCGGGTTAATTTTAGTTTTTAGGACAGGTTTTTGGTTTTTTTTAGGCCAATGATAGGTTTATCATGGTTTTGAAGGTGTTTTGGGTCAAAATGATGTGAAAAATGAGTTCTTTGGTCAAAAAAACCTCAAGTTCCGATTTTTTAGTTACTATGGTGGCTGAAATATAAGCAAATTCAAATAACGCATTGTATGAGTTTCTTTCCATAAAGAATTGGGGCAGACAACATGTCCACTCTAGATGCAGCAAAAAAAGGGCCTAGACATGTGACCCTACTAGGGCCCTAACAAAATGAGGCCAGCTGGGCTGGCCTGACCCAGTTTAATAGGCTTAGTAGCGCCTAACATTTATATATATATATATATATATATATATATATATATATATATATATATATATATATTATTAAAGCTTCTTTTTATATGTTTTTTTTAATTATACTTAGATTAATACCTTTTTTTTTTGTTTATAGAGCCTCATTTAAATTATGATTATTTTTTGGTTATGCATTTAATTTTTGAAGAGATTTTCTCATTCATCCATAATTTTTTTTTCATCTTTTGTATAGATGAACTTTATTTTTGAAAATAAAGTTTTTATTTTTTTTTTATTTTCAGATAATATTTCTAGTAATTATAGCCTTGCATAATATTTTTTTTCTCTTTTATTTTATTCAATTAATTTAATGTGCGTGTCTATTTTTATTATTGTTTGATTGAATAAAAAAATTATTTTAACAAAAAAATTAGCAAATACAGCCGGATAAATATCTAATCTTTCGAGATTAAATATTTCATGTCTCTTGATTTTTTTAGTTTTTTTTTTAATTATCATTTGTGGTTTTTTTTATTTATTAACACTTATCATTCTCGAATTTTTTTAATTGTATTTATGCATAAATTTTTTAATTTTCACTGAGAAGTTTTTTAACTACAAAAATATATCAAAAAAGCCTCTATATAAAATGTTTTGTTGAGAAAATCTAGCTGACATTGAAGCGCAATTCAAGTGTCTAATTACAAGCTAAAGGATGTTATGTACTTACTATTACAGTAAGGTGTATTCAAGTTATTTGTTAAATTACAATAGACTGCTATAAATCAGATCAAAAGTTAATTTTAAGTGTATGTATGTATATATATATATATATATATATATATATATATATATATATATATATATATATATATATATAAAAGATTATTGTTAACTTGTTTTTAGATGTGTGCTTTAATGATTGAAGGATCAATGTTGCTTATAAAACCTGATGCCTATGGAGATCGACGTTGTTGAGAGAGAATTGAGGGAAAAAACCATACTGGATGTGGCTATCTAATTTTTTACCTTATTTTTAATTATTATTTTTTTGAAAAAAAAACCAAAAATAGCAAAAAACAAAATAAAAATAAAATAAAACCAAAATAATATGTTTTTAACATATTTCATTTATTTGTAGCATCTTTATCAAAGAATTTGAAATATATAAAAAAGAAAATAGAGAAACAAAAGGGTTTTTTTTTAGTGATTTAATTGTAATTGTGGAAAGGAGATGACTAATTTGAAAATTGAAAACCATTTCATCAAGCAACCCATTTTTTAATCAAATGGTCCATAATTAATTCTTTAATCCCATGATCAATTTTTCTTTGTTTTGCCTCAATATTATCAAATGAGTGGTAGAAATCCATTTTTGAAATCCAATGATTGATATTGGTTTGCTTTGTCTTCAACCTAAAGAAAATTTTACCTATAAAGAGATGGTTACACACACACACACACACACACACACGAGGGGGAGAGGAATTTAGGGAGAGGATTTAGGGAGATTTTAGGGGAGAATTAATGAGAGTATTAGCCAAAAAAATACCAAAAACAAACAAAAAAAAGTCACAAACATATGACCCCCCTTTCAGCTACCTTCCTGTTTTTTTTTTTTCAATACCAACCAAAAACTATTCATCTTCATCTTCACCTTTATCTTCACTGCCAAAGAGAAACCTACCTTAGTCGAGAGTCCAATTTCTCCTCCTCACCAGCAAACCCAAAACTAGCATATTGTCCATTCCATTTGCCAAAACAGTAGCACATCCCATCATAACAACCTTAACAAATAACTGGCCATAACCCCTCACCTCCTCCTTTCACCTATCCACCCAAAACCACCACAAATCAATCTATTAACATTATAAATCCTCTATGTCTATCCTTCCCAGAACTCCTCCACTAATAGCTATTGCAACTGTTGATATCAACACCATTAATTGCCCATTCAAAAGCCCAGGAAAAGCACCACAACTCCACTATGACCCAACCTCATCACCGTAAGAAGCTTTTCCCTTGTCCAACCTCTTCTCTTTAACTTGCCAAAGCACCACTCATCAATTAGCCTTTACTGCCTTTACATAAGTTGAAATTGATATCAACTAAACACCCAAATCAAAACAGCAACCACAGTCCTTTTTGTCACCATCCTCTTCCTTTCTATTTTTACCTGAGACTCCAAGTACCACCAAACAGCAGTAACCAACAGACCTATAGCTACTGAAACTCTCATCATAAAATCCATATATACTCATAATTTACAACTCATAGCTATTAATCCCCGAAACTCGAGCTCATCTTCAAATCATAACCCACCTTTACTAGCAATGGCAATACCTTTTTTTTCTCACTCGTTGTCAAACACCAGCACCAATAACTATGAGCTGCAACCAATGAAGAGAAGAATTAAAGAGAAAGAAAAGTTATAGTAAATGAAGAGAGCTGAAAAAGAAAAGGAGAAAGGTAGAGAAAACTAAAGCTTTGGAAAGCTAGGTCTTTATCTTTGAGCAGCGTTGGACATCACCACCGGTCTAGTGTTAAAGAGGAGACAAATGAGCATTCAATCCACTAGCATAGGCTCCTCCAAAAGTGATGGATGTGGAGACCATTCTTCATCACTATTCATATCCTTCCAACTTTGATTTTAGTATACTTGGACACTTCAAACATCTTAGAAGGTCGATCCATAACCTCAAATTAGTTTTTGGACAAATTGACTATAAATTATGAATTTTGGGATAAAATCTCATTATTGTGTATAATTCAGGAATGTTTGGACAAATTATTTGTTTTGAATTCATTTGTGTTTTTGGTTTGATAATTTGCGTTGAATTGTGAATTTATTTTTAGGGCCGAGTTTATGTTGATTTGAATATCAAATCTTGATTCATGGGCCGCGCTTGGATTGATGTTGATTTATTTGAATTAGCATGAAATTTGAATATAAGTTTGTGAAATTAATAAGATTTATGTGGATGTTTTGCATTGTTTGGTTTTGAGTTGATGAATGATTATTTTCTTTGAATTAATGTTATGATTAAAATAGTCTTGATAAAAATAATTTATTTGTGTTTTGCCAAACTTGCAATTAATTTTGAATTCCCTATTTTTTTTAACCCTCGCATATTTTTTTTTGATCAAATGTTAGAATTTTATAGATAAAAAAGATAGACTAACTGGAAAGTCAGCAAGCCTATAGTACCCATTAACAAAAAAAAACAGTGGGAACAGACTCCCAGCTAGCATAAAAGAAATACAACAAAAAAAAAAAGACCATCGGTTATTTCAGGAACCCGAACAGTACATATGCCAGGGATAACCGAGCAATGTAAATGCCATCACTAACCATCAAAACAGGCCATAACCATATAGTTAGCATCCTTAATACAAAAAACCCCTAAGCCATAAGTTGAATCCCATGTGAAGGCCATCTGCATGAGCCATGCAGTCATGTAGCAATGTAGCTGAGGACAAAAGAAGGTGGCCCCATCAGCAAAGAGTTTCATGTGACGCCAAATGCATGAGCCATGCATTCACGTAACAACAATCTAAAGGAGAGAAACATGACTTTAGGATTCCAACACCTATAAACATAAGAGAATAGCCACCCGAAGACAAAGCCTAGTGGGCCCAGCAGCTGAGTTTAGTCACGAAAAACCAATTTGCATGAACCATGCACACACAAGTCGACGATTCACATGAATTATGAAGAAACCAACACAAGAGGCGCAACAACATAAGTTAAAGAAAACAGGTCACCCATGCAGAGACTATCAACCCAAGTGCAGAAGCAAATGATCCTTTTCATATAAATGGAGGACAATGTAGAAGAGGATTTGAAAACGCCTGAACACTGCAGCAATCTCCCTAGACCGCCCATCAAAAACTCGTTTGTTTCTTTCCTCCCAAATAAGATATACTGTGATACTCAGGGAAACTCTTTTCATTAGAGCCTCAAGGTTATTCCTCTGAAAGTGCAACCTACGAATAACACTGGCCAAAGTCTGCATGGCCCTCCCAATCCGCAACCAAGATTTTATCATTACCCATAGACAACATGTCCATTCGCAAGCAAAAAACAAATGACCATGAGACTCTTCCACTTGTCTACAGAACATATAGTTGGGATCAAGAGGGACAAACCTCAACCGGTTATGAGTCCTAAACTTTCCCAGGACGGCCAGCCAGAGGATGAAACTGTATTTAGGTAAAGACCACTTTCCCCAAACCACTCGGCTCCATAAGACAGCTGAACCAATAGGTCTTAAGAAATCATAAGCATGGGATAGGAAAGAACCCACACCAGTAGACCAACTACTCAGTAGAGTAATGCTCGACTCAGAGTCCTCACATTGCTGTAAGAGGAGGTCTCTAACAGAAATGATAGCTTTCCACAACGGTGAAGAAGTGTGATGTGCTTGGACAAACCAAATGATGCCAGAGTTCAAATAAAAATGGTGGATCCAACAAATCCAAACTGAATCCGATTTAAGATGGATATTCCATAATTGCATGCCAAAAAAACTTCTATTATGAGCCCGAAGATCAAACAAGCTGAGACCACCCTCTGTCTTAGGCAGACAAATTGACTTCTAGGCAACCAAAGCTGAGGTGCTTCTTTGGATGCCACCTGTCTAGAGAAAATTCCTGCAAATGCTAATAATATTCCTCATCACAACGTCAGGGAGGGGGAAGATGTTGAGCCAGAATTGGACTTTCCCAAACAGAACAGACCGGATGAGTTCCAAATGCCCAGCATATGTAAGGTGCTTGCCAATCCATCCTTGGACTGAAGATTTCAAATCCTGCAAAAGTGGTGAGAATTGACTGGCAAGCAGTCGATGGGGACTTAGAGGTACCCCAAGATATGTGAAAGGAAAGCTCCCTTCTTTGAAGCCAGATTCAGTGAGAATGGATTGCTTTTGAGTAGTGCCAACTCCCCCAAAGAAAATGGTTGATTTTTGCGGGTTGATGTACAAGCCAGAAGTCTTTCCAAAGAGAGTGACTTGTTGAAGTAGACAATGGACTGAAGAGGAGTCTTCACGGGAAAGAAGTAAGACATCGTCTGCAAATGCAAGGTGGCTGATACCTTGCACCTCACACTTTGGATGGAACCGAAAGCTTTCATACTAAAAGGAAAGCTTGAGAAGCTTGGAGAAATATTCCATACAACAGATAAAAAGATACGGAGACAAGGGATCTCCTTGTCTGACTCCACTCTTCCCCAAGAAAAAACCGTAAATATCCCCATTAACTGCAACAGAGAATGATGTAGTGGATACACATTCCATAACAAGCAAAACAAAGTGTGCTGGAAACCAAAGCTGCCGAAGGAGGCTTGCCAAGAAGTCCCACTGTACAGAGTGAAATGTTTTCTTGAAATCAACTTTCAACAAACAACGGGGGGAGGAGCGTTTCCTGCCATAATGCCGAAGAAGCTCCTAGACAAGGTTGATGTTATCACTCATGTATTTGCCACCTAGAAATGCATTCTGTATGGGGCTGACGATGTCCTTTAAGGCATGAGCAAGACGACCTACTAGAAGCTTTGAAATAACTTTGTAGATAACATTACAACATGAAATTGGCCTGTAATCTGATGGAGAAGAGACATTTGCTGATTTAGGTACCAGAACAATAATTGAATGGTTAACCTGCTTTAGGAGCCTGCCAGAATGGAAAAAATCCTGAACAGGCGCACATACATCCCCTCCTATAACATCCCAGGCTTGTTTATAGAAAAAGGAGGAGTAGCCATCGGGACTGAGGGCTTTGTCATTACCAATGCTGAACACTGCCTTTCTAATATTCTTTTGAGAAACCGGAGCAAGGAGAAGGCCATGAGAACTAGCTGGAAGACATGGACCACTATGAATGATTGCACTATCAAGTGGAAGGATGGTCTTGGATGAGCCAAGCAAACGCTGGTAAAAGCACACAAATTCATTGCCAACTTCCTATAATGATGTGCTAAATCTGCCAAGGCTGCACATAATGGCTGGAATAAAGTTCCTCCGGTGATTCTGGCCCAGAAGAGCATGGAAGAATTTGGATCCTTTGTCATTGTGCTTAAGAAAATTGCATTTTATCTTTAATATTTGAAATCGTGACCTACACGTGAGGCACCTTTTAGATATTAAACGAATTGTTTTTCCTTTCACAAAAACAACAAAGTTTCATCTACAACAAAAATAGATTGTACTCTAGTATGGGTACGAACTCATGATCTTAATGTGGTTTGCTATGATGAAAGCTTTTTGCTAGCTTTAGCCTTTACATTAGGATCTCCAGTCAAGGTTGACATGAATATGCTAAATGTGAAATAAAGAAAATTTATAAGAATCTATATTGAGATAGATTTAAACCAACAAATTTATAAGGAAGGTATTAATTCATGAACAATGGTATAGAGTTTAGTATGAGGGGTTGCGTGTCATTTGTGAGAAGTGTGGATGTTATGGTCATATTGGAAGAAAATGTCTTGTAGGGATGAATTATTGCACTAGTTTGTTGAAGAATTCCTATAATAGTATAGGTGTGATAGTTTGAGGTGGAAACCCTAGCAAGATTCATACCCAGCCAAATCTATACAATCATCCACACAATTAGATAATCACAATGTTCATAGATAGCTATTGGTAATATCACATAATAGTAAGTAATGGATGAGAGCAACATGCGCCCAAAGAATAAAAAAAAATGAAGATTCACCCATATATAACCAATATGTTATATTGGACAGGAGATAAAAGAGGTAGGATGGGAAGAATAAGTTTAATGGGCTATTAAGGTTTGTAGTAAGTGGAAGTTTTTATGTAAAGTGGTAAAACAACATTTTGTTATAGATGAGTCTAGTGAAACAAAAAAAGTTAGAGACCTAAGTACAAGTTTAGCTAAGGATTGAACTTAGAAGAAGAAGAGGGCACGCAAAAAAGACCCGAGGTTGATAAAATAAGGGTTTTAATCAGCATGGAAGAAAATAATCTTCATAGGAAATCATGTGTAGCAACATTAAAGAGAAGTCGCAAAATATATTCCCCTTAACAAGTGTATGGAATACGAACTCAAGTTTAGGAGTGTTTATGGTTGAGAGATAAAGAGTAGACACAATGAGGTTCATATAAGGTAATAAAAGCCAACAAACTGTAAAAAATATAGAGACGCAAAAAAAAAGAAGAAAAGAACTAGCTTGAAGGTTTAAAGAGACACTTTCTTGTTATAGCATCTATGAAGCAGAGATGATAATATGTTGAACCCTAGAATAAAAGGACAAAAGGATGAGGTGAACTAGTGTCCGATTAACCAGGCTTCTAATGGCTTATAAGTGAATGATTATCGAGGTATTATCTGTTGAAGTTCAATTTCAACAAGATTTAAGTTAATGTGATTTAGAGTTTATAAGAATTTTAATATTAACTAAAAGAGAATCCTAGTTAATGTAGAAATTCTTGATGAAGAAGGATTTTTAATAGACTAATTTATTAGAATCCTTGTTAAATTAGAATGTTAGATTCCTTATTAGATTAGGATTTTCTTTGAGTAGTTTAATGTCTTGATTATCTAAGACTTGAGACCTATAAATATGCTTGTAATTAGAAACATAAAATACAAGTATAAAGAGATATAGAAAAAAGCTAAAGAGGTATATTTTTTTAGAAAACTTTTAATAAAAAATATCATTTCTCTCGTTCTTCTTCTTATTCTTTAACTTTATTCTTGTGTTTTTTCTTATAAATTAGCTACCATACCATATT